>CM027119.1:23308535-23781035 GCA_015476505.1 Urochloa ruziziensis
CCCAAAACCTAATGGGAAAATATGAGGGGAAATGATATGTCTTTGATATCTCTTTAAAAACTCTTGTAGAGAAAATAGAAGATAGGACATGTAATATGTCTTGAATAACACCACTTAAAAAGCCTGGTGGGAAAAAATAAGTCATGACATATATTCTTGTATTGATATTGTCTCATTAAAACCTTTATGAAAAACCTCGTGTGGAAAAACTCATATAGGAAAAAGAGTACAATATGATATTTGTACAGATTAAAATTTCAGAAGAGTCTCCCCCCTGAGCCTTGCAAAATTGTTACTTTCCACTTTTGGTGGACAAGGACTTTATGAATAAATCTGTGAGGTTCTCACATATTTGATTTGCAAGATTTTTATTTCTCTAATGTGTGATAAATGAGAATAAACATGTCAGGCAATACACATATTGATATTGCTCTATGAAATCTGTTATATTTATGCAATACAAGCAATATTATCTATGTAGATAATTGTTCAAGATTCATAAGAATCTAACTTAATCATTCATTATAGTCACCCACATAGGTGGTACTTTAGAATGATGGATGGAAATAGTTATTTGAGTCTAATTTTGATGGCTCCCATTAGAACTATACCATCATGATATCAGTTTATGATCTAGCAAAATGGGGATTATATAGCTAGTAACTTTGAATCACTATAGTTATAACTTGACTGAATAAATCAAGCTCTTTGGTGCCATAATATATCTGTAGATATACAATTTGACTCCTGCCAAACGACTTGATGGAGTAGCGCATTTTAAGTTATAGCAAATTATCTGCAATTGCAATGTTTGACTATTTTGCAATTTGCAAGATTTGAGTGCTTGCATGGCACTATAGTTGTCATCCCAGGGTCTAGATGATTATTGATCCATCTTTAGGGATTGAACGACCATAAGTGATGATGGATATGATTATCCAAAATTATTTTGATATTGATGAACAATATATGAGAACTGATATAGGCGTTTAAGTTGTAAACTTAAGTACAATCTGGTTTTAACCAAATATGTCATCTCAAATTTCGTCTTAAAATGATTGCTTGATTGTTTGTGTGTTGAGATGATGGAAAATTCAGTTTGGATTATTCGTGAACACACATATGCAATCATAGTGATTGGAGTAATTCTTCTGTGGAAGATACTCACTTAGTCAGTTGTACCACAATCAACTTGACTATTTCAAGTCATGGAGTGACTTGAGTTTATACACAATGTATGTTGCGGTTTGTACTTCAATTAAAATATAAAGTCTAATGATGACTTTATATGACTGAGTTTATCTAATTTATTTGATCTGCCATTGATCGAATGAAAGAACATAATTTTTCACATATACCATCAGAGGTATTGCTTGGTTTGTGCATGAAACCATGTGCTACAAGCTCTTTTAATTTCACCACCTTGCTTTTGCAAAGAATACAATGTGAGAAGAAGATATTACTATGGTAAATACTTCTCACTAATGAACAAGAGCAATTCTCTTTTATTGCCACCTTTTAACATGACCCAATTTGGGTGTTGAGACACTCTGCCCAGTACTTTTGGTCTGGATCCAGTTAAAGGTGTATGGAAAATTTGAGAAGAGTACATGTCGACAATTTGTACTCTTAGAATGATTGATTAATGAAATCAATATATCCAGTGCCTAAATTTATGTGCACTTATACTGGACTTTTGAATGCTTAACATTCATAGGCTTTGGATTTGAATATCCATAAAGTGTCAGACAACATTCATGATGTTGATTTGCATTTACTATCTTGGAGGATGTCTCCCCCTGTTTCCACGGATGCTTGTAATAAGTTGTATCCATAGAGACCATACTTCTCCCCCTCTTGTTTTAATTTGGGAGTTGAGTGATTTTATTTGGTACCTGCACTCTTTCTGGTACATTAATCTGTATGAATTGGATATGATGACACTTTGATTAGCAAATGCATTTGACAGGCTATTTGTAATATATTACAAATATAAGATGTTCTAAACTTGTTAGTTTAGATATTCTTTGGTACGTGGATGTGAGGATTGAATGTGATTAAACATTCTGATTCCTGGCATTCTTTTGTGTGGTATTAATCTCCCCCTAATGCCTGGAATTGTCCTCAAAATATAATCAACATACAGGCTTATCTAAAATCCTCATAAGAGATCTTAGGTATTATTTGAATGACGGATAATAATACCTTTGTGTTGGTTCCTAATGCCCATGGATGTATGTTGAGGTGGTGATATTGGTATATGCGAAGCATAACCAACATTTAATGGGAAATAATTGGCTGAAACCAAATTTTCACGTACATACGGGAACGGAGGGAGCCGTATGATCGTAGTTGAATGAATTTGCATTAATTATACTAGTCGGCAACCCGTGCATTCACACGGGCTAACTATTATAAAAAACACAATTGGGGAGGAAAGACTGAGATGGAACAAAGAAGAGGAAACCAAAAATGTTCAAAAGTTATCCAAAATACATCACCATGAACTTTAGCAGAAATTAGTTTCATAATTTAGTAATATTCCGATGATTGTTCTTTGCATGTTATTAAACATCCTTCATCATGACCAAATATCAAATTGAAAGCTCAAATATTGGATGTTGAGAAGCCCTAATATAAATAATATATGTGTATACCATGGAGATCAACAACACCGATAATTAATCATTAAAGTAAGCATATGTACCTGATAAGTTAATGGCGTCCTGAAGGTTCAAAAGAAGTGGCGGTAAAATCAATCAACCATGGCCTAATACGTTAACCTGCAGCACCTCTTTAGAGACACTGAATATTTTGTTTCCCTTTGATTACCAGTAAGCTAATGGACATTAGACCCCCAGAGAGTAACAGTGAAAACGAATATTATAATCAACATCCATCTTGATTTCCTTTGCACATTGGATGCACAGAATGATACGGTCTAGAACAAATAAAGACACATAAGAAACTTTGAAGATAAACCGAAGTAACACGCATACAATATCATAGTGATTTTTTTCTGTCCAGTTAGCAACTGTTGATGAATGGGTAAGTTTGGAACCAACAAACCTGCTAGGGAATATGGCAGCCTGAACAAATGTTCCATACACAGCATTGAGACCTGTTAGAAAACAACAAACCAACGTTGTATGCTAGACGAACTTCGTTGCTGGCAGCTATGATTTCTCATGTCTCCTCCATGCAATTCCTCGATGGTTTCTCCAGCTCCTGAACAGAGAGGATGAATGCATTTAGTCTGATAGCTAAAGCTATTTAATTTGGATGTATAATTCAGTATTTATTATGTACGTGGAAACATATTCTCATTCTAGGCAATTATGAATTTAAGGTTAAGCTGATGTATTTCATTTATATCAATCAATATGTTCAAATGAGATGTATCATGTATTGTGCAGTTTAAAAATAAATAACAATATGTAAGATATAGACATGGATTACTCAATAAGTTACTCTTATACACGTAGCCTTGGAAATGTGTGTGAACATGGCAATGCAAGCTATCAGCAATATTCTACAAAGTTTTCTTATTTGAGAGTTACTTGATAGGAAGTATAACTCTCCGTATTCCAATAGAACACTAATTATTTTACATCACTGTATATAAGAATCATGTTAGCTCAATGTGATCATCACAATACGTGAACCTATCTAGGCCCATCTGTAGCAGGGCATGATGAAACCGAATCTACGGCAGTGGTGAATCCAGGGCATGTCGCCGGCAGAGAAATTGAGCGACGACGACGGCAATCCATCTGTAGAAGGGTCGACGGACCGGAGTGTTTTCGCTGATTCGATTTCTGAGATTGTGATTCTTGCCGTACAGTTATTGTCTGATTTGTTAATCTGAACCGTGAGAAGGAAGGGAGAGGATACGTACGTACGCTGGAGGATTGTTTTTTCTCTGCCAAAAGGAAAGAGACATGCTTCTTTGTTTTTTCAAGATTATTAGATAGTTCGCTTTTTCCATATGGCTATGTTTCCATATAGAGCAACACGTAAAAGCTAGTATTTGGTATGGTACTTCCTGTTTGATATATCAAGATTATTAGCATGTTCATTGCTCAAGATATGAGTGCGGGAAAAATAAATCTAGAGAATAGTAACTTGTTTTAGAAAGAAAAATAGAATTGTCTTTATATCTCGGGGACAGTGATATGAGTGTGGAAAAAATAAATCTAGAGAATAGTTTTTAGCCCCCATGCACATGGTCCCACCTAAGAACGGCCAGGTTTGTCACAAAAATTGAATTAGTCCATTGTGCCATGTGGAAAACTAAACCTACGTCCATGGCTAGGGTTCCTAATATACTTGAATTGCATTTATATGGAGAGTCGTGGACTATACCTTTTAAATTATATGTTTTCATGGAGAGCCGTATACTATACCTTTTAAATTATAGGTGGAACTCAGAGTACATCTAATCCGTCCAAAACTGATTTGATGGTCAGAAATTTTTCTTTTTCTCCGATTAACGTGGGATTTTCTAGAGAGTCTGTGATTAGTATAGGTATAGATAGATGGTGTGTAAGTCCACATAGTACCAACTAGATGTTGGTAAATTTTAATTCTATTTTGCTGGTTATGTGAATGAATTATCTCAATAAGATATTCAGTTAAGCCATAATTGATGTGGACATATATATGGTACTTAGTGCTATAGTTCCCCAAAACCAAATAACTCCAAATAATTGGATTTGTCCTGCGTCCAGGATAAGTTGCTCTAAATTGAAAATCTGAGCAATGAATTTGGTAAATTGTGGTGCCTTTTGAGTAAGGAACACATGTGGGACTATTTGTTAAATGCATCCATTAACATTTTAGAGCACTTAAAGGTCCATTTGGTTGGTCAAATACAACCATATGCTTGTCTTGAATGTGTTCAAGAAATTGGCTCATAATTTGAAATTTTAAGGTAAGAGGGCCTTAACATTAATTCTCTTGTGACACATGCGGTGCACATTAAATCTGAAGATTTCGAGAATTTTAACTATGACCATAGAATTGACAATAATTTTTCATATTATTCCTACGATAGAAATGACAAGGTCAATCGTATGCAAATGCTTGATTGAATCAAGACTGAAAAATTATTTTGTACGCAACATGTAATAGGGATTGATGTATCTTGAATATATCCCAAATAATATCAAGGATTTTTCAAATGAGTATTTAGTTTGCATATATCCATTATAATGAATTGAGTGCTGATATGTCATAATGACTCTCAGTAGTAGGATTCAGTATGAAACCATAAAATGAATATGTTGAAAACATATTTACAGGATGTAGATACATGAGTGTATCTATGGTTAATAATTGAATACTCATGAGAAGATTGAAATCTCTCATATTTTGATAGTGGTTCTTTTGATCCACTAAATGAAATTCCTTTTCTCATGGGTTGAATCCCTAATGGTTATGTATATAGGGTATTAAAATACTCTAGTACAAGTTTTGACTTGTATGACATATGTGTACCATGTACGAGATACATGATATTAATGATGGACAATGTACTACACATTACAGTATAATTTAAGACTAATGATAATTCTGAGAATAATTTGGAGACTTATGTAGGTCTCATTAGTTGAAGTGATCTTCAAACATAAGCCGCTAGAATGCTCTTATTTTCGATGGAATTGATTTATTATTGAACCAAATATTTGATTTGGAAATAATGTGTACATGAAATGTACAACCACACTTTAGACAAACTTGAAATTTTGTCATTATGATCACTTTTGATAAAATGATAATTTATGTGTGCGATCCATTATGTTGGATATTGCCATGGACTTGAAAGTCCTCATAAAGTTTGGGCAATATTTATTCTTTGTTTATAACTCAATTGAGAGTTCTAAAGTATAAATGGATCTTCCTCATTTAGATACTCAGTTTTGTAAAACATGAGTGGAGGAAATGTAGTTACACTAAAGGTGTATGTGTGGTAATTTTAAGGATAGGTATGGTACTTTGATTAGGGTAGAACTATAGTGGCAATGATGTCATGTGTCTCTCAATGATATTGTTGATATCAAATACCCATATTGGAAAATAAATCGTATCTAATGAGAATTTGAAAATTCTATATTAAAAACATTAGTCATGTCCTACATGAGTAGATCATGTATTTTAATGAATTTACTCGAAGAGTAAATTATATAGTATGAAAATATTGATGTGCAAATTATTGATTCACGTTGATACTTGATTATAAGTGGGCTATTCTAAATGTGACAGACGACAAAATTTCTTCACATGTTTTGGACTCTATTCTTGTGAGAATACATGATCGAAGGATCAATTTCCAAAATATAGTGTCTGTCTTTATGATAGAAGATAGCCACTACAAAAAAATATTTCACAATTTTCTACTATTTATTTAAACAAAGTGGATGCCCTTGATTTGTGAATTCAAGATGAGTCTTGAATTAGTATTCATAAAATTTTATATCTTGGAATTGCAAGTAGTGTGGGCATCATATTTGATAGGTGATGAAATAACTGCTATTATCAAGTGTGAATTGTCACTGATATAGACTATATCATCATGTACTAGTGTCTGAACACATCAAAAGATAGTCACTAGAATGGTGTGCATCTTAAAGCAGTGGACGGAAAACTCGTTGCTATAGGCATAGTTTGGCATGATTGCGCTTAGATGCCTTAGACTCCACTGTCTCATGTGTAACACTAGTAGGTAATCACCATGTTAGTATAAGCATTATTTAATTCATATTCAAAATTATGTATGATAGGTCACTACGTGATAATGTACATACCATAGTATTATTGTGATACTACCTTATGCATGGTCAATATGAAATATGAATCAAGGTAATTACCGAAATAAAAGGTGGAGACCTTTGATCATTCCAAATTTTAATATTTAGTATGATATACCAAGTTTCTTACATGAGTAAATCATGTATACCTTTAATTTACTGTGGTAAATTAATAATATTGGCGCTATAAATATGGAAAATATTGAAGGCAAGATGATTCTTGCATGTATTAAGATATAAACAATGTAATAGTTTTAGTGGTATTCCTATGGGAATTGATGGCTTGAGAGTCACATATTATACAATTATTATTGTATCTGGTGTTTTGGATATATATACTTTTGAGGTAATCATCATAAGATGTAGACCTCTTAGTGATGGGCAAAGATATTGCTGCCTAAAGGCCTGGTCTCAGGGCAAATAAATTCTTATAGAACTTGTTACAATTCTATATAATTTATTGCAGCCAGTGCCTAAGTCTCCATCATTTTGTATAGAATATTTTTGGATATACACTTTGTAGGTAATCATCATGAGATGTAGACCTCTCAGTGATGGGCAAGTGATTTGCTGCCTAAAAAGCCTGGTCTCAGGGCAAATAAATTATTATAGAACTTGTTACAATTCTATATAATCTATTGCAGCCAGTGCCTAGGTCCCCATCACCTTGTGTTATTCCAAAAATTTAGATTTATATACCTTAATTTTATATTTTGCTTGATACTACTTGATGTAGTGTATGTTCAAGTGTCATGTAGTAAAGTTTGAAATAAATGACACATGAAAAATTTTTTGTTCTAAAATAATATTTGCATAACCATGTGAATCTACGGATCACATAATTTATAATTACTGCAGTAATTATAGTACATTGGTACTAAACTTGATAGTATAGATAGCTATTTAAAACAAATCTGCAAATATTGGAAAGTCTGGGGACTTAAACAGAACAATCAATGTGGGGGATGTAGTACCCGGGTACCTCACGAGCAAGCCTGGCAGCCCACCAATAGGGGGCGGCCCGGCCCACCGTTCTGGACCTGATGACGTGCGGGACAAGTCGGCGCATGTAGGAAGGCTCTGGAAGGAGAAATCTAGTTAGAATAGGAGTTTTTGTAAAGAAGGAAAGGATCCTTAGAGATAGGATCGGCTACAAACCGACTTGTAACCCTGCCCCCCGATATATAAGGCGGACAGGGACCCCCTCCAAACATCTCATCTCATCACGAAAACTCACATCAACACACAATCCACGCAATACAACACCCCAAAACAGGACGTAGGGTATAACGTCGAGTCGACGGCCCGAACCTGTCTAAATCCTTGCGTCTGTCCACCCTAACCATCTCGCTTCCGATCTTTGCGATCTTCCCTACATACAAATCACTTCCGTGGGCTACCCCATGGAAGACTGTCGGAGATCATATCACCGACAGTGGCGCGCCAGGTAGGGGATATCGCCGAGATCAATCTGGTGAGCCCGATGGACCGCGTCAAGATCTTGGACAGCTACAATCTCCCGGACGTCGACGGATTCGAGATCCAGTTCGGGAACATCACCGCCGCCGCTTTGGATAACCAAACGGCAGGAGCTACAACCGCCACGGAGGTTTCCTCTCTGGCGCCGACTTCGGCCATCACGGCCCAATCCGGTCCGATCGCATCTGATCGCGCCGTTTCTGCCCCACTGAGTCCATCGCAAAACGCGAGGCCCAACCAGTCGGGAGCAGATCAGCAACCACTCGGTTCCGATCCGGCTCCTGACAGTCGCATCGCCGAGTCCTCTCAGAGCGTAAACGCTCAACAGACGTGCGTCCCGAGCCCTGAGGTCACCACCATCTAGACCCCCGGCTTCCGCGCGCTTACCCAGCAACAGAAGATGAAAGAGATCGTCCAGGCGGATGATTTCCCCTCTGAGAGTGACTCCTACGAGTCAAACCCACGGAGACCCTCAATCCTGGACGACCTGCAAGAGGGTTACACCGCGTCCGACTCCTCTACGGAGCCGGAACTGTTAGGATCACCCGGAGGATCGACTCCGAGTAGCTTGGAGCGTGGCACGCCCACAACCGATCTTTCCGAGTCCGAGGAAGATTACCTCGCGCAAGGAGGAGCCGGGTCATACTGCTACATGGTGGCACCATCGACGCCACCTAACCCCGTGTCGGAGGACAAACTCACCCCGGCCGACGAGACAACTGAAGCCAGGGATCAGCGCCGAGGACGCAACGCCAATCGGGCGACTCGCAGAGCCGCCCGACCGCACGGGGCCAACGCATCAGGATCTGGCACCGCTCAACCTCGAGAACCACCCTCGGAGGACCATCGTCGTCATTGGGATCTACGCGACAGGAGAAGCAGTCGGAACCTGATGCGCGACGACATGTTCGAGTACAACGGATTCAACGTCTACGAGACGCCGGTCCAGAACCTCGTCACCATCGACGAGGAGATCAGTCGGCTACCACCCAGTACTCCAGGCCTGGATAAGGTAAGGGCTTTCGTGCAGGCCGCCTCCGTCCAGGTTCACCAGATGCAGAGCAGATCACGTACGGCCGCTTCTGAGCCCGGGCCGTCTCGACGCCAGATCAGCGGTGGATCGGACTGTGATGAAGATCTTCGTGACACGATCAACAGAGACCGAGACGCGAGGAACGTCATCCGCAGCAGCGCTGAGGAACGTGACCGCGATGAGGTTTGATGTCGCGAAGAATACGATCGGGAGCATGGGAATCCCCGTTGTAACTCCAACCGGAACGGCTACTCGACGGAGTCAGAGTATACTGATTACTCTGATCCCTCCGGTAGCCCAAGGTGCGGCAACGACGGCGGTCATACTCCACCTCGACGACCGACTCCATCGCGTGGACGAGCGGCTCCCTCACGAAGACGGCCGACCCCGCCAAGGGAGCAGACTCCACCGCGCAGCAGAACCTACCGACGGGACCGATCTCCTCCCAGGACTCGGACTTTTCGGAGGACCCATTCTCCACCCAGGGATCGGGATCGTAGAAGGGAGCGCACTCCCCCATGGACAACAGATGGCTCGGATACGAGTGGTTCCCGCCCCAGAGGCCGGATAACTCCAGAAGATTTCCAGCGCATGCTCGATGAGCAATGAGGCCGACTGAGTGGTCCGTATGATCTACGGAGGGCCGAAAGGTTTTGAGACGAAGCGCCAGCAGAAGCTCACCAACCGACAGGTCATGTATTAATTTCTTATTTCTTTAAGATATTTTTTAATAATCCTCGCCGAGTGGTTTCTATGGATAATCATCCCCAGTTTCGACTCGGCAGATTTATAAATGTCATATGAGTTATCAATAAAGTTGATTTCATCTTCCATCTACATTATATCTACTACTCGAATTTCCTCTTTCGCGTCACACACATAAAGTATGAGTGGAACAAACTTTAAATCGTGGGGGAAAGTACTCGCCAAGTCAAAGCTCTACATGCACGACAAAGCTCGGCGGCATGAGACTAAGACCAACGAGGCTAATCTACTCCGTAATAGGTCAACCACTCAGAAATTAAGGCCAGCGCAGAAAGAAAGGGAGTAGCACTTCCATAAAAACTTATATACAAGCACAAAAGATTAAACATTTTTCAAAGTACTTCTACTACCAATACTACAGATAATCTACAAAAATTAATTTGCAGGATCGCCACTACCAGAAGGGCCAGCCTCGTCAGTCTCAACGACGACGGGATTGATACATAAGCAGCTCGACCCTGCATATCAAAGTTGGATTCAGTTTTTCATCGGGATTACACCCAATGGGTGGAATTGAGCACGCAAGTTTGCGCTTGAGCGGGAAAGGAGAACTTGGATGCGGTGAAGGCAAATGGCGAGAAAAGGAAGAAGATTGCGGCGGGGATGGCTTAAGCCTTTGATAGGCTAAAATATAGCACGACCTTTCGGTTCTGTTAATTAACAATTACGTGGATTCCTGAGCTAGTGTTCAGGGGCAGAAACCACTCGGTCGTGAGGTTAAAATTAGTCGGCGGCCAGGCTTATTTTTGCAATTAATATTGCAACCTTGCAATTGATTTTTACATAAAGCATGCGATACTATTGCTAAATTGACTCGGAAATCTGGGTCAAGTGCTGATAAGTATAAATCTTGTGAGAAGGTGATTTACCATATGGTCAAGCTGGGTCGTGGGACACGACTCGGGAGTCACGTCGAGTTCAAAGAACTTGAGAAAATATTCCTTAAAAAGGGGAAATAAAAATGCCCTAAAAGGAGAAAATTGTTCGAAATCCATGCGCAGAGGCATGGGGGCTGAAAAATTCAGTCAGGATCCACAGCTTTTAGAGTCTTGACACGATCGTGCCGAGTCGAATCAAGACTCGGGGGCTACACCCAATGGGTGCACCTGGAGGTGCACGCCATTGAAGGATTAAGTTCAAAAAGAGCTTTACAATATTCTATTTTTGACCCTCGATCAGAATATTCTATTCTGCTCAAGGCTCGGGGGCTACACCCAATGGGTGCACCAGGAGGTGCACGCCATTGAAGATCGAGATTTTGATGGAGAGAAGTTGAAGACCCTTGGCCAATTTCATACTAAAATTGCCCAAGGCTCGGGGGCTAAGTGTATACACTTCGCTTTCGCGTCGTGAAAAAGAGCACTTCTTCCCCTCACTATGGCTACAATTGTAGAATCGTTTTCAGGAACGTTTGAGCATGCACTCGGATCTTCCTCGAAACCATTCGGATCTTCTTCGAAACCACTCGGATGAAGTCCAAGACAACTCGGGAATCTAATCAAGTATTCTGGCAAAGTTGCGGAGCACTCGGATCATGCAAGAAAAAGACAGATCAATTACAGCCAACGATCGGCCAAGAAGTGCTCGGGGGCTACTGTGGGGGATGTAGTACCCGGGTACCTCACGAGCAAGCCTGGCAGCCCACCAATAGGGGGCGGCCCGGCCCACCATTCTGGACCTGATGACGTGCGGGACAAGTCGGCGCATGTAGGAAGGCTCTGGAAGGAGAAGTTCTAGTTAGAATAGGAGTTTTTTAAAGAAGGAAAGGATCCTTAGAGATAGGATCGGCTACAAACCGACTTGTAACCCTGCCCCCCGATATATAAGGCGGGCAGGGACCCCCTCCAAACATCTCATCTCATCACGAAAACTCACATCAACACACAATCCACGCAATACAACACCCCAAAACAGGACGTAGGGTATTACGTCGAGTCGACGGCCCGAACCTGTCTAAATCCTTGCGTCTGTCCACCCTAACCATCTCGCTTCCGATATTTGCGATATTCCCTACATACAAATAACTTCCGTGGGCTACCCCGTGGAAGACTGCCGGAGATCATATCACCGACAATCAAGGACTTATTTATGAACATGTTAAACTGAAATTCAAAAACATGTTTTGGATAAGCCTGGGGCCTTATCGCAATTTGGTGAGGGAGGAGGTGCTCCTGGGCCGGCTAACAGGCATGTTAGCCGGCCCGACTCGACTCGTGGGCTTGACCTGCGGGTCATTGTGGTCCGGCTCGGCTTCGGCCTAGCCTATTGGCCACCCGGCCCGGCTCGGTCGGCTTGGTTGCGGCCCACAACTGGTGGGTTGGCGCGGCACACCTTGGCCCACCATAGGGTGGCCCGTATTAGAGGGTGAGGGAGGGGGGAACGGTTAGGGTTCATCCCTAACCCGTCGCCCATTCCTTCAGCCGCCGCCGCCGGGTTGTGGTGCCGCCGGATGGCACCACCGCCGCCGCCTGTAGGCGCCAGCGCTGGAGGGTGCTTCTGCCATATCCAAGCCGGCGGTGCCCCGTCCCGCTCCTGCTCCTCCCCCTGCTTCCGCCCGCCCCCAGCCGCCGACTATTGTTGACCGCCGGCCGTGGCCGACCCTTCATTGGCCAGAGGAGTGTGACAATCTAGGTGTTCATTAGCTTAATCACCTTCTAAATCTTTTGTCTTAGCCTAATTAAGTTTAATTTGGCCCCATCTAGATTTTCACTTAAGAAATCCTACCAAAAATTCCCTTGCACCTCGGTGAACTTTTGACCTTTCACGGTTGGCATGGTTCAAATTCGAAATTTCACTTAAGAACTTGAAAATCGACCAATACAAAAGTTGTTCAGTTTTTAACGGGACACATTTTTGTCAATTGGCTCGTTTCGAGATTTTGAGTGGAAGGCATCTTAAATCCCAGTCAAAGTCAGTCAAAACACAGAAGTTCACTGCAGGCTGGCACCCGAGTCCATGCTGTTCTCTACTCAGTTTTCTCTCGAATCCACTCACGTTTTCATAGGTCAACCTTTACAAAAGTTGTAGCTGGTAACCTGGAACACAACTTTGCTTTTTGGAGATTTTGAACTTCAGTTCAAAATTTTGGAGAAAAGTTGGTTTGAATGGACGCCCGGCATGTGTTCGACGAATTGCCGGCGCTCTCCGACGCCGCGCGAGTCACGCGCCCGACAGCGCCGCCACGCGGTGGCCAGCCTCTGACACGGACGCCGAGGTCGTGCCCGCGCCTTAAATGCGCCACGCGCTGTCCCCGCGGTCGTCCCCGACAGAACCGCTCTGTCCCCCGCGCCACTCCGACCAGATGCGACGGGCGCCCGACGTGCGCCACGTGGTCGCCGGCGACCCGCCGGCGGGCTGCAGCGCCGCTGCCCTGACCAGGGCCGGCAAGCAAGTCGCCGTGGGCCCCAGCCTCTCGCCAACCCGCGCGCGAGCTCACCCCGACCGGCCACCAACCGCCCAGCCCAGCGCCGCCCCGCCGCGACAGGCCGCCTACCGGCGAGCCATGTCCGCCGCGGCAGCCAGCTGCGCGCCGCCCAAAGCTCTGCATGGCTGCTTCGTTGCTCCGAGCCGCAGTCTGAGCCTCGCCTCAACTGCCTATAAAAGGCCCCGCACCCCCTACACGCGAGCTCCACCTCCGCCGCTTCCATTTGCCACCGCCAGCGCTGCCCTTCCGCCGCTCGCCATTCTTGCCGCCAGGCCGCCTCTCCGCCGCTCCTCGCCGTGCGCACTACTCCGCCGCCGTCCTACGTCACCCGCACTCGCCATGCCCTTGCCCCAGCTTCCCAGAGCCCTAGCTGCCACTCTCAGCTCCGCCGTCGAGTCCTCTCCTCAGATCCGCCCCGCAGCCATCCAGTGAACCACTCAGGCGCAGCCAACCACTCGAGTGCTGCAAACCACTCGTGCGCAGCAAACCACTCGAGTGCAGCAAACCACTCAGGCCCTTCACCAAACCACTCGGGCCCTTCAGAAAACCACTCGAGCCTTGCCAAAAACCACTCGAGCCTTACCAAAAACCACTCGAGCCTTGCCAAAAACCACTCAAGCTCCGCCACAAACCACTCGAGCTCCGCCACAAACCACTTGAGCGTACCCCAAACCACTCGAGCGCACCCCAAATCACTCGAGCGCACCTGCAGCACACCCCTCGAGTTCCTCCAGCCCTCAGCCGAGTGCCAATAGCCACTCTAGCCGCCGGAGCAAACTCGAGCAGAGCCGCCGCCGCCCAGCTCCACCATCCGCCGCCGTCGCGCCACCTTTGGTCACCCAATCCACTCGTGATCCACTCGACGTAAGGCGGTGAGCATCTCTGAGCCCGCACGACTGGTTATTGTTGAGCCCCGTGGCCCCACTTCGCCGGAATTCGGCCAAATCGCCGCCGGCCATGGCCAGGGACCACTCGGCCAAGCCACAGATCTTCTAGAGGCCTTAGCACAAGTTTCCAGGGGTTAATCTGTAGATAGATTGTTCAGATCTAGAGTTCAATCCTGAAACTTTAAAAAATCGAGTAAAAATCGTAGAAAAATCAGTTTGATGCAAAAACAGTCTTGTTGTATTCCTGGTGCTGTGTTCTGCCTTTTCTAGAAAGCATGTATAGGTGTTTTCTGTGTAGATTTTAAGTTAGATTCAACTCTGTTCAAACTTAAATCTGTGCACAGTTTGAAATCTATTGCCTTGTTTATGCTAGCTTTTGGTATGTTATGCTCTGAGTAGTTTCTAGACTGCTGTAGAAAGTTGGCGCAAAGCTACACACTAGATTCCGAGTACTAATTGTTTAGGCCGGCACTCCACGACTGGTTCCACTTTGTTAATAACTAGTCTGCGAAGCTTCTGAGTTCAACTCTTTTCGCAGAAGTCTTGTGGTACCTGATGCAGGTCTGTTAAATAGTAGAGCTTAGTTTTAGCTGGCTAGCATGCAGTTTTAATTCATACCAGTTTAAAACTGGAGAAATTCAAACTGCAGGATCTTCAAATGTTTTGGAGCTATCCTTTGGTATGTGAGCTTGCTTAGACTAGTTTAGGCTCTGGTAAAATTCTAAGGACCTTTGGATGATAGTGTGATTTCTTAGGATTTAATCTTGATGATAGTGTGCTGTTCTTGTTTATTTTGTTGTGGTTATTGTATGCATGATCTTGGCTTAAATCTTGGTTAGCAAATCAAGTAAACCACAAAGAGCACACAGTAATTTTCTCACAATTTAATAGTGAACCAAACTGCCAGAATAATTTATGAAAGTTTCATGGCTAAAAATGGGATAAATAAGAATAAGTTATTTTAATTAATGGTTAAATAAACTAAAAACATCACACACACACCTTTGCTGTTTTTTTTTGGTGAAATCAAAGATCAATAATTTAGGTGTGCTCAATCACCTTTGACAAACTTAAATACACCGGGTTCATCATTGTGCAACAATGACGACTCGACAGAAGATCATATTCTTATTGCATGTGCATTCGTGTAGAACAAGTTCTCGCCGACGGAGACTCCGAGCTCGTGTCAACTCAAGGAGATGGACCGTCCGAGGGACAACTGAACGCCGTTGAAGCAAATCAAGGCCCGAACCAAGTTTCGGAAGATCAGCGTACTAACATTGAGTTTGAAGGCAAGCCCCGGAGCATGTCCTATGTTTCAATTACATGCAACTTTGTTTTGCTAAGCTTATGTTTGTGCATTTACGTTCAGGAGTTGAATTGAAACCCTAGTTGCATGATCCTAGGTACCTATGCTTTGCAATACTAGTATAATAGGTCGATAGATGCCATGCTATAAGAACCCGGTAAAAGTCGAGTGATTTCCTGTCACTCGCGAGATATAGGAATCATCTGCTTTACTTATGTTGGAATCATAAGGATGACGGACGGGGATTTTGGTCATGTAGATGCCCCGTCTGTTTATGAAGAATTGGCTAAGGTCAGAATGTGTCGGCGATGTTGGTCAAGTGTTTGAAAGCACTAAGCACTTGTTTGGGACATGGGATCGGTAAGTTTAGTACCTACGTGAAATGGTGCGTGGAATTTTTCCTGCTTCTTCTGGGATTTATCCCCATGCTTGCAACATGTGGTGCAAGACCGATTCCGGCCGGCGCTGCCGCGATTTCCGGATAGGCCTTGTAGCCAAGGGAAGTTTGGCTCCGGACACAATCCGACGGATCGATGGGAACGGCCTGGTTAGCATCGACCTTTGTGGTTGGTGCTTTTCCGTATGTTTAGTATCCACCTTGCAAGGTTAAAATCGGTTCGAAGTGTCTGTTTCTCGCAGCTAATGAGACTACTTGATCTCTTGCCGCACCGAGTAATGAAAGTGGAACATGATGATGATAAACTTGATGCTTGCTTAATTGCTTGCTCCACTTGCTTGACTAGTACAGGTTGCTTACCTAGAATGGTTAACTTAACTAGAACTTGATGCTAAAATATTGAAAGTAAGGATCCACTCTTAGTCGCTATTTGGCAAAACAAACCCACCAGCCAAAAAGCCTTGCATGTCTAGAAGTTGGTGATGTAGTTGTCACCCGACGGTTAAGTCTTGCTGAGTATTAGTATACTCAGCCTTGCTTGTGGAATTGTTTTCAGGTAGCACCCTTGAGGAGATGGTTGCCGGTCTTACCTGGCCAACCACCCTTCCTCCTGGTTGGTCTATTGTTTGGGACGGAGATGCTTCAGAGTGACGTCACGACGGCTTCACGTGATGTTACTACCGTTTCGAATAATTAGTCTATTTTCGCTGCTTCAAAACTCTGAGATAACCGTTACTTTATGCACTGAACCTGGTTTGTAATAAATTACCTCAAGTGGAACCTATTTAATACTTGTGGAGTGTTGTAATCTCTGGGATCCACCTTCGAGTGGGTATTTGTATGACTGGTTTCGATCGAGGTAACTGTTCGTGGTTGCATCGGGCTTGACCCGACAGACTGTCAGATTACTCCGATTTAATTGCGTGATGACCAATGGAAGGTTAGCGCACTTAAGCCAGATTAATTTGAGCGGTTCTGCCACAGCTGGTATCAGAGCGAAAAGTCGTACACCAGAGGTTCACACGGTCCCAACACACTTGTTTCGGAATAAAACTTGACCAACTAGTGCTTTGTGAAAACTCGTTGGGTCGCTAAGGATTAACTAGATCGTGAAGCCCTAGAGGGAATTTCGGGTTGTTTTAGGTGGCTTGCTAATTATGGTGTATTTGACTAACCTGTCCAGCACACCTTGCCCACGTGTTTTATACGTGCGCTGGTTTCCGTACCCCGCGTGCACGAAGGGTGATAGGATCTCCATTCCAAGGACCCTATCATTACGATTGTGTATGAGTCGCCACATGTTTAAAAATGTGAGCAAGGTCTTGATGGTATGATTCTAATTCAAATGAGCCTATCATCCTAGTTGTTCGCCATGTTTGAGACATGTGCACGATGCCGCATCATGAGTTATGCGAAGGGTTGTGTGCTCTATTCAAAAGGAGCGTACGGCCTAGACTAGATGCACTGTCCATGCAGTGTTGAACGCATGGATACCGTTTTTATAAATGAACGGTAATGAATGGGGGCGCTTCCGTGGCGTGCTGGCACGGAAGGTTCATGGTTTTCTTGCAGGTACACTGACTCCGTTCGTTAGGGTTGCGATGGTCTGAGTAACGACTAGTTATTATAGGGAGAGACGTATATTGTGCCTCGCCACCGGCAACTAACTACGTACGCCAAGGCTTCTTGGTATTTTGTGAGGGCGTTTTTAGTTCTTTTGCATCATGTTAATCACCTTAAAAAAATTGTTAAGTCAACTAGAGGCAAAAAGGAAATAAAAATCGTAAATCTCACAAACTTCCAAAAGTCTGTCAAAACTGTGTTTCTTGCTGGTCCGAATTTTTCGGGTCATTAAAACCACTCGGTTGGCTGGGCACCTTAAATAAAAGTTGTTCCTAATTTCATAAGAAAGCTGCTGTAAAAATTTCAGGATTTTTGAATAAGTAAAACTTGAGTTTTTCTGAAAAGAAGTGTTAACTGTTTGCTGAAAGAAATCTAGGCTGATAGCAGGGTAGTAGTTTAGTTTTTGTCACACCCTAGAGCCAAAACCAGTTGAAGCTTTGACTACCGAAGTTGTGAGTAATTTCACCAGGAAGCTACTCACGAAATTTCAGCTCCATTGAGCCAGTATGTCAGGAGATACAGAGATTTTTGTGATCCTCAGCCATTCGGAAATCAGCAAAAGCAGAGGGGCAAACGTTGAATGTTTCGACCTAGTTAAAGTTTGAATCTGGTCCTGAGCTGAATCCCACCCATGATTTAGAATTGGCCGCTGTGATCCACGCTTTAAAGCTTTGGAGGCACCATCTTATGGGAGCCCATTGCAAGACATACACGGATCACAAGAGTCTCAAATACATACTCACCCAGTCAGATCTGAATATGAGGCAGCGAAGATGGTTGGAACTAGTGAAAGATTATGACTTGGAAATCCTATATCACCCAGGGAAAGCCAACGTTGTAGCTGATGCCTTAAGTCGGAAGGCCCACTGCAATTGCCTTTCGGCGGAAACATATAGCCAGACCTTATGTTCAGAAATGAGAAAACTTAATTTGGAAATTGTTCCCCAAGGATCTGTGAATCACCTTTCGTTGGAGAATACCCTCTACGACAAGATAGCTACCGCCCAATCTCAGGATAAATGCATTAAGATCATCAAAGAAAAACTTTCTGAAGGGGATGAGAAGTATCGTTGTTTCGGATTGGATCAGAAAGAGGTAGTATATTTTGGGGAACGTTTAGTAGTACCCAAGAACCCGGAACTTCAGAAGGAAATTTTAGATGAGGCTCACCTCTCTAAATTATCTATTCACCCTGGTAGCAGCAAGATGTATCAGGATCTAAGGCAGAACTTTTGGTGGACAAGAATGAAGAGGGATATTGCCGCATATGTTTCAGAATGCGATACTTGCCAGAGAATTAAGGCTAGTCACCTCAAGGTAGCCGGAATGCTACAGCCCCTTCCAATACCCTCTTGGAAATGGGATGACATAAGTATGGATTTCATCTCGGGATTACCCCTCACTTCCCAGAATCATGATTCGATATGGGTTATAGTTGACCGACTTACAAAGACCGCCCATTTTATCCCTGTTCATACCACCTATACCGTCAAGCAGTATGCGGATATCTACTTCAGCCAAATCCTTCGACTTCATGGCACCCCCAAAACTATCATCTCAGACAGAGGTCCTCAGTTCGTATCCCGCTTCTGGGCGCACTTGCATAAATCACTAGGAACCAAGTTAATCCACAGTTCCGCATACCACCCCCAAACAGATGGCCAGACTGAAAGAGTGAATCAGATTGTAGAAGATATGTTGAGAGCTTGTGTCATACAGTATGACAAGAATTGGGACTAGTGTTTGCCACTCACTGAGTTTTCTTACAACAATAGCTACCAAGCTAGCTTGAAGATGGCACCATTTGAGGCACTTTATGGTAGGAGATGTCGAACTCCGTTAAGTTGGTCTCAGTCGGGAGAGAGGAAATTCTTTGGAACAGACCTAGTGGCAGAAGTAGAGGAGAAAGTGAAGGTAATTCAGGCAAACCTGAAGGCTGCCCAATCCCGACAGAAGAGTTATTTCGATAAGAGGAAGAAGCCCCTACAGTTCGAGGTCGGAGATTACGTTTATCTATGGGTCTCGCCAACTAAAGGAGTACAAATATTCGGAGTAAAAGGAAAGTTGGCCCCACGCTACATTGGACCCTATGAGATCATAGGAGTTTGTGGACCCGTAGCTTCTCGAGTACAGCTCCCCGAGAGACCCTCAGCTGTCCATAATGTTTTTCACGTATCCCAACTCAAGAAATGTGTTCGAGTTCCAGAAGTTGAGATTGTTGATCAAGACGTGGCATGGATCGAACCCGACCTGGCTTTAGTGTAACACCCTCTCCGGATTCTCGACCGCAAGGAAAGAGGAACAAGAAGGAAGATCATTAAAATGTACAAGATACAGTGGAATCATCACACGGAAGAAGAAGCGACATGGGAAACGGAGGATTATCTGAACACCAAGTTCCCGGGTTTTCTTCTTCTACATGATCGTTAGCGTTCTTGCACACACTAGTTCTTTCTACACTCGAATCTCGGGTCGAGATTCTGTTTAAGGGGGGTAGGCTGTGACAATCTAGGTGTTCATTAGCTTAATCACCTGCTAAATCTTTTGTCTTAGCCTAATTAAGTTTAATTTGGCCCCACCTAGATTTTCACTTAAGAAATCCTACCAAAAATTCCCTTGCACCTCGGTGAACTTTTGACCTTTCACGGTTGGCATGGTTCAAATTCGAAATTTCACTTAAGAACTTCAAAATCGACCAATACAAAAGTTGTTCAATTTTTAACGGGACACATTTTTGTCAATTGGCTCATTTCGAGATTTTGAGTGCAAGGCACCTTAAATCCCAGTCAAAGTCAGTCAAAACACAGAAGTTCACTGCAGGCTGGCACCCGAGTCCATGCTGTTCTCTACCCAGTTTTCTCTCGAATACACTCACTTTTTCATAGGTCAACCTTTACAAAAGTTGTAGCTGGTAACCTGGAACACAACTTTGCTTTTTGGAGATTTTGAACTTCAGTTCAAAATTTCGGAGAAAAGTTGGTTTGAATGGACGCCCGGCATGTGTTCGACGAATTGCCGGCGCTCTCCGACGCCGCGCGAGTCACGCGCCCGACAGCGCCGCCACGCGGCGGCCAGCCTCTGACGCGGACGCCGAGGTCCCGCCCGCGCCTTAAATGCGCCGCGCGCTGTCCCCGCGGTCGTCCCCGATAGAACCGCTCTGTCCCCCGCGCCACTCCGACCAGATGCGACAGGCGCCCGGCGTGCGCCACGTGGTCGCCGGCGACCCGCCGGCGGGCTGCAGCGCCGCTGCCCCGACCAGGGCCAGCAAGCCAGTCGCCGTGGGCCCCAGCCTCTCGCCAACCCGCGCGCAAGCTCACCCCGACCGGCCACCGACCGCCCAGCCCAGCGCCGCCCTGCCGCGACAGGCCGCCGGCCGGCGAGCCATGTCCGCCGCGGCAGCCAGCTGCGCGCCGCCCAAAGCTCCGCGTGGCTGCTTCGTTGCTCCGAGCCGCAATCCGAGCCTCGCCTCGACTGCCTATAAAAGGCCCCGTACCCCTTGCACGCGAGCTCCCCCCTCCGCCGCTTGCATTTGCCACCGCCAGCGCTGCCCTTCCGCCGCTCGCCATTGTTGCCGCCAGGCTGCCTCTCCGCCGCTCCTCGCCGTGCGCACTGCTCCGCCGCCGTCCTTCGTCACCCGCACTCGCCACACCCTTACCCCAGCTTCCCAGAGCCCTAGCTGCCACTCTCAGCTCCGCCGTCGAGTCCTCTCCTCAGATCCGCCCCGCAGCCATCCAGTGAACCACTCAGGCGCAGCCAACCACTCGAGTGCTGCAAACCACTCGTGCGCAGCAAACCACTTGAGTGCAGCAAACCACTCAGGCCCTTCACCAAGCCACTCGGGCCCTTCATAAAACCACTCGAGCCTTGCCAAAAACCACTCGAGCCTTAGCAAAAACCACTCGAGCCTTGCCAAAAACCACTTGAGCTCCGCCACAAACCACTCGAGCTCTACTCCAAACCACTCGAGCGTACCCCAAACCACACGAGCGCACCCCAAACCACTCGAGCGCACCTGCAACACACCCCTCGAGTTCCTCCAGCCCTCAGCCGAGTGCCAATAGCCACTCTAGCCGCCGGAGCAAACTCGAGCAGAGCCGCCGCCGCCCAGCTCCGCCATCCGCCGCCGTCGCGCTACCTCTGGTCACCCAATCCACTCGTGATCCACTCGAGGTAAGGTGGTGAGCATCTCTGAGCCCCCACGACTGGTTATTGTTGAGCCCCGTGGCCCCACTTCGCCGGAATTCGGCCAAATCGCCGCCGGCCATGGCTAGGGACCACTCGGCCAAGCCACAGATCTTCTAGAGGCCTTAGTACAAGTTTCCAGGGGTTAATCTGTAGATAGATTGTTCAGATCTAGAGTTCAATCCTGAAACTTTAAAAATCGAGTAAAAATCGTAGAAAAATCAGTTTGACGTCTTGTTGTATTCCTGGTGTTGTGTTCTGCCTTTTCTAGAAAGCATGTATAGGTGTTTTCTGTGTAGATTTTAAGTTAGATTCAAATCTGTTCAAACTTATATCTGTGCATAGTTTGAAATCTATTGCCTTGTTTGTG
Source organism: Urochloa ruziziensis (assembly GCA_015476505.1). NCBI lineage: Eukaryota > Viridiplantae > Streptophyta > Magnoliopsida > Poales > Poaceae > Urochloa > Urochloa ruziziensis. The sequence continues at coordinate 23,330,814 of CM027119.1, forward strand.
CTAGCTTTTGGTATGTTATGCTCTGAGTAGTTTCTAGACTGCTGTAGAAAGTTGGCGCAAAGCTACACACTAGATTCCGAGTACTAATTGTTTAGGCCGGCACTCCACGACTGGTTCCACTTTGTTAATAACTAGTCTGCGAAGCTTCTGAGTTCAACTCTTTTCGCAGAAGTCTTGTGGTACCTGATGCAGGTCAGTTAAATAGTAGAGCTTAGTTTGAGCTGGCTAGCCTGCAGTTTTAATTCATACCAGTTTAAAACTGGAGAAATTCAAACCACAGGATCTTCAAATCTTTTGGAGCTATCCTTTGGTATGTGAGCTTGCTTAGACTAGTTTAGGCTCTGGTAAAATTCTAAGGACCTTTGGATGATAGTGTGATTTCTTAGGATTTAATCTTGATGATAGTGTGCTGTTCTTGTTTATTTTGTTGTAGTTATTGTATGCATGATCTTGGCTTAAATCTTGGTCAGCAAATCAAGTAAACCACAAAGAGCACACAGTAATTTTCTCACAATTTAATAGTGAACCAAACTGCCAGAATAATTTATGAAAGTTTCATGGCTAAAAATGGGATAAATAAGAATAAGTTATTTTAATAAATGGTTAAATAAACTGAAAACATCACACACACACCTTTGCTGTTTTTTTTGGTGAAATCAAAGATAAATAATTTAGGTGTGCTCAATCACCTTTGACAAACTTAAATACACCGGGTTCATCATTGTGCAACAATGACGACTCAACAGAAGATCATATTCTTATTGCATGTGCATTCGTGTAGAACAAGTTCTCACCGACGGAGACTACGAGCTCGTGTCAACTCAAGGAGATGGACCGTCCGAGGGACAACTGAACGCCGTTGAAGCAAATCAAGGCCCGAACCAAGTTTCGAAAGATCAGCCTACTAACATTGAGTTTGAAGGCAAGCCCCAGAGCATGTCCTATGTTTCAATTACATGCAACTTTGTTTTGCTAAGCTTATGTTTGTGCATTTACGTTCAGGAGTTGAATTGAAACCCTAGTTGCATGATCCTAGGTACCTATGCTTTGCAATACTAGTATAATAGGTCGATAGATGCCATGCTATAAGGACCCGGTAAAAGTCGAGTGATTTCCTGTCACTCGCGAGATATAGGAGTCATCTGATTTACTTATGTTGGAATCATAAGGATGACGGATGGGGATTTTGGTCATGTAGATGCCCCGTCTGTTTATGAAGAATTGGCTAAGGTCGGAATGTGTCGGCGATGTTGGTCAAGTGTTTGAAAGCACTAAGCACTTGTTTGGGACATGGGACCGGTAAGTTTAGTACCTACGTGAAGTGGTGCGTGGACTTTTTCCTACTTCTTCTGGGATTTATCCCCATGCTTGCAACATGTGGTGCGACCGATTCCGGCCGGCGCTGCCGTGATTTCCGGATAGGCCTTGTAGCCAAGGGAAGTTTGGCTCCGGACACAATCCGACGGATCGATGGGAACGGCCTGGTTAGCGTTGACCTTTGTGGTTGGTGCTTTTCCGTGCGTTTAGTATCCACCTTGCAAGGTTAAAATCGGTTCGAACTGTCTGTTTCTCGCAGCTAATGAGACTACTTGATCTCTTGCCGCACCGAGTAATGAAAGTGGAACATGATGATGATAAACTTGATGCTTGCTTAATTGCTTACTCCATTTGCTTGACTAGTACATGTTGCTTACCTAGAATGGTTAACTTAACTAGAACTTGATGCTAAAATATTGAAAGTAAGGATCCACTCTTAGTCGCTATTTGGCAAAACAAACCCACCAGCCAAAAAGCCTTGCATGTCTAGAAGTTGGTGATGTAGTTGTCACCCGACGGTTAAGTCTTGCTGAGTATTAGTATACTCAGCCTTGCTTGTGGAATTGTTTTCAGGTAGCGCCCTTGAGGAGATGGTTGCCGGTCTTACCTGGCCAACCACCCTTCCTCCAGGCTGGTCTGTTGTTTGGGACGAAGATGCTTCAGAGTGACGTCACGACAGCTTCACGTGATGTTACTACCGTTTCTAATAATTAGTCTATTTCCACTGCTTCAAAACTCTGAGATAACCGTTACTTTATGCACTGAACCTGGTTTGTAATAAATTACCTCAAGTGGGACCTATTTAATACTTGTGGAGTGTTGTAATCTCTGGGATCCACCTTCGAGTGGGTATTTGTATGACTGGTGTTGGGACGCGAATCAGGCATGCTTGTTGCGCTAGGATCTGTTTCGCATTAACCCATGACTCAAAAGAACTGAGTCGATCCGTGATTCGTTTTTCTGTCTACAAAATGCACGGATCGAATCAATCTGTGATTCGGCCCGTCTTAGCTCACCCAGGCAAACCGAGTCGGCCTGGGATTCGGCTCGCCACGCACGAGCAGGCGCGTGGACCGAATCAGGTTGCGATTTGGTCCGCCGCGTTCCACGTGTAGCGGAACGACTCGACCAGGTACATGGACCGAATCGGCTCGTGATTCGGTCCGCCGCGCTCTGCAACTGGTAGGACGACTCGACCAGCTGCAAGGACCGAATCGGCTTGCGATTCGGTCCGCTGCGTTCTGCGACTAGCAAAGCGACCCGACCAAGTGCTCGAACCGAATCGGCAGGTAGGGGTAGAAAGGGAACATGTGACTGAGGAAGTGACCCTCCGACTCCCTATAAAAGGAGAGGGCGCACCACTTTGTAAGGGTTCGGATTATTCTTTGGCTATTATTGAAGCAGTGCCTCTCTTTGCTCCCGCTCTTCCATTTTGTTCTTCATTTTTGTATTGGCTCTTGAGCTCGCTCCTGAGCCAACACGAGGCGCCCACCGTTTGTGTGACTCGAGTAAACCCACGATGCCTCCCAAGAAGCGAACCACCAAAAACTCAAGCCATACCATCAACCGAGCCCCCAATGAAGCAGCCACTGATCCTGCACAAAGCCCAGGCCAGCAGGCCGCCCAAACCGTTCTGCCACCCCGGGATCCGGCGCCAGTAGCATTGCTAAGCGCAAGCGCTGCAACCCACCCGAACAACCAAACAACCCCAGAAGAGGTCGAGTTAGCAAGACTGCAAGAAGAGCTGCAAAGCCTCAGACAGCTTCGAGACAACCTAGCCTCACAAAGAACTCAAGAAGCGACCAACCATATGCAGGAGCAGATCGCTCGCGCCAGGCAAGAGTTCTCAAACCTCCAAAGAGAGGTAGGACAACTGCAAGCAGCCACGGCATCCAATCCCATTCAAAACCTCGCTCATGCACCGCAGCAACACCCAACACACCATTTCAGCCATGGGGAGCAAAGGCAGTCGCAAACTAGCCACAATGCAGCGAATCACCAAGGCACAGATCAAATGAATCTCAGCTGTGGAATACGAGTCCTGCCTAGCAGACCGTGCGACCCAACATCACCACTATCAAGAGAACTGCAAGTAGCACCCTGGCCACCGCACTACAGGGCGGTCACCCTGCCAAGATTCGATGGGCATTCCAACCCCAAGCAATTCCTGATGAGCTATGAAGCAGCAATACAATCAGCAGGCGGCGACGACACAGTACTGGCCAAGTCATTCATAAAAGCTCTGGATGACACAGCACTGCAGTGGTACACCACGTTGAAGCCAAACTGCATCCATTCGTGGGACGAGAAGCGGGAGAGAGTACTGGCAACCTTCCAAGGATTTCACAGGCCGACAATCACAGAAGTCGAGCTTGCAAACTGCAAGCAAAAGGAGAAAGAACCACTGCAGGCCTACTTCCAGAGATTCGTAAACCTCAGAACAAGAGCCCCAGCAGTGAACGACGCCGTAGCCATCAACTACGCAATCATGGGCCTAAAGTACGGGCAATGCAGAGCCCATCTGATCAGAGAGACCCCCAAGACGATGGCCAAGCTGTACGAAGAACTAGAGAAGTACTCACGGTCAGACAACGATTACAGAATGGGTCATGAGGAACAACAAGCGCAGAAATACGCAGCAAAGTAGGTAGCCCAAAGAGACAACAACTGGCACCAGTCCAAGCAAGACAACCACCAAAGAAACCATCAGCACTCGATCGGCCCACCTCCAACCCGCACATTATTCAACATCAACCAAGACCACCAATGCCAGCAGCCAGACAACGAATTCGCCGGCCCAACAGGTCAGTCAGGGAGCCAGGCTGCCCAAAGGGGAGGAAGATCCAACTGCGGACGTGGCAGAGGACGCGGCCGCGGCAGGGGAGACAGTGAGAAAAAACAGTGGTACTGCATGTGGCACGGCATGAACGACGAGCATGGGTCCAAGCGCTGCCCAAACAAGTTAAGAGCAGACCACCTGGCTGAAGAAGAGAGGAAGGCAAAAATGGTAGCCCACACCTCGAACCAATGGAACCCACAACTAAGTTGGCAGGCATCCCAGCCGTGGCAACCTCAACAACAATGGCAACCCCACCATCATAACCCAAACCCGCCGCACCATTACACCAACTACTACCAGCCCACATGGCAGCCTCAATCCCACCAAACCCCAGCGACTCAAAGAATCAACACCAATCACCACTCCTCACTAGCACTACCGCCAAACCAACCGCAACTGCAGCTCCCACCACCACCACCAGCCAATCCCCCAAAGCAAGAAACCAATCCAAGCAACCGCGCGAGCCCAGACCCATTGCCCAGCTACGGCATCATATCACCCATAAGTGGAGGCTCCTCACTGGAATTCGAAACCAAGAAGCAGCGCAAGAACTACTTCAGAGAAATCAACGTGGTCCTGATGGACAACAAAGTCACAAGAACCAACTGGTCTCATATACCAATCACATTCACAGAGGCAGACATACGGCTGCACAACTACCCACACATCGACCCAATGGTCATCGAAGCCAATATCGTGAGATGGACCATAGAGAAAATACTTGTAGACACAGGCTCCTCGGCAGATATTCTATTCTTGACCGCTTTCGAGCAAATGAATCTGACCAAGAGCATGCTCCAACCATCTGACACGTCGCTATACGGGTTCGGCGCAACCAAAAGCATCAAGGCGTTGGGCAAAATCACTTTGCCAGTCTCATTTGGAAACATGTCAAATGCAAGAACCGAACACATCACATTTGATGTGGTCGACATCTGGTACCCCTACCAGGCAATCTTCAGCAGAGGAACAATCAACAAGTTTGAGGCAGTCATAAACCAACTATACCTGTGTATGAAGATACCAGCAGAAAAGGGAGTCATAGCAGTTTACGGAAACCAAGGGTCAGGAAGGAGCCTTGAGAAAGCATCAACACCAGGGCAGAGGAACGTGCACATCCTTCAATCAGAAGAGCCAAGCCCACGACCATTCAGGGAGCCACAACGAGACAGAGAAAAAAACGAAGTCAGTCCCAATGAGGACACCAAGAAAGTGCTCCTGGACCCAAATGTCCTTGATCGATCAGTAATCATAGGAGCAAGCCTCAATCAAACAGAAGAAACCAATCTGATCACTTTCCTCAGAAACAACAAAGACGTCTTTGCATGGACAGCAAATGAACTCTCAGGGGTTGCCAGAAACATCATAGAACACAAACTCGAAGTGATACCAAACTCGAAACCAAAGAAGCAAAAGTTGAGAAAGATGTCCGACGACAGGATAGAGGCAATGAGGGCCGAAGTAAACAGGTTACTAGATGCAGGAGTCATACGAAGGGTCGAGTACCCAGAATGGTTTTGCAACATTGTGCCAGTAAAGAAGAAGAACGACAAATGGAGAATGTGTCTCGACTTCACGGATCTCAACAAGGCCTGCCCAAAGAGCGACTACCCCCTGCCAAGAGTTGACAAAGTGGTAGACACAGCAGCCAGCAGCGAGATGCTGTCCTTGCTTGACCTGTTCTCAAGATATCACCAGATCTGGATGCGAGTCACGAATGAGGAGAAAACAAGTTTCATCACTCCATTCGGAATCTACTGCTTCGTACGAATGCCAGAAGGGCTGAAAAACGCAGGCACGACATTCTGCAAAATGATAGCGGAGGTTTTGGGCCCCCAATTCAACAGAAACCTAATCGCATACGTCGGTGACATAATAGTAGCAAGCAAGATCAGATCCGATCACATAGCAGACCTTGCTGAAACATTCGCTCGCCTAAGGCAAGCGAAACTCAAGCTAAACCCAGAAAAGTGTGTTTTCGGAGTGCAAAAGGGAAAAATCCTGGGATGTTTGGTATCCACCAAAGGCATAGAGGCCAACCCTGACAAAATAAAAGCAGTAGCAGAAATGCAAGAGCCACGGTCAATAAAAGAAGTCCAGAAGCTCACAGGACGGATCGCAGCGCTCAACCGCTTCATAACCCGATCAGCAGAGCGCAGCCTGCCATTCTTCAAAGTACTTTGTGGCTCAGAAAAATTCCAATGGGGGCCAGAACAGAGCCAAGCATTCCACCAACTTCAGGACTACATCGTCAATATGACGAAACAAGCCCCACCCGAGCCAGGATCCCAGCTGATTCTATACTTATCAGCATCACCAACAGCAGTAAGTGCCGCCTTGGTCCAAGAAGTGCAAATCAAAGAGAAACCCCAGCAAGTACCAGTCTACTTCGTATCAGAAGCTCTAGCAGGGTCAAAGCTTTTCTACTCAGAACTAGAAAAGATAGCTTATGCAGTGGTCATGGCATCAAGAAAGTTGCGCCACTATTTTGAAAGCTACAAGATCCTTGTAATCACAAACCAGCCGCTACATGACCTATTTCAGAACAAAGAAGCATCAAATCGCATAGCCAAATGGGCAATAGAGCTATCCGAGCATGTCATAGATTATGAGAAAAGAAGCGCAATCAAATCACAAGTCCTCGCAGATTTCATCGCCGACTGGACCTCACCCAGTCAAGGGCCAATAGAAGAAGAAATCACCCCAGAATGGAACATAAGCTGCGACGGCGCTTGGGGAAAAAACGGCGCGGGCATCGCAGCCGTCGTTACAACTCCATCTGGCCTAAAAGTCAAGTATGCTGCAAGGCTGGAATTCATCGGTGACGATGAAAAATGCTCAAACAACATAGCAGAATATGAGGCATTGCTGCTGGGGCTGCGGAAAGTGAAAGCATTGGGCACCCAAAACTTCCTAGTACGATCCGATTCAAAGGTAATCACCGGGCAGGTGGAAAAAGAATACAGTGCAAGAGAACCAGAACTGATAAAATATCTGGCTGAAGTTAGAAGAATGGAAAGAAACTTCAAAGGGTTCACAATTCAGCACATACCAAGAAAAGAAAATTCAGAAGCAGACAAGCTCGCCAAAGCCGCTGCAAACAACGAGACTCTGCCACCTGAAGTATTCTTCGAAACGTTACACCATCCATCCATCAAGCCAGAATTGCAACCAATGAGCCTAGTCAGTGCAATCAGCAGTGAGGACTGGAGAGCACCAATCATGGCATATATGCGAAATCATGTTGAGCCAAACGACGAATCAGACCTCAAGCGCATGAAACAGAGAGCAGCAGGATTGAGGACCCAGTGTGTCCGAGGACCGGTGGATGGTCGCTTCCTGGTGTGATGAGTGACTGACAACGTGGTGTGGATTGACGTTTCCCTTGGCTCAAGTATTGCAGGTGTAGAATGCGGCTTGGTTGCATTGGTGCAGGTGAAGAACAGGCGCGAAAGGTCTTAGCCATGGCGGCCTCCGAGGAGCGGAGAGACAAGTAGGCTTGGTTCGAGGGACCCGATGGCCGGTGGATCAAGTGCGGTTCACATGCTGGCAAGAACGAGCAAGGGGACGTGGTTCCGGTGCGAGGTAGCGGCTCACAACCGAAGCTCGTACGCAGACGAGAAGCCGGCGCAAGGTGGCGGCTAACAACCGAAGTTTGCGCGCGGGGTTTGGTGATTTGGCCACAAAATCATCGGTGGACAGTTTCCCTTGGTTTGGGCCTCAAAACCATGGACCGAGGACTCGACGAGGCGAACTTGGGCAGCTGGGCCGAGTGAGGCTGATAGGGGCGGTTTAACCGCCCCCAGGGCCGGTTTAACCGCCCCCCCTGGGCTGGCCCAAGAACGGCGTCGAGGAGCTTCGATCCGGAGGACACGCGGCGTGACTGCAAGGCTTGCGTCGGAGGGAAGCTAGCTTGCAGTGGAAGGTGCCCGAGCTGGAAAATATCTGAGATCAAAATGTCAAATTTGCCCCTTAGGGGTATGTATCACTTAGGGGTAGTTTAGTCTTTAGAGCACCACCACTTGGACTACTAATAGGCCCCTTCAGGGCTGGTGGCTGCTATCTCTTCTAGTTATCTCTTTAGGTTTTCCTTTGAACTAGTTTTCCCTTCATCCCCTCCACCTAGAACTACTTCGAATCTTTCTTAGTTTTGTATAGGTGAATTCATGGTTATGTGATGGAGTTTGTGCTGCTCATCTTTGTGCCATGATTTGATTTCCCGAGCTCCCTTTCCTTTTTCTATTTTCGTGGGTATTTTCGGAGCTATTTTTGGGGGATTTTCGCTCTTCTTGTTCTAGGGCGTTTTCTCTCGGATTTCTTTGGGGGATTCACGTATGAGTGCCTTGTGCCTCTTTTGCTGGTGATCCTCTGCCCCCAAACGTCGAGAATCGCTCTGGATTTGAGATTTTCGGGATGAACTCAAGGTCATGGTGTTCTTCACGAGATCTGCGATTCCGGGAGTTGTACTGAGTTAGAGGCCGAGATCTTTTGGGAAAACACTCCACTGGAGGTCTAGATCATCTGACCAAAATCTCGCCTCAAGAGCTCAAGCGGTTTGGGAGATCCACTTTTGTTTTGACTTTTTCCCGAGCCACCCAGGCCCAGGCGGTTTAACCGCCCCCCCTGGCCGGTTTAACCGCCCCCCTCTGGGTGTGTTAGATCGAGCCGTGTTTCGGGTCGTTTTGGTGTCCGTTTCGATTGGTTCGAGTTCCGCTGCTCGTTTCTTGTTCCTTGGGTCAGTAGCTTGACAGTGGCTACGTGATCTTGGCAAGATAGCTCTCGGAGGTTTCGGAGTTGTCTTGGGAGAATAGCCGGATTGATTGGAAAGATTTTTATTGGCTCCCATTCACTCCCCTCCTCTCTGGTCGCCGTTTCGGTCCTTCAATTGGTATCAGAGCCGGTTACGGGTCTTTGCGACTCTAACCAGTCTAAGATCCAAAGATGGCGTACCAAGATCGGGGTTCCGGGCCTCCGCACTTCGATGGGAAGAACTACCCGAACTGGGTTGCGCATATGGGCGCTTTCTTGCGAGGCAAAGGAAAGTTGCTGTGGGATGTGACGAAAGATGAAAACTATGTCAATCCCACCAACTTAGATGCCCAGGATGCAAAGGATAGATTTGAGACGAATGCCCGAGCTGTTGACTACTTGTTCCGTGCTTTGTCTGCCGAGGAGTTTGAGCGTGTTTTGGGCGAGGACCCAGCTTGCCAGATCTGGCAGAAGCTCAAGGTAGCCCACGGTGGTGATAGCCATGTCAAGGCTAGGCTTTTCTCGATGTACAGGAGAGAATATGAGAATTTCGCTCATTTGCCTGGAGAGTCGGTTGATGCTTTGTTTCAGCGTTTCACTTCGATTGTCAACAACATGAAAGCCAACATTACCGTGCTCCCATACTCGGATCATGACCGAGCTATCAAGCTCCTGCAAGCACTTGATAGATCCGTGTGGGGTGCCAAGGTTGAGGCGATCATGGAGTCGGCAAACTATGAGACTCTTTCTGTTGATGAGCTTTTCTCGAAGTTGAAGTCTTCTGAGGTGGACAGACAGTTGCTTGCCAAGGCTAAGAGTCCGACTGATCCCCATAGTCTGGCTCTAGTTGGTTGCTCTGGATATGGACATGCTAACACTCCTAGACACTTTGCTTTGTCTTCTCTTGTGTCCCTTCCAGATGAAGAGTATGAGGTGCTGAGCGAGGAGGATCTCGCGTTGCTCACGAGGAGGTTCGAGCGGATGTACCAGAACCGCAAGGGTTTGAGGCGTGCGGGGAGTACGTGCTACAGATGCGGGAAGATGGGTCACTTCATCGCCGAGTGCCCCGAGGAGATCAAGAACGACTACAACCGCAAGCACCGCCCGCGAGACGACCACAAGCACCGTCCCAAGGACGAGTACCGCTCCAAGCAGAAGAACAAGGACGAGAGAAGATCCAAGAACAAGCACGGTGGACACAAGAACTACAGATCTCGAGCGATGGTGGCTGATGCGAGCGACATCGACACAAGCTCCACCAACACGTCGTCAAGCTCAAGCAGTGAAGATGAAGACCGCGGCCATCGCAAGGAGAAGAAGAGCTTGAACCGCAACTTCAACGGCATCTCCTTCGCCGCCGTCGACTACTGCACCATGGCGCACGACTCCGTGAAGAGCAAGGACGACTCCGACTCCGACTCCGAGGATGAGGTATTGACAGATCCCACCTCTTTGCGTCAGGAGATTGCTAGATTAGAGCAGTTGGTCGATAACCGTGATGATGTGCTTAAAAGACCAACAAGGAAAAGAGGGAGTTTAGGTCTTTGCTAGGAGAGTCCAAGGATAGAGTGGCTGAGCTTGAGACCTTGCTTTTTGAGACTGGAAAGAAGGCCATGGAGTTTGAGTCTTTGATTTGCGAGTCTAGGGAGAGAGCAGCTTCGCTTGAGTCTGAGATTGCTGTATTGAAAGATGCTCCTCTTGTGTCTGATGAGGTAGAATGCTCGTTCTGTGATGTGCATATTGCTGATCTTGTTGTGCTTAAGGAGAAACACATGACTTGCTTGGATGAACTAGAGGGTGCTAGAGTTGAGCTTGTTGAGTTGAAGTCTAGGTCATCTTTGCTAGGTGCTTGTACTTCTTGTCCTGCTTTGCATGCTCAGTTGCTTGAATCACACACCATGATTAGTTCACTTGAAGCTCAACTTAAATCACCCATTGCGAATTCATGTTCTGCTTGTGATGTTGTTGCATTGAAAAATGTTGAGTTAGAGCAGTGTGTGAATCGCTTGCAAGATGAGAATAATGAGATGAGACAGTGTTTGGGTTGGTTGTCGGGTCGTGAGCCTCAGCTCAAGATGTTGATTGCGAGTTTCAAGAGAGCTGATGGTTGTGGTCTTGGTTCTGAGAAGGTTGGTGAGAGTAGTGGTGAGAGAGAGAGAGAGATCCAGAGAGCTCCACCTCAAACATTCCCACAAACCCACCAAAAGCCATTCTCAAGAACACCTTCACACCCAAACCAAACCACCTGCTGAACAAGCTTGACACTACTCCAGATCCTCCCAAGTTTCCACCTAAGTCAGAGAACTTTCAGAGGAGAGTGACCTTTGTGAGGAGTGGGGTTTACCAGCCGAGAGAGAGGGCATAGCCGAGAGAAACCCCAAAGCCAAAGCCAGTCCGCTTCCATTGTGAGCATTGTGGAAGGGATGGACACCTTGAGGAGTTCTGTTGGAGGAAGAAGAGGGAGGTGAGAAGAGAGAAGGAGGTGGGGAACAGGGACAGGTACTACTCTTCTCGTAGTGTGCCTGTGTCTCGTTCGCCCTGGCCGAGAGGCGACGCCTTTGTGCACACAGTTCCTGTGGTTGCTAGTCGTGGTGTTCCAGCTGTTCGTGAGTTTGCTAGGCGGCCTCCGTTTCGCGGTCAGTTTGGTTCAGGGAGGTTCGACCGTAGCTTTGAGGCTAGGAGAGAGTCTAGGCCACGTTTTCCCCCCGCGTGGTGCTAGAGGTCCGATGGTGAGAGACGAGAGGGTTTCGCGTGGTAGAGTTGATTTTGCTAACCCCTCTTTTGAGCAGATGGCCCGACACTGGTTTGACTTGTTTTGTGCTAACCCCAGTGTCGAGTCATTCACTCATTCTCGTTCTCGCTTTTGATTGTGCAGGTGGGAGGCTTGGAGAACTTTTGGTTGATGGATTCTGGCTGCTCAAGACACATGACAGGTAATGGTAAGTGGTTCTCCAGTCTCACCCCGATGGTGTCCAGGCAGTACATCACTTTCGGGGATAAGGGTAGAGGTAGAGTGTTGTCTGAGGGGGCTATTCAGGTGAGTGATACTTTCATGTTGAAGCAAGGTTGCTCTTGTCAAGAATCTTGGTTTCAATTTGCTCTCAGTTTCTCAGCTTCTTGATGAGGGTTATGAGGTTCGATTTAAACGTGGTGATTCGAAAGATTCTTGATTCTCGAGGTGACCTTGTGTGTATGATCATTCCTGAGGGACAGATTTTTCGTGCTGATTTTTCTCGATCTTTTGGTACTTCACGGTGTTTGATCGCTGGTACTTCTTCTGAGCTTTGGAAGTGGCATAGGAGATTGGGTCATGTGAGCTTTGATCTACTCACACGCTTGAGTGCTCTTGACCTTATCCGAGGATTGCCCAAGCTCAAGTTCGAGAAAGATTTGGTTTGTGCACCTTGTAGGCATGGAAAAATGGTTGCTGCTTCTCACCCACCTTTGACAGATGTTATGACTGAACGTCCAGGGGAGCTCTTGCACATGGATTTGGTTGGCCCCGCTCGAGTTCGTTCAGTTGGTGGGAAGTGGTATGTTCTTGTGGTTGTTGATGACTTTTCTCGGTATGCTTGGGTGTTCTTTCTGGCGTCGAAGGATGAGACATTTGATTTTGTTCGAGATCTGATTTTGAGGTTGAAAAACGAGAGTAATGGAGGTGCCATGAGAGCTATACGTAGCGACAATGGTACGGAATTTAAGAACACTCGTTTTGATGCCTTCTGTCGTGATCTTGGTCTCGAACACCAATACTCTTCGCCATATGTTGCTTGTCAGAATGGTGTTGTTGAAAGAAAGAATAGAACACTTTGTGAGATGGCTAGGACGATGCTAGATGAGCATAGGACTCCTAGGAAGTACTGGGCAGAAGCGGTGAACACAGCTTGTTATGTTTCAAATCGGATTTTCCTTCGTGCCTTCAAGAAGAAAACTTGCTATGAGCTTTTCCATGGTCGTTCCCCCCGTGTGAGTCACTTTCGGGTATTTGGTTGCAAGTGTTTCATCTTGAAGAAAGGAAATTTGGACAAGTTTGAGTCTCGTTCGATGGATGGAATTTTTCTTGGTTATGCTAATCATTCTCGAGCATATCGTGTGCTCAATCTTGAAACTAACCAAATCATGGAGACTTGCGAAGTCACCTTCGACGAGACCATTCCGTGTAGCTCTTCTGCTTTTGAGTGTGCAGGTGATGATGACTTGGGACAGCCCATCTTTGAAGGAAGAACAGCCTGATGATGAAGATGATGAGGAATTTCAGGCACCGTGTGGAGATCGTGTACCTTCTACTTCCACTACTACCACGACGTTCGACGACGGCCCTTCTGCTACACCTTCGTCGAGTCGCGCTCCAGATCGAGTTCAAGTGGAAGCTGATGTTGAGGGGGAGGCAATCTCGAGGCGAGAAGCTCCCCGGCTGGTACAGAGGGATCATCCACCTTCGAAGATCATCGGGAACATGGATGAACTGCACTACACGGTCGAGGTCACAGAACATCTCTCATTATGCTCATTCTGCTTTTGTCGCGTCTTTTGAGCCCAAAAATGTTGGACACGCTTTATCTGATTCCGATTGGGTCAATGCCATGCATGAAGAGCTTGAAAACTTTGAGAGAAATCAGGTGTGGAAGTTAGTAGAACCACCTCCAAATTGCCATCCCATAGGAACCAAGTGGGTGTTCAAAAACAAGAGGGATGAGAGTGGTGAGATTGTGAGAAACAAAGCGAGGTTGGTTGCTCAGGGGTTTTCGCAGCAGGAGGGGATAGATTATGAGGAGACATTTGCTCCTGTTGCCCGTTTGGAGGCAATTCGGATCCTTCTAGCATTTGCAGTTGCTAAAGGGTTCAAATTGTACCAAATGGATGTGAAGAGTGCCTTCTTGAATGGGGTGATCGAGGAAGAAGTGTATGTGAGGCAGCCCCCGGGTTTTGAGAGTGAGAGATACCCACACCGAGTGTACAAACTCCACCGAGCTTTATATGGCCTAAAGCAAGCACCCAGAGCGTGGTATGGCAGGTTGAGAGGGTTCTTGCTTAGCAAGGGGTTTGTGATGGGGAAGGTTGATAAGACGCTCTTCTTGCTGAGAAATGGCAATGATCTTTTAATCGTTCAGATTTACGTGGATGATATCATTTTTGGTGGCTCTTCTCATGATCTTGTTGCCAAGTTTGCAGATGATATGAGCAGGGAATTTGAGATGTCGATGATGGGAGAGTTGCAGTTCTTTCTCGGGCTGCAGATCAAGCAAACCAAGGATGGGACGTTTGTGCACCAAAGCAAGTACACCAAGGACATTCTCAAGAAATTCGACATGAGCGACTCCAAGCCGATGACTACGCCGATGAGTACGACTACAGCTTTGGATGCGGATGAGGACGGAGAACCAGTGGACCAGAAGGAGTACCGGAGCATGATCGGCTCCCTCCTCTACTTGACGGCGACGAGGCCGGACATACAGTTCAGCGTGTGTCTGTGCGCTCGTTTTCAGGCTTCACCTGAGGACTTCACATCGTCAGGCCGTCAAGAGGATTTTCAGGTATCTCAAGTTTACTCCTGAGCTGGGTCTTTGGTATTCTGCTATTCCACTCTTGCACTTCATGGTTTTTCTGATGCGGATTTTGCTGGATGTCGTGTTGATCGCAAGTCTACTTCTGGTCAGTGTCAGTTTCTTGGTTCGTCTCTTGTGTCTTGGTCTTCTCGCAAGCAGTCTAGTGTAGCCCAATCCACCACAGAGGCCGAGTATGTTGCTGCTGCTAGCTGCTGTTCTCAGTTGCTTTGGATCACATACACCTTGAGAGATTTTGGCTTAGACATGTCCCATGTTCCACTTCTTTGTGATAGCACCAGTGCCATAAGCGTAGCCAAAAATCCCGTGCTTCATTCCAAAACCAAACACATAGAAGTGAGGTACCACTTTCTGAGAGATCATGTGGAGAAAGGAGATATTGAGCTTGCCCACGTTTCTACCCAAAACCAGCTTGCAGACATTTTCACTAAGCCACTTGACCAAGTTACCTTCACCCGCTTGCGAGGAGAACTTGGTGTGTGTGCGGTTTTCTGAGCTGAGTTTTGGAGGCTTCTCTTGTAGCATATGTATACTTTTGTACCATCTTTGTATCTTGATGTATATTTCTCTTGCTTTTGTATCTTGATTTCATCTTTTGTATCATATCTTAGGATGAGCTTCTCCTATATGCAGTGATTGGTACAACTTGCTACATTTTAGAGTTTAGGCAGGCTGGCTAGGGATTGCTTGTATGGATGGCTATGCTCTTGATGGTTTTGATATATATTCTCTTGAGATAGTCTCTTTTCGAAATTAAAATGACAAACTGAACTTAAATCTCTTCACCCATGAGTAAATGCCTTTGCATGTCTTGTTTGAGCCGAAATGGCTATATCTTGCTTAAGATCATGCTAGGGTGTGATATTCTTTTCAAATGGGTCAAAGACCTTTGTCATTGTAAATGTTTAGCCCATGCTTTATCTTGTGGAGGAGCATAAGCTTCTTTCTGTCGCAAAGACATTTCATGTACCATGCTTAACTTGAAAAACTTGAAAAATGAGATGTCTATGCATGAAAGAAGAAAGATGAGAAAAAGAAATATTTGCTGAATTTATGCTCATGTCTCTATGCTTTCACCATTGCACACACTTGCACACATGGGTGCTAAGCGGTTGCATGTTGTTTGCCGGAGAAGTCTCCCATGAGAAGTGAACACATGGCTCCGTGCTTTGACATGACATGAGGTAGAACTTGGGCGTTTATGATGATCTTTTGTCAAGAATGCTTGTCCTTTCATGATTTTGGTGAGATGAAGTTTATTTTTGCTTAAACAATCCATGGTTAGGACTTTGCTCATGCGGTGACATTTTTGATAAAAATCCACAATTTGCTCATGGCTTTGTCAATTGGATATATGTCTTCACCTTCTTGATGGCAATGCCCGTGTGACATGATGAACTATCTAGTTTGCCTCCTCTCTAACTTGTAGCATTTTGTATTGCTCATTGTATATTTGAGAAGCTTGTAGTTGCATTTTGTACATTTTGCCTTGATGTGTGCATTGTCAACAAGGGGGAGAATTTCTGGAGCATTTTGCAAGGGGGAGACTTTGCAGAATTTGTAGGAAAGCTTTTGCTCTAGATTTTGCCGGATTTGTGTGAGAGATTGAAAGTTTTGCCCAAATGTGGTTTTCTGAAAATTTGCTGAAGTTTCTGAGAGTTTGATCATTGGAAAATCTTGCTGGGCACATGTGGAAGGTTTTCAAGTTGGAACGGCATCGTTGCGAGTTGGTTTGTGAAATTTTGGCTCTTTTCACTTTGGTCATCTGCCAGGGGCGGTTTAACCGCCCCCCCTGGGCGGTTTAACCGCCCCTGTGCTGAGAGCACACAGTTTGTGAAGAATTGAGCCATTGTCGAGTGTTTTTCGCACGCACAAGTTCACTTGTTCAGGGGGAGTTGCATCTTTGCAGGGGGAGTGCTTTGAGAGTCCTGAAAAGTGAGTTGGAGGATTTGAAGTTTGTGATTTGTGCTTTGTGCTTTTGCTCTTTTGCCGATGGTGTTGAGCCCTTTCGCTTCTTCTTGAAGGGTCGGCGTTTCTGGAGCTTTCTCTTGCAGAGTGACTTTGTTCTCGGCTTGTTCTTGCTTTTAGTCACTTGCTTGAGTCTTGTTTTCGATTTCTTTTATATTTTCTTCATATCAATTGGTTACTATGTGTGTGTTGTCAATGCACTCATCAAGGGGGAGATTGAGGACCCAGTGTGTCCGAGGACCGGTGGATGGTCGCTTCCTGGTGTGATGAGTGATTGACAACGTGGTGTGGATTGACGTTTCCCTTGGCTCAAGTATTGCAGGTGTAGAATGCGGCTTGGTTGCATTGGTGCAGGTGAAGAACAGGCGCGAAAGGTCTTAGCCATGGCGGCCTCCGAGGAGCGGAGAGACAAGTAGGCTTGGTTCGAGGGACCCGATGGCCGGTGGATCAAGTGCGGTTCACATGCTGGCAAGAACGAGCAAGGGGACGTGGTTCCGGTGCGAGGTAGCGGCTCACAACCGAAGCTCGTACGCGGACGAGAAGCCGGCGCAAGGTGGCGGCTAACAACCGAAGTTTGCGCGCGGGGTTTGGTGATTTGGCCACAAAATCATCGGTGGACAGTTTCCCTTGGTTTGGGCCTCAAAACCAAGGACCGAGGACTCGACGAGGCGAACTTGGGCAGCTGGGCCGAGTGAGGCTGATAGGGGCGGTTTAACCGCCCCCCAGGGCGGTTTAACCGCCCCCCCTGGGCTGGCCCAAGAACGGCGTCGAGGAGCTTCGATCCGGAGGACACGCGGCGTGACTGCAAGGCTTGCGTCGGAGGGAAGCTAGCTTGCAGTGGAAGGTGCCCGAGCCGGAAAATATCTGAGATCAAAGTGTCAAATTTGCCCCTGAAGGGTATGTATCACTTAGGGGTAGTTTAGTCTTTAGAGCACCACCACTTGGACTACTAATAGGCCCCTTCAGGGCTGGTGGCTGCTATCTCTTCTAGTTATCTCTTTAGGTTTTCCTTTGAACTAGTTTTCCCTTCATCCCCTCCACCTAGAACTACTTCGAATCTTTCTTAGTTTTGTATAGGTGAATTCATGGTTATGTGATGGAGTTTGTGCTGCTCATCTTTGTGCCATGATTTGATTTCCCGAGCTCCCTTTCCTTTTTCTATTTTCGTGGGTATTTTCGGAGCTATTTTTGGGGGATTTTCGTTCTTCTTGTTCTAGGGCGTTTTCTCTCGGATTTCTTTGGGGGATTCACGTATGAGTGCCTTGTGCCTCTTTTGCTGGTGATCCTTTGCCCCCAAACGCCGAGAATCGCTCTGGATTTGAGATTTTCGGGATGAACTCGAGGTCATGGTGTTCTTCGCGAGATCTGCGATTCCGGGAGTTGTACTGAGTTAGAGGCCGAGATCTTTTGGGAAAACACTCCACTGGAGGTCTAGATCATCTGACCAAAATCTCGCCTCAAGAGCTCAAGCGGTTTGGGAGATCCACTTTTGTTTTGACTTTTTCCCGAGCCACCCAGGCCCGGGCGGTTTAACCGCCCCCCTGGCCGGTTTAACCGCCCCCCTCTGGGTGTGTTAGATCGAGCCGTGTTTCGGGTCGTTTTGGTGTCCGTTTCGATTGGTTCGAGTTCCGCTGCTCGTTTCTTGTTCCTAGGGTCAGTAGCTTGACAGTGGCTACGTGATCTTGGCAAGATAGCTCTCAGAGGTTTCGGAGTTGTCTTGGGAGAATAGCCGGATTGATTGGAAAGATTTTTATCGGCTCCCATTCACTCCCCCCCTCTCTGGTCGCCGTTTCGGTCCTTCAAGGATACGCAGTCATTGACAATCAACTGTACAAGAAAGGTGTCTGTGCTCCACTACTGAAGTGCATCACGCAGCAAGAAGGCAAGGCCATGCTTCAGGAGATACACAGTGGAATGTGCGGATCCAACCTCGCAGCAAGGACCCTCACAAGGAAAGCATTCATACAAGGCTTCTACTGGCCAACCGCACTGAGAGATGCAGAGCAAGTAGTAAAAGCATGCCCAGCATGCCAAATGTCAGCACCACATCAAAGGCGCCCAGGTGCGGAAACACAGCTAATCCCACCAACATGGCCATTCCAAAGATGGGGGATGGACATAATAGGGCCACTGCCAAGAGCAAAGGGAAACCTAGCCTACGCAGTTGTAGCCATTGAGTACTTCTCCAAATGGATAGAGGCCAGGGCATTGACAAACATAACGTCAGCAACAGTTCAGAAATTCTTCTGGCAGCAAATTGTTTGCAGATTCGGGGTATCAAAAGAACTCACAGTCGACAATGGGAGACAGTTCGATTGCTACGAGTTCAAAGAGTTTTGCCAAACAATAGGAACAAACCCGATATTCTCATCAGTTTACCACCTAGAGTCAAATGGAGCAGTCGAGCGTGCAAATAGGGAAATACTGGCAGGGGTAAAAAAATGCTTGTTTGAAGAAAGCAAGGGCAAATGGGCAGAAGAACTGATGAGAGTCGTATGATCCCACAACACAGCAGTAAGCAGGACAACGGGCTACACACCATTCAAACTGCTATACGGAGCAGAGGCAATGCTGCCAGAAGAGATCAAGTACAAAAGCCCAAGAGCCGTTGCGCCGGATTCAAGCAACCAATCGGAGGCCGCTGACAAGGACATGGTCGAAATCGACAGGCTTGAAGCAATCCAGAACATCCTAAACTATCAAGATGAAACAAGAAAGTGGAGAAACAAGAAAGTCCTCCACAAGGACATCGAGCCGGGAGACCTAGTCCTGAAAAGAAAGAAAAACGCAGACTCAGTGGGGAAACTGCAATTCCCATGGGAAGGACCAGGAAGGATTCGAACTCCCACATCCTTGGAACATAGACAACCTGAAGAAATACTATCCATGATAGCAGAAGCATCAGCAGCACGGCTCAAGCCTAGTATACTCTCAGCATAGTTATCTTTACCCTTGTAATTTCCAGTTTTCTTCACCTCTTCCTGTGAACGGTACTCTTTTCCTCGCAAAGGGGGCTCCTAGCGGAGGCGAGGTTTTTAACGAGACCGTATCTCATGTAAGCATTTCATTGTTATTAAAAAAGAACCTTACCCCTCTACATTTTGAACAAATAGTCGAAAAACAGCCGAACAGAGGCTGTTCAATTCGACCAAGCCCCAAGGCAAACCTGGAAGACCTGTGAATACGAAGGGGACGCCCAACTCATATTCACAGGCTTCACACCAAATCGAATCTAAAACCTCGAAGCCTAAGGGCAAGGGGCTGCGATTCGTATCAGCCAAGCATGGCTACGAATCGCAGGAATCTAAAACCTCAAAGCCTAAGGGCAAGGGGCTGCGATTCGTATCAAGCCAAGCATGGCTGCGAATCGCAGGAATCTAAAACCTCGAAGCCTAAGGGCAAGGGGCTGCGATTCGTATCAGCCAAGCATGGCTACGAATCGCAGGAATCTAAAACCTCGAAGCCTAAGGGCAAGGGGCTGCGATTCGTATCAGCCAAGCACGACTGCGAATCGCAGGAATCTAAAACCTCGAAGCCCAAGGGCAAGGGGCTGCGATTCGTATCAGCCAAGCACGGCTGCGAATCACAGGAATCTAAAACCTCAAAAGCCTAAGGGCAAGGGGCTGTGATTCGTATCAGCCAAAGTCAGATGCAGATCGAAGAAACCTAAAAACTTCAAAACCCAAGCCGCGTTTACGAGACTGAGGATCATGCCTACAGCAAAAACGCGAACAGCAAAAAAGCCTCATCTTTATTAACAAAAAAAGAAGGGGTACAACAGCTTAATACAGCTCAAATAGCAGCCACTCGCTGCACCATAAACAAATACAAACGCAGCTGGGCGCAACAACGTTGCCACCCAGAGATACAAACTGACCCCGGAGTGGTGAGCTCCAAGAACCAAGCGACCTAACTACGTCGCAAGCGTTCTTGTAGCACCACACACAAGGCACCCACCGACAGCACGAAGTGCCGAAACACGGCGAAGCTTTAGCAGGCTAACACACCATTAGCCCAATGAGCGCGCATGCCTTGACACATGGCTTCAGCAAGCAAGCCATGCATAACCGCGCCCACGTCCTCGTCCCCTCCGCCGCAACTCGCAAGCATTCTTCTAGCACCACAACCAGCTAAAGCGCAGCGCCGAGATCGGGCGGCTAGCCCTCCCACGCTTGAGGCACGAGTAAAATCATGGCTATAGCAAAATAAACAAAGGAAGAGCTGCAATGCGACCTCCTCAGATCACCCCACCGTTTATATAGGCCACCCGCTCCACAAAGCAACAAATCTCCCGTGACGCAACGCGACAAATTTCCCGTGACGCAGCGCGACAAACTTCCCGTGACACAACGAAACAAAATTCACGTGACACAAACGGACGAAAGACTCAGCAACCGTTTGAACAAGGGGGAGTGTGACTCGGGCGGCATCCGTGCTAAGGGGGAGGGTGTCGTTTTCTCTTCGCCCAAGCAGCACGCAAACCGCCGAGCCACAACTCCGATATCATTTTATTGCCAAGCAAGCAGACTCAGTGCTACACTGCGCTAAGGGGGGAAGGTGTCGTTTTCTCTTCAAACAACTCCTTAGCGCACCGTCACCGAGTCGCAAAAGAAAAAGCCGAAAGCGAGCACGCCTCCGCTATTCGAACAACTCTACTACTAGGCCAGGCCTCCCGGACTTGGGCGCGTCATACACAAAGCACGCATCGTCGTCCAGAGTCTCATCACTTGAGCGTTCTTGCTTCACCCCAAGGGAAATATGTTCAGAATCCCACCTCCGGGACCGACTCAGCCTCTTCCTACCGGAGCGGTCTAGAGACAAGCGAAGCAAATAACCGCGATGAGAAAACAAGCGACAGCAGTAGCTCCAGAAATCGTCGAAACCCTGGCCCGGATGCATAATTTGAAACCTGTCCCAGGCAGCCCCAGTTACGAACAAACCGTCGCGATACAAGGTTCTGGGAGTTACGCCCTGCGCAGCTCCACCACCGGAAGCCTGCGCAGGGAGGATTGCAACAAAATGTTTAGTTTACAACACCACCACCGTCAAAAGGACTAAAACAACAGATCTCCCTATGGCTACACCTTTTCCCCGTGATCATCACCAGGAGCTTCCCTAACGCGAGGACCGGATTCGTTCCTTGCATCATCCTTGCGCGCACCCGCTTCTAAGCCTTCGACTGCAACACCCTTCCTAGCCTCGGAGCGCCTAGATGGCTCAGGCCGGGGAGGCAACTTTGAACGGGCTCCCACCCCAGCCTCTGCCTCACCTGCGCCCGCAAGGGACTGCTTACTCTGCGATAGGTAGAACTGTAAGACCAAGAGTACCAAGTCACAAAAACATGAAAAAAGCAATAAAACCATCAGTAAACACAACAATAAGAGCTAGAGACGACTTTCATACCCGAGTTAGTCGGTCATGCGCAGTCTTTCGAGCAGCCTCCCTACCATGTGCCACCCAAAAGCGACTCAAGAATATCTTCTTAACAGCCTCACAAACGTTCGTCGCAGCTGGCAGACCTTCAGCACTAGGAAATACGAATCCCCTGCTCCCAAGCTTTTTCAAGTGCTCGCAACCATGGTCTGAGAGCAGCCGCAGCAGGGCGTCGGTGCAGACGGAAGCAGCATAGTCACCAACCCGATCCATGATCCCAGGAAGCATCTTGAATTCCGTATCGAGCCAGTGAAAAAACCCCTCCCTTGTCATCTCACGGGGCATCTCTTGGGGTTCAGCGCCAAAGCGTTGCAGAGCAGCGCGGCAACCATTGTAAGCATGAAGCCCGTCCTGCCAGATCTGGCTCTCTTGCTCCTCAACCTGCTTGTCCCTGACGGCTAGCTGCCTCAGTAATTCAGCGATAGTAGCATCTCGCTCGCCAACCTCTTTCTCCTTTGATTGCAGCGCCAAATTCGCACTGCCCAATTTGTTTCGCAAATCAAGGACAACTTCCGAATCAGGTGCAACCTGTTCCCGAAGCCCGTTAAGAGCAACCTCCTGCTGATCGACACTAGCCTGCAAGTTCTTTACAGTTAAACTCAGCTCCTTGTTGCACTCCTCCAAACTAGCCTTTTCGTCAGAGAGCTTTGAGCATTGCTTGCGCAAAAGCTCTAGCTACTCAACATCCTCCCGTTCAACCAACTTCTTGTGCAGAACCTTCATTCCCATCACAAGCTTAACGGCCACGCCACCAACAAGCTTTGCAAGGTCGATGGGACTGTTCTCCTCACAGTCGCGAATAAAAGCTGCATAAACTAACCACCTCATCAGCCGTAGCATAACACCAAGCCAGGCAAGGACGCTCAGCGCAACTACAAAGAAGGGAAAACCAGGAAACGATTTCCAAGGAAAAGAGAACTAACCTTCAGGATCAAAAATAAACTCCCCAGGATCATCACGACTCGCCGGGGGACTGCCACCTGCTAAACCAAAAAACAAAAAAATATAATAAGAACACGAATGAAAATTCGAATCCACCGAAAAATAAAAAGCACCAAGGACTAACCACTCAAGGACTCTTCACCAACGTCATGGACAAAAATCTGCGGACGATCCTCCCCCCCTCCAACGACGCCGGCCTCAACGGCCGCGGCGCAAAGAATATCTTTTGCTTTCTCAGCAGCAGACAAACCGCTGCCGCCGGCAGTCCTAACCAACTCAGTCGACAAATCAGGGGCAACGGAGGCCGCGCCAGTGTCCTTGACAGGAGAGGGGTAACAAGTCCCCCCCGACAAGAATGTAAGTTCCTATCCATCCTCAAAGTCGAATGCGGGCGCCATCCCGATCGTTGGAGCGGCAACTGCATCATCGCATTCACCGAGCAAAATGGTCGACGCAGCAGCAATATTCCGCAAATCTTTTGCGGAGAGCGGAGCACCACCAGAAGGACCCCAGCAGCAGTCGCATCCCCAGCTTTCTCCCCGCCAGAGCCAGACACATCTTCCACCCTCTCCTTGGCAATGCTTTCAACCTGCCCAAAAGCAAGGTTCTGAAGTGCAATTTTTGGTGCCAACTTGCCCTTCTTTGCGGCAAGATCAACCACGCCAGTCGCGTCGGCTGCTCGCTTCAGCGATGTCTTCGATTTAGCAACCCTACCCTTGCCACCGGCCGGTTCGGACCCAATGTTACCAGGAGGCCTCATCCTCGAAATAACAGTCGCGGGCGCGGGTCTCGGACCGTACTTCACGCCCATTTCATCAAAAACACGATTCACCCGACCTTTGTGCCGGAGTATCTTGCGACAGGAGCCATACTCCTTGGCAGTGTACTGCCCCAACATGACTGCAGCACGACGCTCCACTTCATCAACAATTTCCTCGTCGCTAACTCCCTCAGGTTTCTTCAGCCCAAATACGGGGCAAGGAAAGACTCGATTCTCGAAATCCGCAAGCTTGAACTCCCCGAAACTACGGGGACGCCAACCAGCTCGAATAGGATAAATACCAGACGCGATGCTCTCGCAAATAGCATCCCGCCCTGAAATAACCTGAGTAGCGCAGTAAAATGCGCTATTGCAGGGCGAGTTTCTCGCCTTCTTCGAATCCAAGTAGAGCGGCAGGAGGCAAGCTTCCAAACCAGCAACCCTTGAAGCAAGAGGGTACCCATACACAGCACAGCCAGATTCGTACCCCCAGTCGGGACGCGAACCTTGGCGTACATCCAATGCTTGTCCCAGTTCTTGGACCACTTGTTCTTCTGGCTGTACGCCAGCTGTGGTGTCTCCATCCCCTTAGCGGCCCGACGAGGGCAAAACGTGTAGCACCCATATTCGGCCTGGTACGTCTCATCATCATCAGCAAAGAGAACCTTCCTCTTGGAAAAATGAAGCTCTGTATGACGCACAAAGCAATCCAAATCGACCTTGCCTTTGAACGAGCGACACGCCCAGAGGAACTTAGCCAGATAGCAAAAGCTGTTAGGAGCCAACTGGTGCATCGCAACCTTGAAAGTCCGAAAAATCTGAGGAATCAACGGATCAACAGGAAACCGAAGACCAGCAACGAAGAACTCACGAAACACGACGCACTCGTCGTCCAACGGCTCCGGAACCTCCTCCTCGCCAGGAACACGGCAGTCACCAGATTCGAAGTAGCCCTTCCCAATCATCTCCTTCATATCTTCCTCTCTGATAAGCGATCACCCAAATCTACGGGTAAAGGGCATCGAATCACTGACCAAATCCTTGGGGTTGGCGTCAACGCTGCCGGTAGTCTCATCGACGCCCTCCTCCTCCTCTTCCGCCTCCACTCCAATGCTCCTGCTCCGAACAGCATGATTCGAAACGGATTCAGCCGCCGATTCGGAATCAGCAGCCCCGCCAACTTCCGCAGCAATATTCGCTTCATCATCACCAACCCGACCGGCAGGGCGATCCTCCTCGCTAATAAGCCGAGCAGTCTGCATCGTTCGAGCCATTGAAACTGCAAAACCCAGGAAGTAAATGTCTCTTCGCTCCACAAAAAAAAAACAACAAACAAACGAACGAAACTTACAACTTGCAAAGCACGAATCAGCGCGCGAGTCCAACTGAGAACCACGAACACACGCACGAATCTCAAAGCACCAGTCAGGGCAAGCACGATCCCTCTCAGCAGGCAGCGAACGTCGTTTTCACCCCCCCCCCTCCTATTTATAGGTGCGGTAAAAAGGACCCCTCGTTAACCGCGCTGGCAAAACCGAATCCCCCTCGACTCCAACAAGCAGAGGGTGTCGTTTTCTCTGGTTGCGAGTCCACTTCAAATATCGAGGGTTCAGCTCGTTGGAGTCGACCATCACCCACGAGGGGCTGACTGTTGGGACGCGAATCAGGCAAACTCCACCACCTGCTTGTTGCGCTAGGATCTGTTTCGCATTAACCCATGACTCAAAAGAACCGAGTCGATCCGTGATTCGTTTTTCCGTCTACAAAATGCACGGATCGAATCAATCTGTGATTCGGCCCGTCTCAGCTCACCCAGGCAAACCGAGTCGGCCTGGGATTCGGCTCGCCACGCACGAGCAGGCGCGTGGACCGAATCAGGTTGCGATTTGGTCCGCCGCGTTCCACGTGTAGCGGAACGACTCGACCAGGTACATGGACCGAATCGGCTCGTGATTCGGTCCGCCGCGCTCTGCAACTGGCAGGACGACTCGACCAGCTGCAAGGACCGAATCGGCTTGCGATTCGGTCCGCCGCGTTCTGCGACTAGCAAAGCGACCCGACCAAGTGCTCGAACCGAATCGGCTTGTGATTCGGTTCGGGGCTCTCGGCTGAGGGACGCCCAATCCACTTCAGGGCTCTGATGATCTAATGTTGATGTGTAGCCATTTGAGGACAGGTCTACGAGGGGAGCTGTAAGAGGCCCGGTGCGCGGAACCAGGCCGAGGTGCGGAAGCCGGCTCAATGCATGCAATGACGAGAGCAAGTCGAAATTGGCTTCCTCATGTAAAATTCCCCTTGTATCCGTTAAAGTAGAATATTCCCAGCACAATTGTAGCAAGTAGGGGTAGAAAGGGAACATGTGACTGAGGAAGTGACCCTTCGCCTCCCTATAAAAGGAGAGGGCACACCACTTTGTAAGGGTTCGGATTATTCTTTGGCTATTATTAAAGAAGTGCCTCTTTTTGCTCCCGCTCTTCCATTTTGTTCTTCATTTTCGTATTGGCTCTTGAGCTCGCTCCTGAGCCAACAACTGGTTTCGATCGAGGTAACTGTTCGTGGTTGCATCGGGCTTGACCCGACAGACTGTCAGATTACTCCGATTTAATTGCGTGATGACCAATGGAAGGTTACGCACTTAAGCCGGACTAATTTGAGCGGTTCTGCCACAAGGAGAGTCCTAGCGGACTCTTGATGCCGGGGCGACGGTCCGATCCATGGCCCCGTGACGCGGCCGAGGTGATAGCCCGACAAGGCTACCAATGTTGGGTCGGCCTCCGACAGCGCTGCCGTCGGAGATGTAGTCGCCAGTAGTGCCGGTGCGGAGGGCGCCGTCACCAGCCTGAGGGCCAAATTTGATTTTGGTGGGAGCATTGAGGGGCTAGGCCGTTGGCCTAAACTTGATGAAGGAGCACGGGCTCAATTTTTATGGTGAGGGTTCTGATCAGCGCCGGGCCTAGGGGAGTGCAGCCCGTGCGACAGAACAGGGCCTCCATTTATCTAGGACCCCTAAATTTTTATGTATAGCCCACCAGGCCTAACGATCTCTAGTCTGTAGTCTCAAAACATGTATCCCGTCAATCCCCTGTCCACGATCCCTCGCAAAACGTTTTGTCTTCGACTTCTGAATCGGATCGACATCTCCTCTGTCCTCTAGGGCGCAGCCATCAGGGTCTCGGGCGACTGTGCTTTGCCGCGGTGGCCGGCGGCAAACAGCGTCAGCGAGAAGCCGTGCCGTGGTCCGTGTGTCCGTGGATAGTTGATGAAGAGAAGCCAGGAAGCTAGCCTGACGCCCTGATGTCTTTAATGTTTCATACAGGGCCTCCATTTATGCCGGCCCGACCCTGGTTCTGATGTCTCGGTTGAGGAGTCTGCAACGAGGCATGCCATCATCGGAGTGATGACCAAGGTGGGCATGACATCTTGTGGGATGCGTGTCGTTCGTGAAGCCTGCTGGCTTCTCTTCTGTATTGGCCTGACGGCCTCTGTCCTTGTTTGTGCGCTCAGTTTCGAGAGCGTGCGTGACTGATAATGTGTTAACGTAGAATGAGAGACAAAAGTTGAGATTGGAAGGAATGAATGATTCATTGATTGAAGAAGGGGGATCTGTACATGTTTATACATGTCCAAAGGGCCAAGATGGTCCCTTCGGGAAGTCTAAGCAACGTTAACCCCTTCGTGAAACTTAAGCTACATTTTCTCTAATATTAAATTAAAGTAATTGATCACTAATTCTATTGCATCACAACAAATACGACCATCTCTATGATCATCCACTCGAAATAGAGCTAATCTAAAAGATATCTAATACCCATAGATCTCATGTGAGACTCATGCTTAGGGATCCATGACATCTTTGAGGTCACATGGTGACGGGGGAGCCCATAAACATCTTCGGAGGGTCACATGGGTTGGTTGTGACCGGGGGGGGGGGGGGGGATAACCATTTTCCTGAAGATCATATGAGTTGTATGTGATAAACTGTTGGGCCCGATGTTCGACAATCTCCCTTTCCCGAAGATCACATGAGTTGTATGTGATAAACTGTTGGGCCCGATGTTCGACGTGGGAGATTGTTAGGTTTAGTCTCACACAAAAAATTAATGGTGGAGGAGCACAACATATCAAGCGGAGACAGCTCTGCCCCATTGAACTAGTCTTTTGGATAGTCTTTTGGATTGAGTTAGACCCAAGGCCTTCTTGTTCTGGGCTCTGGTGAACCTAGCCCTTGTGGACCTCCGGCTCGTGGGTATAGTGGGCCAGAATCCTCTGTGCACTCTAACATTTTACTTGCTTTACTCATTGGTCAGCCTAAAATTGATCAAAATAAACAAACATAACACATAATCATTAGCGCATTTAAAAAAATATCGCAGTGGCAACCATTTTTTTTGTATTCGAAGGAAAAATACCTCTATGGATAGTATGTGTGTATGCATAATTGTCTATAAAATAATATGTAATTACATGGCACGGTTCCAATCGTTTTATCTCGCAACAAATAACGTGGGTGGTTAGTGGTTATTTGCTTCTACCTTGCAAGCGTATAATGGTGCAGGAGGGATCAAGGACGACTTCTTGTCGAAGTGGGGTCAGTTTCTCTTTCCAGTTGTCAAGGAGCGAATAGTAAAGGGACCCAGAACAAGATAAAGCAATATGTGACTTTTATTTTAATTCTTTTTGTTGATGTGGACTTATTTGAGAGTTGAAGCCTCCTTTTATATAGCAACACGAGAGCCCTTTGTTTTGTTCATTTGCATTCCATTCTCTCTACACTCTAGCTACTAGACCACCCCATGCAAATTTACATGCAGTTAGCCACTAGTCACTTCGTTAGGCATCTGCGTGGGAATGAGCTGTATCAGTAAGGCTGCTAGTGTCGCACACCAATTACAAAGGATCGCAACGCACGGCATGAGCTCCAAGCCAACTCGATGTCGCTGCAGAACCGAAGGGGCAGAAGAACGGCTGTCCGCAGGTGTGCAGCAGTGCGATCAACGTCGTAGTCGTAGCTAGGCTTCTGGCGGGCCATGGCGGCGAGGCTCCAATGTCCGATCGGTTGTACCTGCAATTAATGTGCCAAGTGTCGCAGTGATAATAATAATTGAGCGTCACTAACAGGCCAATACATACATATCCCGTATGTATCCCTCAAGTACAATTCGATGTCATATCAGCTGACAGATCATGCGTGCTCAACATAAATAAGAACAGAGGGAGTATTAAATACAAGTGTCAACGATCAATTATCTTCCTTCCCGCGAATTGGCTTGTAGTCCAATGGTAGGACGGTCCAGTAGGACCCTACCCAACAGGGTTCAAATCCTGGTGCTCGCACCTTTTCTTGGATTTATTTCAGGATTTAACCAGCGCTATTCTTTCAGTGGTAGGCGACGTGCCCGTCGATAGCGAGACGCCAGTGGTGACTTCGTCAATCTCGAGGATCAGCCGGCTCAGTCTCTCGGAGGTGCTCATAGGGGTGGGGTTGCGTGCGTGTGTTCATAGGGTTGAGTGTGCGTGCGTTTGTGAGCGTCTGCGTCTGTACTGTGTTTTGAAAAAAAAATTATCTATTTCCTCATCTCCATCAATTAAATTACGGTGGTAAGAAGAGAGCCGTGAGAGAGAGGGGACCGTTGCTAATCTCCAGCAACGCCCCTACTTGAGCCCCTACTTAAAAAGTAGGGGCCGAGGGCAAAAAGCCCCACTCCAGTAAGGCCCCTGCTCGGGCACCTAGAGTAGGGAGGCACCCAAAACCCCCGTCCCAGCCCCATCTCCCACAGGTCCGTAGGAGAGCCCCGACTCAGTCGTTGGCCATTTCTCTCCTCCCTCCTATCTTCGCGCGCTTCTCCTCCACACGCCGCCACCCTCCCAGCTGCGCATCCCGCTCCTCCGCGTCGCCACCAAGGCCTCCACGCCGTGTCCCGCTCCGCCGAGCGGCCGTCCCGGACCTCCGCCGCCCCATTCCCGAGCTCCCAGAGCTCCGCCGCAGCACGGATCTCGCTATCCATGGCCGCCGCCTCGAGCAGGTCTGCGGGGCCGTGGCTCGGGCTCCCTCCACCGCCGCGCGGGAGCAAGCAGGGGCGAGGGAGAGAGAGGAAGGGCAGGGGCGAACCTGCTCCTTCCCGCCGCCGCATAGGGCCGCGGCAGCCCGACTCCTCCGCGCCGCGGCACGGGACGACTGCGGCAGCCCCGCTCCTCCGCGCATCGCCTCCATTCCGGCGCCACCCCCCCGCTCGTCCGCCCTGGCGCTCGATTTGGGGCTCTACGGCTCTGGATCGAAGCAGGTCCGACCGGATCTTGGGTGGGGAGGGCGAGCAATGTCGGGCGAAGGGGACGGGGCCGAAGCACAAGAGCAGGTCGGGGGCGAGGAGCTCGAGCTCCATGGCGCGCGCCCACCTCTACGGGTTCTGGCCTGTAGATCCACCGGGGAGAAGGATGGGAGGCGGAGGGAGCAGAGATGTCGCGAGAGAGGGAGATGCGACGACAGGGAAGGGATGGGTCGGGAGGAAAAAGAATTGGAAAGACAAAAAAAGGATAAGACCCTGACAGGTGGGTCCCATATGTCATATCAATAATAGGGGATCAAGAGTTGGAGCAGTTGCTGGAGTTATGAACAAAAATCGAGCCCTAAAAGGTTTGGGCCAGCTCCTACTCGATAAAGTAGGGGCCTTGAGTAGGGCTATTGCTGGAGATGCTCTAAGGGACTCAGGGAGATGAGAGGTCAGGACTCAGGACAATCTTATCCGCTAGGAGGGAGAGAGGGATCCGGCTGCCAACGATAGGACCAATGGGAGAGCTCCATTTGAGGGGTTTTGATTGATGATGTGGTAGTGTTTGTTTAACTGACTTATAATGCAATTTTGGATGGTTAAATGAGTTCAAATGGAAAACTTGTCAACTATAAAGTTTGAAGTCTCATTGAGCTCTACAATTTTGATATAAAGTTTTTCTTCATCCGAGATAGTATAAAAAAGTTAAGAATTTAATTGCACGGAGTAATCTTTAGGGCGGGTGAGCCCATAACCTGCCTCGGAAATGGTGGCATCTCCTGGGGCTGCTGCTTTGGCAACTCGCCCTGGAGCCATTTTAGGAGCGAGTCATCCCCGGTCTGCCCCTAAGATGTAGTAATTGCAAGGCTGGCAGATATTGCTACAGTGATCATGCCGTTTTATATAGGAGTGGCACACCTTTTGGTTCGCTCCTGAGGAGCACTCTTAAAAATCATTTTTGTAGTGATTTAATGCACATGAAATCCCTATAAAATTTGCATTGGGATTATATTAGTCTAAAGGGGAACACAATTAGATTATGTCTTTTATTTTATTTTGTTGATAAGGACTTATTTGAGAGTTGAGGCCTATGCCCTTACACATATATAACTTCTATATAGGTATAGATGATTATATATAGCAACACGAGAGTCATTTGTTTTCTTCGAATTCGTTCCAATTCCATTCTCTCTAGACTCTAGCTAGACCACCCCCATGCAAACTTACATGCAGTCAGCTACTAGTCACTTTGTTAGGCACACACTAGTGGGAATGAGCGGTATCAGCAAGGGTGCTATTGTCGCAGACTAATAACAAAGTATCGCAACGCACGGCATGAGCTCCAATCGAACTCGATCTCCCTGCGGCACTGATGAGGCCGGCCAACGGCTGTCCGCGGGTGTGCAGCGGTGCAAACGGCCTCGTAGCTAGGCAGTTGGCGGGCCATGGGGACGAGGCTCCAATGTCCGATCACGGCATCTCTGTGCGACGAACTGAAGACGAACTGGCCGTGAGTGACAACCGCTCAGCTGAGGTTATCTCGTTTGCTTCCTGTCGTTGGTGGATGGTATATCGTATATTCGCCAGAACAAATATGCTTGCTGCAAATCATGTCTCTGCTTAAGAGGCACATATGAAAGCTGCCACCCTGCCACTACACGTTTCTCTCAACTGCAATCACGTCACAACATTTTGGTTCATTTGAGTGATAACGATCGTTCACTACTACACAAACCACTTTCTCAAACGGGGTATCACAACCGGTTTTGGCAAAACCGGTTGTGATAGGGCATCACAGCCGGTTTTAAGTTAGGTGGGGCAAGCATACGTCAAAACCGGCTGTGATGACCCCTATCACAACCGGTTTTTGTTAGAAACCGGCTGTGATAGTCGCCGGGCACATCACAGCCGGTTTTTCTTACAAACCGGCTGTGATGCCCCTTTCACAGCCGGTTTGTTATTAAAACCGGTTGTGATGTGCCTGTACAGTACAAAACCCTCTTTCCCTCCCCTCCCCTCCTTCTTCAACACGACGCCCACCCCTCTCTCAACCTTTTTGCTCTCCATTTTCACCAAATTGCTCTCTAAATAAGGTTGGGTTTTTTTTGAAGAATCACTCCATCAACTTATTTTGAGGTGGGTAACTAGCAACCATTTCAATTTTGAGCATGTTTCATCCACTAGATTTTGAAATTTGGCATGAATTTGATGGAGGGGCTTTTGTTCCATTTTAGAGAGCATTTATTGGCAAATTGCAATGGGGAAAGTGTGATTTGTTTGAAGAATCACTCCATCAACTTATTTTGAGGTGGGTAACTAGCAACCATTTCAATTTTGAGCATGTTTCGTCCACTAGATTTTGAATTTTGGCATGAATTTGATGGAGGGGCTTTTGTTCCATTTTAGAGGGGATTTGTTGCCAACTTTCAATGGGGAAAGTGGGATTTCTTTAAAGAATCACTCCATCAACTTTGGTTGAAGTTTGTAACTAGCAACCATTTCAATTTTGAGCATGTTTCATCCACTAGATTTTGAAATTTGGCATAAATTTGATGTAGGGGCTCTCTTGTTCCATTTTAGAGGGGATTTCTTGTCAAATTTCAATGTAGAAATTGGGATTTCTTTGAAGAATCACTCCATCAACTTATTTTGAGGTGGGTAACTAGCAACCATTTCAAATTTGAGCATGTTTCATCCACTAGATTTTGAATTTTGGCATGAATTTTAGATGGACAACGATCGAGGCTGGATGTATAGGCCAACGGCCAAAAGAGATGTCATATATATCAACGGCGTTGATAAATTTGTGAAGGTTGCGAAGGCTTACATCAACATGAGTGATGGATATGTGTATTGTCCATGCTATGACTGCAAAAACCAGAAACAGTTTCGTAACGTCGAGCAGATCCGGTATCATTTGTTGTCTAGGGGGTTCGTGCCAAACTACAAGATTTGGAATAAGCATGGTGAGGAAGGTGAGAATGAAACCACACAGCAAACTAACCGAGAGAAGATTAGGGAAACAGTACACCATCAGGCCACACAGGCAGTGGAACTTGAAAATGAGCCAGAACCGGTCGAACAAACATATATGAAAAACATCGGTGAAACCTTCGCCGAGACATTAGCTGCGGATGATGTGGTTGATGGTCTTGACCAGATGATACGTGATGCGGAGCTAGAATGCTTGGATGCAAAGAATCTGAAAGTTGAGCAGATGAGAAAGGATGCAAAGACTCCTGTTGTACAGTGGTTGTAGCATGTCGAAACTTGAAGCTGACCTCTTGCTACTGGAGATGAAGGCAACAAATGGTGTGTCAGACACGGGCTTTGACATTTTGCTGAATATTCTGGAGAAGATGCTTCCTAGCCCTAATGGGTTGCCGAAGAACACATACCAGGCAAAGCAAATGATATGTCCGATTGGGCTATAAGTACAAAAAATGCATGCATGCCCAAATGATTGCATCTTATATCGTGGTGACTATAAAGAATTAGATGCATGCCCAGTGTGTGAAGCTTCAAGGTACAAGTCTGTATCAGCTATACATATGACATGTGATCGAAATAAAAGACCACCCGCCAAAGTCGTCTGGTACTTTCCCGTGATTCCTCGATTGAAGCGTTTATTTGCAAACCCAAAGACAGCAAAGCTTATGCGTTGGCATGAAGAAGAGCGTCTGAATGATGGAAAGCTTAGACATCCGGCTGACGGTTCACAGTGGAGGGCTATCAATTATCATTTCAAGAAGAAATTTGCCAGTGAAATAAGGAATGTAAGGTTCGGATTGAGTACTGATGGTATGAATCCTTTCAACATGGTTAGCGGCAAACATAGCACCTGGCCTGTCACTCTTTGCATATACAACCTTCCGCCTTGGCTTTGTATGAAGCGGACGTATATTATGATGCCTTTGCTGATCGAAGGGCCAAAGCAGCCATTAAATGAAATCGATGTGTACCTGGAGCCACTGGTGGATGATCTTGTGACTTTGTGGGATCATGGTGTCAATTTTTGGGATGAGTACAAGAGAGAACACTTCAAGTTGAAAGCATTGTTATTCGTAACAATCACGGACCTCCCCGGCCTTGGTACTGTATCTGACCAGGCTACAAAGGGCTATAATGGTTGTGTGGTTTGCGTCGACGAGACCGACGCTAGATGGTTAAATAATAGCAAGAAGATAGTCTACATGGGCCATCGTAGGTTCCTTCGCAGAGATCACCCATATCGGCGGAACAAGAAATCATTTTACGGGACAACCGAGGAGCGCTCGGCTCCGAGTTATCGCGATGGACACGAGATCTTTAAAATAGTCAGCAAACTTGATGTGGTATTTGGAAAGGGAAAAGGAAGTGTACCCGCACCAGCAGACGCTTTATGGAAAAAGAAGTCTATATTCTTTAGACTTCAATATTGGGAATTCCTGACTATTCGCCATGCACTCGATGGCATGCATCTAACTAAAAATGTGACTGAGAGCACCCTCGGAACATTAATGGCCATGAAAAAAAGGGAAAGGACTCACAGGAAGTCCGTCAAGACCTACAAGAATGGGGTGTCAGGCCTGAACTACATCCTATCATACAACCTGATGGGAAAAAGAAGCTTCCAGTTGCTTCATGGACAGTGACTAAAGACGAGAAAAAGAAGATCTGTAAATTCTTTCATGAGTTGAAAGTGCCCACCGGATACTCGGCCAACATCAGGAGGCTTGTCAACATACAGGAGTCAAAATTCAACATGAGTTGCATGAAGGCCCACGACTGCCACGTTATCATGACACAACTTCTCCCTGTTGCGTTAAGCGGTGTGCTACCACCGAAGGTCAGGGATCCCCTCATAAAGTTGTGCTCTTTCTTCAATGCTATATCACACAAAGTCATAGATCCAACAACGCTAGACAAGCTTCAAGAAGACCTGATCCATACTATAAATAGCTCGAGATGCATTTTCCACCGACATTTTTGACATGTCAGAGCATCTGCTTATTTACCTTGTTGCTCAGATAAAATCAATTGGTCCAATGTTCCTGCATAACATGTTTCCTTTCGAGAGGTTAAACAGTGTGCTTAGGAAGTATGTTAGAAACAGATTCAGACCGGAGGCTAGCATGGCAAATGGTTGGGAGACTGAGGAGGCAATTGAGTTCTGCACATACTATTTGGATCTGCCAAGAGTCGGTTTGCTTTATCACGCCACGAGGGAAGGCTGGTTGGGAGGGGGACGATCGGCCGTCATTCGAGCAGGATCGATGACCTTGATGCTTTCATGCAAGCACATTACACTGTTCTACAGCAAGCATCTGTAGTTTCGCCATATATTGAGATGCATATGCGAGAGCTACAGAACCAGAACAGAGCCAAACAACAACAGTGGATCATGAAAAAACATAGAGAATGCTTTGGCGACTAGTTAAGATTGAAATTAACTGTTGGTAAAACTGGTTCTCGTGAGCTAGATTTGTTGGTTATGTGACCATCAAGTACGTTGACAAAGTTTCAAGGATATGACATAAATGCGTACTCATTCTACACAACAAAGCAAGATGAAAAAAGTGTCAACCAGAACAGTGGTGTTCGTATCGATGCTTATGACAATAATCAACACTTGCAGACATACTACGGGACCATTGAAGAGATCTGGGAAGCTAGATTACGGGCCCAACTTAAAGATACCTCTTTTCCGGTGCAAGTGGGTGAATCAAGTGGCAGTCTTCGAGGACAAGTATGGTATGACTATCGTCGATCTTAAGAAGACAGGCTACAGAGACAAACCATTCGTTTGGGCGAAAGATGTAGTGCAAGTCTTCTATGCAAAGGACCTCGCTAATGATGGAAAACACGTTGTTCTTCAAGGAAAAAGGAAGATCGTCGGTGTTGAAGACACAACCGAAGAAGAAGGGAACGACTTCAATGACATGCCTCCTCTCGGGCCTGATGTCGACCTACCTGTGTTTGAAGAGAAAGATGATGAGCCAGCTTACGTCCGACGTGATCATGACGAGCCCGTCATCGTTAGTTGACTAATGCATAGTTATGTAATAATTAGAGTTAATTGCACTACTTTTACCTTATTTTGCTATTAAGAGTTAATTGCACTACTTATATTTTATTTATATATTTAGAGATAATTGCACTACTATTGTTTAAGTATTTAGAGGTAATTGCACTAATTTCCCATGCTTTTTTGTTTCAATTTTTTTTGTGTGCATAATATTTTAAAATATTTGTAATATTCATCACAGCCGGTTTTTATTAAAAACCGTTTGTGAACAACATTTTCACAGACGGTTTTTAATAAAAACCGGCTGTGAAGACAGTTTTCACAGCCGGTTCTTATTAAAAACCGGCTGTGATGTGGCACACAGCCCGAGGCAAAAGCGCCTAGCACTTATTGCTTGTGTCTGCTCGCAAGCTCACGCCCGAGCTCATTCTCTCGCTCGCTTGCTCGCTCGCTCTCTCGCTCTGCCAGCTCTTTGGCTCGCTCTCTCGCTCATTTGCTCTGCTAGATCTCTCGCTCGCTCTCTGCTGCCTGCTCGCGAGCACCACCATCGCCCGGTCGACAAACAAAGCTTAGGTATATACATCTTCTCTCCTCCGTTTTTTTCATTTGTATTGTTGTACGTAGTTTTCTTTCGATACGAGTGCAAAGCTCAGGTATTTAAGTTGCTATATATCATATATAGAACTATAGCTAAATGTTTTCTTCCGTTAAATAGGAAAATATATAATGCCGAGACAACGTGCAAGATCATGTCGTGGTAGACTGTATCCGTCGCACCCAGCTATGTTTTCAGGAGGTCTCACTGCACCACCACCAAACCCTCCAGGACCGGTATTTGAAGGGTTCATTCCGACTGTGCCTGAAATCCGTAGGGATTTGGTAAGACTGGTATAATGTAATTTATTTGTGATTAAATTATATGATTATTATGTTATCGTATTGATTCTTAACTAATTTTGAAATCAGGCGATTAATGCACTTGAATGGTTCAAAACTGTAGTAACTCACATAAGTGGCTCTTGTCCTATGGTGATAAGAGAGAGAAGTGGTATAAATCGTGGGAGATATACTGTTTCTCTTTCAATCCAAGCCAGTGCTTTGCGCGACCCACATCCTAGTGAAAATTTTATTTTCCACGTGCATTCTGGACCCTACCATCAAGAATTTGTTACCGCACGTGATGCTGTGAGAAAAGCCCTGGTACAAGTGGAAAGTCATACAAGACATTACTTTCCGGACTACAGTTTCTTCAAGCTCAAAGCACTAGAGATGAATGAAACAGACTTGACACAAATGCCTAAAAGGATTTCCCCTACTTATGAATCGGAATACGTAAGTTAACTCTCATGCATATGTTATTTTCCTTAATTTGTTACTAAAATGTCAAATTGAACTCTTAATTTTATATGTTTAACGTATAGGATGACTTGTGTAATGGATTCCTGCACACAGAGAATAGTCTGAGAGAAGTGCTGCATCACATCCTACAACAGTTGGGCTACTCATTCATACCGCCACATTCATATCGAGTAAATGGTGGTTTTCAAGCATGTGTAACCTTGACTTCACCAGAAGTGCCTTCGATGACAATATATGGTGAGACATTGGATGCAAATTATAAGGCAAAGGATAGTGCATTAATATATGCACTAGATTATGTGGATCGTTATCTTAATATAAACATTATTGATGTAAACTATTCTACCTATCTCATGAGGGTTTGTGGCATGCAGGGGTAGCTAGACTACTGTATTATGGTGTTGTAAGGACTTAGTAATGCGTGTTGTGCTATCAGTGTGATATTGTAAGAAAACCGGTTGTGATATTGTGTTATGGTTTTGTAAGAATTTAATAATGTGTGTGATTGTGTAAGACTTGAATTGTGTATGATGTAAGATTTGAATAAAGTGTAAGACCATGTTTAGCTTAGTGCAGTAGTACCAATTTTTCTAGCTTTATTCTATGAATTAAATTATTTTTTCTTTGTCAGAAATAAAATACATCACAAACGGTTCTTAGTAAATAATTTGAAAAAAGATAAAGCACCAAACATGGTCCTCTTTGTGGTCAATAATTTTGAAATTAGAGATTCAAATTTTGCACTACATCAAAACTAGCGATCGTACAATATACATATTTTAATGTGTGATATACACTAAGTTTAACCTAGTGCAGGAGTCTCAAATTTTTTCGAGACTTATTCTGTTTTCTATGAATTAAATGATTTTCGGCTGTGAAAATGAAAAAATATATCACAAACGGTTTGTGTTCAAAACCGGTTGTGGTTCCACCATCACAACTGGTTTTGAACAGAAACCGGTTGTGATGTTGAGCATCACAAACGGTGTTTGTTTAAAACCGGTTGTGATGCCTTTCCCCCCAATCTAAATAGGCCCGCGCGCGCCCGCCCGCTCCAAATTTTTCAGTCCGCGCTGCTCTGCTCGCCGTCGCGCTCCGCTCTGCTCGCCGTCGCCCTCGACGCCCTTGACGCCCTCGACGCTGCCGCCCTCGACGCCCTCGACGCCATCGACGCTGCCGCCCTCGACGCCCTTGACGCCCTCGATGCTGCTGCCCTCGACGCCCTCGACCTCGCCGCCCTCAACGCTGCCGCCCTCGTCGCCACAGGCCGCTCGCCGCGGTCGCCCTCGACACTGCAGGCCGCTCGCCGCGGTCGCCCTCGACGCCGCAGGCCGCTCACCGCTCCCCCTCGATGTGGCCAGGTTGCCCGTCGCGCTCTCGCTCGACGCCGTCAGGCCGCCCGCCGTGCTCCACCCCGATAGCCGTTGTGCTCCACCCCGAAGCCCGCAAGCCCCGACCCCAGCGCCCCCGCGCTCCACCAAGTCGCTGCTCCCGCCCAACGCACAGCCCAGACCCCAGGTGAGCTCCGGATCAACCCCCTGCCCCCTACTGCACTGAAGGTGTTCGATGAAATGTCTCAAAGCAGCTGAAACGAGATTTCGTGTATAATTTTTGCAAACTCCATGTATAAAAGTTGTAGCTGGTATATAGGGGATCAACTTTTGCTAAACGAGCTAGAATCCAAACTGTCAACCAAAGGCCAAATTTGATTTGAGTAGTTTTGGTTAAGTCTCGAATTTGAGTTATTTGGCTGACTTTGGGCTCGAATTTGAAATAGGTTTCATTTGAAAACCTAAGGTTGTAGATGATTTTTCAATAGTCCAAACTACCAATAGTTGAACCATGATGTTGTTTGGGTTGGGTGTTGATCTAAATAGAAAGTTATTGAATTCTAAAGATAGCTAACTGCTGCTGTCAACCAACACTTAGCCAAATTCTGAAGTTCCAAAAAACAGGGGATTGACTGGATTTTGACCACGATTTTGAACAAGTAAATGATGTTTTTTTTCAAAGTCAACATGCCTAGATGAAATTACATACTTAAAGGTGTTATTTTCACGTTGGTCAAAAATTATTTGCTTAAGTGTTTTTAGTTTTAATTAAGCTCCTAAAATGGTTAAATTGAAGAGGCTTGACTTGTTCAATTTTTTTGGGTTTTGCTACAAATCTTGAAACGGTCCGTAGGGATACCATTAATATATGCAGGGGATAGTTTATAAATCAGAATCTTAGTTTGTATTCACTTTATGTAAGGAAAATGCGTCATTTCACACGGCTGAGAGCCCGTTTTGGCAAACAAGACGCGAATGAAGCGGAGAATGCTGGTGCTCACCAGGATGACGGAGATGATGGTGCTAACCATGAAGGAAGCCCTTCCGCGTACCTCAACCTAGACTTTGGTGCTGAGGAGGTAGTTCTTTTGCACACACCTTTGCTATAATTAGTTTGGTGACAAATTGATCTCATTAGTTTTGATCTCTACACGTAGGAGCATGTTGGAAACAGGTCAGAGGTGACCGAAACATCAGAAAAACCTAAGGGCAAGCGAGGCCGAAGCAAGATGCCTCAAGGTCGAACTGTAATAAACGTGGTCGATGCATCCGGAGAGCCAGTAGATCCTATTATGGTCCAGGGGCCTTACAAAACGGCCATCGGAAATATAGTGAGGGACAATGTTCCGATAAAATATCAGAGCTGGAACGGAAAGGAGGATCCGAACCTCACAGTGCCGAACCAGATCAAGGAGTTCTGTTGGGAGAAGTTGTTGGAGAGCTTCAGCTTCCCAAGTGACACGGCGCGGGAAATAGCGAAGAAAAAGGTATTCAAGACAATGGGTGAGAGATTTAAGCAATTTAGGTGTGTACTATATAAGCATGTCAAGGCGGGAACCGAGCCAGACTGGGATCAATACCCAAGTCAAAGGGCTTATTGGGCTGACTTTCTTGCATACAAGAGTAGCTCTGAGGCCAAAGAAATGAGCCAGCGGAACACTGAAAATGCACTGGGTTACCCCCTCCATCATAACTTGGGAACTCGTGGGATCGTGCGCAAGTTACCACAATGGGACGCAGAGTTTCAAGAGATGGAAAAGAATGGTGTCGTGCCCGAGACCGTAGGATGGGAGATGCGTTCTTTGATATTTGCTCTCTCCCATGGGAGTAGTCACGGTCCTCATGGAAAGCTTGTGAGCAAAGATGAACATGCCAAACATCTGGTGAAACGAATCCAAGAAGTACGTGAGGAGGTTGCCTCAGGTGCTTTTGTTCCAGATAGGGAGAATGACGTGCTGAGCCGAGCCTTGGGAACCAAAGAGCATCCTGGCCGCGTACGAGGAATGGGGCTAGTTCTGTGGGAACTTGGCTTCGCTGAATATTCTGACTCGTACAGAAGTCGATCAAGGTCGAAAGCACAGCGAGAAGCAGTAGTTGAAGATCTTATGCAGAAAGTTCGTGATGAAATGGATGCTTCTCAAGCAAAGTTGCATGAGACGATTCACGAGGAGATTCATGGAGAGTTGCTTGAGCAAAGCCAGAGCCAGCGTCCTCTTGTTGCAGCTCAAGATGGCTGCGACATTCTCGCTAGCCCAGTTGTGCTGCCTCGAAGCAGTTGCGGGAGTAACGCGCATCCCCCCGTAGAAGACCCCAATAACAGATTCCCGGTGGATGAGATCACTGAACCAAAGGCTTGTAAGTTATATGTGATGTCGGGGTTTATCAAGACCAAGGTGGCCATAGGTCTAGCTCAGCCTACCTGAGAGAAAGAGGTTTTGCATTGTCGAGAACTGCCGACCGGTTTTGCAAGAGTGACACTTGACGCACTTGTCAAGAAGAAATACAGCATAGTTGAGTTGGAAATTGCAGGGCAGGATGACAAGGTTAAGCTCAAGGATAACCTTGGATGCTTTGTGGCGTGGCGGAGGCGCTACATATCCTTTACTGATTCGGATTCGGAAGGGTCGTCACACGAGAACACTTTTCCACCAGAGAGGGTACCAAGTCAGCCTAGCCCTCAAATAGATCAGAGTCCGCCTCAAAATGAACCAAGTCCACCTCCAAGGAAAGAAACCCCCCAAGGGAACCAACTCCTCCTCGCAGGCCGGCTACGAGGTCCTTGCTAAGTGCATTCACTGAAAGTCCGGTGAGGACCAGATCATCGCAGAAGCGGCGAGCATCCAACTCAAGCCCGCCTCCGCTAAAAGAGAAGAAAAAAGCGGTGAGTGGAAGCATAACATCCCTCCTCCCTGATAAGGACGAGCCGACGCTAGGCAAACAGGCGGTTGAGCACTTTCACAAGTTGTGCTTGGTTAAGCAAACGGGGAATAACAAACCGCCAAAGACAGACTTTGAGCGAATCACTGCTAAGAAGTCAATGTTGGAATTTAGCAAGCTGAAGCACCAAGATAACCTTGATCAGGACAAATCACTTAAAGCTCAATTTTGTAAGGAAGGTGGCATGACTGAGGAAGACTTGGACAATATAGCGAATGAAGATGGTTACCTCATCACTGCTCCAACAAAATTAGCTTGGACGTTTGAGCACGGGAAAGACCTAGTTTGCCCAGAAGAATTGGCTGGCCTACTGATGAAGATGAGGAATTTGCATGATTGGTACAAACGTCAATCC
This sequence comes from Urochloa ruziziensis, assembly GCA_015476505.1. Lineage (NCBI taxonomy): Eukaryota > Viridiplantae > Streptophyta > Magnoliopsida > Poales > Poaceae > Urochloa > Urochloa ruziziensis. The sequence goes on from CM027119.1 coordinate 23,372,641, forward strand.
GGCATTTACTTTGGAGTGAGGTACCTAAAGGAATTCTTTGGCCAAATAATTGAAGGCAGTCCTCATCACGACAGGTACCTCGAATAGAAATCTCTATTTGAGTTGTACCAGCAAGATGCTCTCGACGTCAACATCCTTTTCCTGTGGTGCTTGTAAGTATTCTCTTCTCATGTACATTCTGTTCACTTCTCTTGCTCAACACAATGCATTTTACAACTAGATCTTTTTTAGAATGGAGTCCCACTTGTTAAAAGAGCGTGGGATTAAAGACATAGCCTTCTTGGACCCTATTGCAGTAAATGAGAAGAATTTTGCAAATGTTGATACCATGCATTATTTGTACAATGCTTTTTGCCTTCTTAAAATGAAGAAAAGCATACTTCTACCGTACAACTTCCTGTAAGTGTGTTCCTAGTTACATTCCATCTCTCCTTTATCTAACCGTTGTTAGTTACGCGGCAAAAATGATCATGTTCCACCCTTTGGTTTATAGCAACCATTATGTTCTCTTGGATATTTGCATTCTTCAAAGTTCCATCAAGGTTTATGACTAAAAAATAGGCCTCTTCATATGATCGATCCACTCATTCAAGTACTAAACAAGTAAGTATAGACAAATCACTCTTTTGGATCAAAATTGATTGCATCTGCCTAATCACATTCACTCCGAAATGTCCTGTAGGGCTTTCAAAATGTATTGCAAGAAAAAGGAAAACAAAGGGTTGCATAGACCCTTCGTCACAGATAAATTCATTGTATCATCTACAAAGTGGATTAAAAAGCAGCCGATGGGAAACAATCACTGCGGGTACTATGTCATGCACTACATCCACTGCTACACTTGTGATGACTTTAGCGCTCTAGAGAGACAGGTTTGTGGGAGTTTACCGCTTTATGTGAACCTAACTAGGGTTCGTATCGTCTTTTACTTTCTCAATAGTTTTAGCCATATATGTTAATGCATTTTTGATTCACTAACTCATGTTCTTGCTTCACTACTCATGTGCTTGCTTCGCTCTCACTCATGTTGCAGGAAGCCAAGGTTGGTGCGTCCGAGATGATTGCGACCGAGATAATTGCACTTTCAGAACAGCTTGCCGGGTTCATTCTCGAACATGTTATATCCGAAGATGGAGAATACCACATTATGAAGCCGTGAGACTAGATGGAACTTGTAATATATTTGACATGCACTCGTAGCGTAGCGGAACTTGATATGCATCTATTGAACTTGATGTGTATGAACTTAATGTAATAACGTTTAGATGGTTTCGTTGAAATGTTATATTTGAATGCATCGTGCTTTATATGTGGGTTCTGAATATGTGATTGATATTTGCGGAATATTTGATATATATATGCGAAATATATTTGATATATGAAAAAATTAAAAAAAAAGATCACAGCCGGTTCTAGGCTATGGCCGGCTGTGATAGGCCCCTATCACAGCTGGCCATAGCCTAGAACCGGCTGTGATATCCCCCCATCACAGCCGGTTCTAGACAAAAACCGGTTGTGATCACCCCACTATCACAGCCGGTTTTGGATCACAGCCGGTTTTTAAAACCGGTTGTGATGGGGGTCATCACAGCCGGTTTTTGAAAACCGGTTGTGATAGAGGGGACTATCACAGCCGCTTTATCTCATCCGCCCTACAAAACCGGTTGTGATAGGTGTTTGGAACCGGTTGTGATGAGGGCTTGTGTAGTAGTGGTTTGTACCTGCAATCTGCCATGTGTCGCAAGTACCCGAGTAGGTCTAAGTAAGGTATTTAGGTTTTCAACAAATAAATAAAAATATCTATTTTGTCGTCTCCGTCAATTATGGTGTTAATGGTAGATTTTCTAGTTTGGTCCCTATGAATATGTTCAGCCGCTGATGACAGTGTGAGAACCGGTACTAAACAATCATCCAAGACGCTGAGCAAGGCAGACCATGTGGGAGGGCCTAGGCTGTGGTGATATCCCCAGTCCTGCACAACGCCAACGGCGTAGCAGCGGTAACTGACAGCAAGATTATTGACGGTGTTTCAATGAATACAGTGGAGAAGGAGACTTTATTAAATTTAATTAGAGATTTCCTTTTCCATAGTCTTTTCTGTAGTGGACGTCCTTGTTTCTCTTCATATAAATATGGAAGACGTCTAGTGCATCTTTTGTGAAAGAAAGTCAAGAGGACCACAACTATACTTGATTGACAATAAAAAAAAAATCTATACTTGCTTGAGAGTTGAAATCATATCCATAAAGCTACAACCATTTGTTTTGTTCGTTTCATTCATTCCATCCTCTCTACGCTAGCCAATGTGCAACATGCATGCACTTAACTGCTACTGCCTACTAGTCACTTAGCATGCGTGCGGAAATGAGTGGTATCGGGAAAACCACTAGCGTCGCAGTCTAATTGACAAGGATCTAAGCGCATGGGCAAGCTCTGTGCATGCCATATCATGAACGCCGTATCTCCGGTCTCGCCACGGCAACGAGGGCGACGAACCGATGGTTGGCGGCAGATGCTTTAGCGCCGGACACTAGTGGAAAAAGAGGCTTTAGTACCGGACCGGAATGCGTGTTTTGTACCGGTTGTGGAACCGATACTAAACTTTTGAGACTAAAGTGACTCGTCGTTTAGTACCGGTTCCACAACCGGTATTAAACGATGCACGTTAGTACCGACTGGTAACTAACCGACTTTACGCCAAACAACAACAACAACATAGCCTTTTGTCCCAAGCAAGTTGGGGTAGGCTAGAGATGAAACCCAAAAGAAACAAGGATAAGAAAGACATAAAACGGCACAAGACCAAAGATAAGGTTGGAGGTAAACAAGAGAAGAAACAAAAGATCACGGTTCAGGCACGTTAATTGCTAGTCTCCAAGCGCATCTATCTATAGCTAATTCCTTGGAGATATTCCGCTCTCTAAGATCCCTCTTGACCGACTCGTCCCAAGTCAGTTTAGGTCGACCTCTACCTCTCTTTACATTATCTACCCTTTCTAGAACCCCACTACGCACTGGCGCCTCAGGAGGCCTCCGTTGGACATGTCCAAACCATCTCAACCGATGTTGCGTCACTTTCTCCTCGATTGGTGCTACGTCGACCGTATCCCGAATATCTTTGTTCGGTACTCTATCCCTTCTTGTGTGTCCACAAGACCAGCATAACATATGCATCTCTGCTACACTCAATTATTGGACATGTCGCCTTTTTGTAGGCCAACGCTCCGCACCGTATAGCATCGCCGGGCGAATCGCCGTCCTATAGAACTTACCTTTTACCTTTTGTGGCACCCTCTTGTCATAGAGGACGCCAGAAACTTGATGCCATTTTAGCCAACCGGCTGAAATTCTATGCCTAACATCTTCATCAATATCTCCATCCTTCTGGAGTGTCGATCCTAAATATCGAAAAGTATCGTTCTTGGCCACCACTTGCCCATCAAGGCTAACGTCTCCATCCTCATGTCCAATCGCGCTGAAGTCGCACATCATGTACTATGTCTTCGTCCTACTAAGTCTGAAACCTTTCGACTCCAACGTGTGCCTCCATAACTCTAACTTCCTATTAACCACCACCCTACTCTCATCAACTAGCACCACATAATCCGTAAAGAGCATACACCAAGGGATATCACCTTGTATGTCCCTTGTGACCTCATCCATCACTAAAGCGAATAAATAAGGGCTCAATGCTGACCCCTGGTGTAGTCCTATTTTAATAGGAAAGTCACTAGTGTCGCCATCACATGTCCAGACAGATGTCATCGCATCCTTGTACATATCCTTGATTAGGGTAATGTACTTAGTGGGGACTTTATGCTTTTTCAAGGCCCACCACATGACATTTCTTGGTACTTTGTCATACGCCTTCTCGAGGTCAATGAAAACCATGTGCAAGTCCTTCTTCTGCTCCCTAAATCTCTCCATCAACTGTCGTATTAGAAAAATTGCCTCCATGGTCGACCTACCAGGCATAAACCCAAACTGGTTTTGGGTCACGCTTGTCACTCTTCGTAGGCGATGCTCTATAACCCTCTCCCAGAGCTTCATCGTATGACTCATCAGCTTTATCCCATGATAATTAGTACAACTTTGAACATCTCCCTTGTTCTTAAAGATCGGTACTAATATACTTCTTCTCCATTCTTCAGGCATCTTGTTTGCCCGAAAAATGAGGTTAAAAAGCTTAGCTAGCCATACTATCGCTCTAACACCCAGGAACCTCCACACCTCAATGGGGATACCATCAGGGCCCATCGCTTTACCTCCCTTCATCCTCCTCAACGACTCCTGAACCTCCGCCTCCTGAATTCTCCGCGCAAAGCGTCTACTGGTATCCTCAAATGAATCGTCCAACTCAAGGGTAGGACCCTCATTCTCCCCATTAAACAACTTGTCGAAGTACTCCCGTCATCTATCCTTGATCTCCTCGTCCTTCACCAGGAGTCGATCTGTCCCATCCTTGATGCATTTGATTTGAGTGATGTCCCTTGTCTTCCTCTCACGGATCCTAGCCATCCTATAAATGTCCTTCTCCCCTTCCTTCATGCCTAGCCGCTGACAAAGGTTGTCATACGCCTAACCCTTTGCTACACTCACAGCTCACTTTGCAGCTCTCTTCGCTATTTTATAGCTCCCGATGTTGGCTACACTCTTGTCAAGGTGTAGGCGCTTGAAACACTCCTTTTTCTCCTTAATAGCCATTTTCACCTCATCATTCCACCACCAGGTGTCCTTCGCCTCCTGTTTGCCTCCCCTACTCACGCCAAACACTTCTGAAGCCACCTTTCGAACACATGTTGCCATCTTTAGCCACATGTCGTTTGCATCTTTTCCTTCTTCCCAAGGCCCCTCGCCTAGCATCCTATCCTTAAACATGTGCACCGCTTCCCCTCTAAGCTTCCACCACTTCGTTCTTGCAGTCTTGGCACGGTTGTCCCGGTGGACATGTACCCGAAATCGAAAGTCCACCACCACAAGCTTGCGTTGAGGGACAACACACTCCCCAGGTATCACCTTACAATCTAAGCAAACACATCTATCCTCCCTCATTGCAAGGATAAAGTCGATCTGGCTCGAGTGTTGTCCACTATGAAAGGTCACTAGATGTGACTCCCTCTTTCTAAAGAGGGTATTCGCTAGCAACAAGTCGTATGCTGACGCAAAGTTCAAAACCTTCTCCCCCTCTTGATTCCTACTGCCATAACCGAACCCCCCGTGCACTCGCTCGAACCCTACATTAGTTACACCCATATGGCCATTGAGGTCTCCTCCTATGAAGAGTTTCTCGCTGACAGGCACGGTACTAACCATGCTATCCAGATCTTTCCAAGACTGCCTCTTGGTGCTCTCACTAAGACCTACCTGAGGGGCATAGGCACTGATCACATTCAGGGTAGAATTTTCGACTACCAACCGAACTCACATTCAGGGTAGAATTTCTGACTGCCAACCGGACTTGGATAATCCGGTCGTCTTGCCTCCTAACCTCTACAACTCCATCCTTAAGGCTCCTATCGATCAAGATGCCTACACCGTTCGTACCCGATGTTGTCCCCGTGTACCAAAGCTTGAAACCAGTACCCTCCACCTCCTTCGCTTCTGGCCCTTCCACTCAGTCTCTTGAACGCACAAAATATTTACACGCCTCCTAATTGCTACATCGACTATCTCCCGTAACTTACCTATTAAGGACCCTATGTTCCAGCTACCTAGACGAATCCTAGTTGGCTCGGCTAGCTTCCTTACCCTTCGCTCCCGTCGAGGGAAGTGCGAAGACCCTTGCTCATTTTTCACTACACCCGGGCGCCGATGTAGCGCGCCACTAAGGAAATGACGACCCGATCCTTACTCACTTATCACTACACCCGGGTTCCGATGTAGCACGTCGCTAAGAGGGTTACGCCCCAAGGAGTTTCTTATGGGTTTCATATCCATCAGAGCGGCTGTTATAGGTGCTGGTTCGCCAAACCTAACACACCCCCTCCTCCTTTATCCGGGCTAGGGACCGGCTATGTTGAGACGACTCAAGAAAGTCTTCCAGTCAACATAGGCGGAGTTGACTTTACGCCAAAAAAAGGGAAAAAATATTTGAAAGTGCTGGAAGGATTCGAACCCACGACCTCCGGCCTCGCGCGTAGCTTTCTTACCATCCCACCTATGCATCAATTGTGATTGAGTGTGAGATGCATTCCTTTTAAAGTAACCCGTGGAGTCCCATTTAGTCTCGGTCTGTAACACAAACCTTTACTAAAGGGCGCCATTTAGTACCGGTTTGTGTTACAAACCGGGACTAAAGTGACGCGCCATTTTAATACCGGATTGTAACACTAGCCGGTACTAAAACGCGCCATTTAGTACCGGTTTGTGTTACAAACCGGGACTAAATGGGTCTCCGAGGCTTCCAATGTGACAAACCGGTACTAAATGGGTCAGTGACCATTTTAGTACCGGGTTTTAGACAACCGGTACTAAATGACAAGGGACCAAAGGTTATTTTTCTTGTAGTGGGATTCTGCTCATGCCTAACTTGTCACCAGACACTAGTTAATGACGGCGAGAAAGCTGGGCCGAGTTTACGCCAAAGGATCTCATAGAGTCAGGTGGAGACGCCACACTGACGGTTCAGGGAAGAGAACGGCGCCCCGAGGACCCACACGACATCTTTCGTCCCCGCGTCGTCGCAAGCTCCAGCGTCTCAGACAGAAAAGTAGCTACTGTTAGTTGGTTCTTGTACTTTGTAACCAACGCTCGAAGAAAATCGTTTCGCTGCTGACGAGTAAATAAGGAAAGCTGCCAATTTCTCTCAATAACTGATCCGCGAGTGACTGCAATTGATTGCACATGTGTAATCATCGCGGCAGATTCATTGCATCTGCATTCTTCAATCTGCCACGGGTCATTCTGAACCATCAAAGATGTTTGTAAGTACAAGCCTCAAAAGGATCGAGAACCGAGCTCCAGCTCGGTTGGTCAGCTGAGCGTGTGCTCAGGCTGCCCACCCGGATTCGAATGCTGATACTCGCCCGGGTGCCTCACCTAGGGAATTTTCCCCAGTTTGGTTTGCGCAGGTCCTGGACATTGACGTGGTGCTACAATGGGATTACGGCTGTGCCCGTCGTCTACGAGGCTGTGGCTTCGGTGATCTCCAGAAGGACGTTTGAGGTGTATAGGTTGTAGTTTCTAGGGGTGTGCGTGTGTGTGGTGGTGTGAGTATGTTGTGTAGAGTTCAGATACTACAACTTGTATACTAGGAGTCCAGGCTCAAAAAAAAAAAGCCTCATAAGGATCGATTCTCCGCCTTCTCAATGCAAGTAAGAAGAGGTTTGTAAATTAATTGCACTAGTCCATCAACCCGTGTGCTTGCACAGGGCTAGATGATTATATATATAGTAGATGTCTATACGTTAGATGGATAGTAGAACTGAGCATTTAAGTTCTAGTATCAAAGATGGGATGCTTTGCATATATCACTACTTTGTTACACCTATTTAGTTTGTACAATTTGATTTATACATGTATTGGGCTTATTTTTTTATCCTTATAGACAAAATATTGTCTTAGATAATAGAAACATGACATTTGTATATCTACTATAAAGGGCGACTGAATTTTCGTTTCATCCGTCGTCATCTATATCCTACAACGTCGGATTTTATGATAATCGAACGCTCCAGATTAATGTAAAGAGTCTATGTTGACTACATCTCACCTTTGAGTCTACGCCGTCGGATTTTATGATGATCGAACGTTCTAGATTAATCTAAAGAATACATGTAGACTACATCTCTAAATTAGTAATTTCTGAAAACACGTGTCTGCGGCACGTGCCCTTCTGCTAGTCTATACTATAAAGGACGACGGAATTTTCGTTTCGTCCGTCGTCATCTATAACCTACACCGTCAGATTTTATAATGATCGAACACACTAGATTAATATAAAGAGTCCATGTTGACTACATCTCACCTTTGAGCCTACACCGTCGGATTTTACGATGATCGCACGCTCTAGATTAATCTAAAGAGTCCATGTAGACTACATCTCTAAATAAGTAATTTTTTTAGAAACATGTGCTAGTATGTTTTTAAATAAACAAATGATTGAGGGTTTAGATATGTCATAAAATATGTGATGGCGATGTAGTGTAGTGTTAAACTCCTGTTTGCAATTCAAAAGTTAGAGCTCATTTCTAATAAGAAATTGCTACATCAATGCCATCTTTTTATTACTTTGTTCTTGTCTATTCATCATTTCTCTTTTCATTTAACACGCTACACATATGGATCTTTTGTAATCTGCATCTAGCTTTGGAAGATTTTAATTCTACTTGGCTATTAAGCAATTACATAACCATGGTACATACTTTCCCCATCAAGATTCACATCAACATGAACAAATTTTGTGCTTAAATTGGACTATACCAATCCATTGTTGCACCCTTTATCTAACTGTGTTTCCCGTTTATTAGCTCCATTGAATTGTTATTATTAGTTTCTTGAATTCATGTAAAACTTTGCAGCCGTGCATAATTATTCAATAGTAAGATACTCCTAACAATATATTCTAGTATATACCCAGTCTCCTATCATAATTATAGCATCAATACTCACCTTCTGGCATATATATATATATATATATATATATATATATATATATATATATATATATATATATATATATATATATATATATATATGCTCCTAGATGAATTCATATAGAAATTTAGGTTGCGGAGTTGCATATAGATATAGGTGGACAGGTCATTGCAACAGCTGGCAAATTTGTGTACTCTACTCATACTCTAAAACCAAATTAGTTCATCTATCTAACGTAGTACATGTACTTTCTAGTTGCCGTTTTTCTGACCCCACGGTAGCTGACTTAGCCGCATCCTATGCCCATCAACATAAATTCATCCTAGGGGGTAACAGTGTGGGCGTTGTTGTGGTGTTTGTCGTGTCGCCACTTGTGTCGTGTGGGTGGTTGTTGTGGTGTATTGTAATTCTGTTTTTGTATCTTCTCTGTCCATATATAGATCCATAGGTAACCCTATCAGTTTCGATATGCTTTATTTACTCTATAAAGTTGTCTCAACGTAATACCACAGTCGATATGTCGCCAGGTGTGTGCTCTAATACACAACCCAATCGCTGCTCCTGCAGTTCCATGTGCCATCCTTGTTCACAATGATGACGTCCCACGCCACTCTCTGACCAGCGTGCCGCTAGGCCAGGCCGTTTCTCAAACCGTGCGACCACTCTAGCCATCCAAGATTAGCACGCGCTACTCCCTTAGAGAGAATAATGTGCAAAAGGCATGTGGCTGCTCGTACTATCGTGCATGCAGCAAGGGTTCTGAGTTCATGGTGGCATTCGTGGGTGTAATTCACATACAAATTTAAGAAGTGATCAGTAGGATATTGTTAAACTAATTTTTCAACTACATACTTCTAAGAAATAGAAGTGCAGAAGAGATGGATCAAAGCACGAACCAATGTGTGTATTGGATCCATAAGACGCATTAAATTCTTAAAGTGAACTCAACAATTGTATTATTGGAATGAAAGAGTAGCAAAGGGCGAGAGAGAGCGAGAGCGCGAGAGAGCGAGCGATAGAGAGAGAGAGAGAGATAAACATTATACCAATGCATGTGCCGTTTGATCGGTTTTGTCGCTGATCAACTACCCAGGACCAATTGACCATACAAACTTGCAAGTTAGTATTTTAAACTGCTGCATATCTAGCATTGGTGCTGATGTAGTCGAAGAATAATTTGTGCATGGTAAATGGTAATATATACGTATAGCAATAAATTGAATTGCAATTTGTGCATGGTAAATGGTAATATATACGTATAGCAATAAATTGAATTGCAAGTGGATTAGCTGCCGTCATAGATTCCTCAAACTTCTGGGATCCATAGAGCACCTGCATGCATACATGATACAAATGATTCCTTCTATGCCAACGTTTGTATAAATCTGGGATAAACCAACATCGAATAGGATTTTGTACCGTAAGCAGCAATCTAGAGCTTTTTTTGCAAGTAGTAAAGCTTTAATCACCTTGCGTACCCATGGCCACCAGCGCGAATGGGACGCAGGGCACACCATGCCTGCTGCCTCGTTTGGTCGTTTCTTGCCAGTTAACCTAGACGCCCTTTTTTGTCGCAAGAAGTTTTTTTTTTTTGAAGGGAAAACTGTGGGGGAGTTCCCCACAGCGCTTCATTTTATATTAAAAGAACAAGAAAGTAGAACTGTACAGACCCCTGGGGTAGGCTAATTACAAGCACAAGGGGAGAAAAGGATAGACAGACGGAGTCATAATAAAGAGTCTAGCCATTGAAACAGAACTGAGCGTCGATCTTCTCGAAGCCTCACGGCTTGGAGTCTTAATTGGTTCTTGAATTGCTGCTGCCATATGTGATGACTATATTGTTCATTGTCAAAGATTACTGCATTACGCATCAACCATATCTCCCAAGCTGCAACAATGAAGACTTCCATGAACAGGTCGATGTTGTTCAAATCTCTGGCTGCTGCAATTTTTGCATGGATATCCAGACCTGCATGACAGACTACCCCGATGGATGCCCAGCACTGTTGGGCAAAATTGCAATTGAGAAAAAGATGATCTCTGGTCTCCCTTGCGTTCCTCCTGCATAGTACACATATTGTGCCTGATTGCACGTTAAGATTGCGTCTTTGTAACATGTCCTTTTTGTTTAGATTGTCAAGTATCATCAGCCACGCGAAGTATCTCAACCGGGGTGTGCATTTGGATTTCCACAGCCAGGTGAAAGTTTGTGGGGATTGAAATCCTGAGAAAACGAAGTTATAAAATTTTCTGGAGGTATAATTTGTGTTGCCCCAAATGTAAATCCACCTGTCACTTTCCCCTGGATGATACTGCACTTCGTGTAAGTATGTTTGTAAACTTTGCATTTCCTGAAAAGCCTCATGTGACAGTGGCAAATGAAATAAAGTTTCTAGATCAGGGGCCTCCCGAACAGCTTTGACAGAGATTCTTGTGTCCATTGCAAAGGAGTACAGCCTTGGGTATGAGTCTTCTACTACCTCATCACTCCAAAGGTCCTCCCAAAACATGACTGTGGAGCCATCTCCCAGTTGACATCTTGCCACGCCTCTGTACATGATATTGAGCCTCATAATATCTTTCCACCAAAAGGAGCCTATCTCCCTGCAGGCATGTGGCACTTTGTTCTCATAGTAGGTAGACTAGACCAATTTAACCAATGGGATATCTTGCTTTGCATAGAACTTATGTAGATGTTTCAACAACAAAGCATCAATGTGTAATCTCAAGTTAATGACTCCAAGACCTCCCTTTTTCTTTGGCAGCTGCACAGTTGGCCATGCAACTAGGTTTCCTCCTCTTGTTTTTTCAGTATTTCCTCTCCAAATACATTGTTTCCTAGCCCTGTCAATATTGTCAATGGCCCCCTTTTGGAATTTGATAGTACAAGCTGCGTATGTTGTGGTCGGGGTAATGACTGAATTTACCATCTCTAGTCTCCCTGATGGTGACAACAATGATGAGCAGGCTGATAATCTCCTCTCAATTCGATCCATTATGGGAGATAGATCCTCAATTCTTGGTTTTGTGGTTCCCATAGGGAGACCTAGGTATGTGAAAGGCATTGTACCAACCAGACAGCCAAAAGTTCGAGATAAATGCTCTAATTTTTCATCTGTTAGATTGATTGGAACCATCATCTATTTGTGAAAGTTCACCTTCAGTCCTGTCGATTCTGCAAATGTGTTGAGTAAAGCTTTGAGACAAACCAGCTGCCTAGCATCAGCTTGCATGATAAGTAATGTGTCGTCAGCATACTGCACTATTGGATAGTCGTTGTGAGCTTGAGGTAATGGTGCAGCTAACAATCCTTGGTGGAAGGCCCTGTTTAGCACTGCCTGCACCGATCTCCCACAAGCCACCATGTAGACATCCAACAAATTTGCATAATGGCAATGGTGTGTATAATCCAAATACAGATATGAGTTGTTTTAGAATAATGGTATAGATGGCTGTCGGCTCTATTTTTTGTGTCAGATTTGACCGGCACGGTATAGTTTGGGATATATTCTTTCTCTAGTTTAAATATGGCAGAGAGATTAAAGACCAAGTACAAGAGATTATTCACTTTAGGTTAGATTTGGCCTGCGCGTGAGGTTTAATGGGTGACAACGTGAGAGGTTTTCTACTTTTTTTGTTTGCTTGATCAAAGATGGATATAGTTTTTTCTTTTATTTTTTAATGGGTTTAATGGGTGACAACGTGAGAAGTTAGACCTAATTTTTTTGGTAGTGGCGGGTAATTTAGAGATAGATATAGGGGTTATTTAGATTAATTATTCATAATGGCATAGGTGGGTACTTTTACTCTATTTTTCTAAAGTGTCCACCTAGGATCCCACGTGGCTTCACGTGGAGAATTCTTTAACTTTTCTCCCTCTTTTTTTTTAAAATGTCCACCTAAGATCCTATGTGACTTCACGTGAAGACTTGAAAATGAGCCTTCAATTAGTAATAGTAAGATAGCTATCATCTCATCCACCATTGCAAAATTATTATGCAGACATCACAAACTAAATATAGCGACTCTACATCTAAATGTGCTCACTGTCCGACACACACGGTTTTGGTGGCAGTCAGAACCAATGCTAACCCCTCCAAGTTACATACATCAGCATATATTCCAATCATATGACAATCAGTGGATCAGTCTCATGATCATCTTCAAGGGGCACATTATATTCTCAGGATTCCTAGCTCAATTCATCCAATGAACCACGCCAGATCCAAAACGAATAAAGGATCTAGCATTGTCCAGCTAAACTTCCACAATGGCATCATTATTTATTTATGCATCATTATTATTTATTGACAAAATGTAATTATATTGCATGACCCAATTAATTTATCACACAGCAACTGCGTGGGTGATTACTTTCTTCACAATAATTAGCTACATTCAGGTGTATATATGCGCTCTTGTCTAATACAAGCGCAATTGCGCATGAGCAATCAAGGACGTCTCCTTGTTAGAGTGACCGGTTTCTCATTGCAATTGTCAAGGAGTAAATTAGTAAATGACCAACAACAAGACAGAAATTTGGATTTTCATGTTACCACAACAAGATAAGGAAATGTATGCCAGTTTGATAGTATTTTTGCAAGGTCTTTATATGTAGCACATGAGTTATTCGTCCCGTTCGTTTCTGTTCCATTTTCTCTAGATCTAGTCTAGCCCATGCACAACCTGGATGCAGTTTGATGATAGTAGTCGTTTGGCACGTGGGAATGAGTGGTATCAGGAAGGCTGCTAGCGTTGCTGACTAACTTTAAAGAACCTGAATGCAGGGCATGACCTCCTGACGACAGGTGTTGATCAGCTCCCTAGTCTCACCGTGGCACCGCCGATGACGGGCTGACTCCTATCTGTCAATCGCTCTAGGTCTATATCTCTACACATAACTACAACTCATATTAGAACGATAATGTCCAAGTGATGTTGAATGTATGTACACGTGTGTTGTTATGAACGTCTGGAACATACACATTCACATTCAGTTGAATGTACATTTGTTGTGTTTGCAATTCATCCGTAATGATGCATATCTAGTAATCATGCATCGAGATTGAACAACTGATGGATGTTAACTGATTTTTTTTAACTGCAGACGACATAGTCTAATTAGCGCTAATCCATATCGCTAGTTATAAGTTAACAAACGTGATGGCCTAGTTAACTACTGTTGCGACTAGCGCACTCAAACGCATTAGGACTAACTAAAACCGGTAGATTTAGGCACTCAAACGTACTGGCGCAACTTTAGAAGCCGCTTAGAATAATGGACTATTCTAAGCGGTGTAGAATGATACGCCGACACGTTTAGCGAGTGCTGGTTTTTGCACTGGCACGAATGACTCTCAAGTATATGGCTTTTATTTATTTTTGGTTGATAAGGAGTTATTTGAGAGTTGAAGCATATGCCCTTTTATATAGCAAAGTCACTTGTTTTCTAGGTTCCCATTCCATTCTTAGACTCTAGCTAGACTACCCCATGCAAATTTACATGCAGTTAGCCACTAGCCATTTTACTAGACACGCCCGTGGGAATGAGTGGTATCAGCAAGGCTGCTAGTATAGCAGACTAATTGTAGAGGATCGTAACACACGGCATGAGCTCAGAGCAACCTCGACCTCGTCCATGCACTGAAAATGAAGGCCGACGGCTGTCTGCACGTGGCGGTGAGGCACCGATCGCGGCGTCGCTGTGCGACGAAGTGCGGCTGGTGGCCATGCGCGCCGGCTGGCCAAACGAGGTCATCTGGTTTGCTGCGTGTTGTTGGTGGTGTCCGTATTCTCAGAACAAATGACCACGTGGGGGTCAAGCCTATGTTGTGGTCTGATATCGAGTCGCCCATGGTGTAGCTGCGGTGGAACCACTCCTGACATGGTATCATGGAGGGCTGTCTTTGTTGGTTCTGACGGCAAGATTGACGGTGTTGCGATGGATGCAGTGGAGGAGACTTTATTGAATTTAATTTGAGTTTTCTCTTTATAGTCTTTTCTGTAGTGGTCCTTTGTTCTCGTAATATAAATATGGAAGATGCCTAGTGCATCTCTTGTACGTGAAAGAAAGTCAAGAGGGCCACCACTATACTAGCTTGCTTTGACAAAATTAAAAAAAAAAACTACACTTGCTTGAGAGTTGAGATCATGTCCATAAACCTATATATAACCCACGAGAATTATTTGTTTTGTTCGTTTCGTGCGCTCCATCCTCTCTACACTAGCCAATGTGCAACATGCAGCTTAACAAATATAAAACTCGATGTCATATTAGCCAACAGGTCATGCTTAACCATCAAAGATGCAAGTACAAGCTTCGATACGATCGATTATATATCTAATGATTCGTAAATTAATGGCTTAGCTTTTCCTCTCATAACAACTACGAAATTATGCAGACATCACAAGCTAAATATAATGATTGTACATTTACGTGTCCTCACTTCCCATTACAAAATTTTCCATCCATATCACAATCAGTGGCATCAATCTCATGGTCTTCTTCAAGGGGCCACGTTCCCATGACTTGTAGCTCATTTCATCCGATCAACGACGTCATGGCCAAAAGACAGCATACACCTCAAGCCTTAGCCGCGCCTCTTGGCCTATCGGCGACGTCCTTCGGGATGCAGGATTTTTTCTTTTTCATTTTGTCAAACATCATAGCTTTGGTCATAAGAATGAGTCCTGCGATAGAGGCAGATCGAGCACCTAGCTTTTTTAAGGCCTGCCACATATTCATTACCCTGTGCAGGTACAATCGTAATTTAAATTTCTCTTCCTGTCCACCTAAAATTTGTTAAAGCGGAACAAAAAGTATGAGAAGAAATAAACCAAATGACATGCAATTAATTAGCTGATAAAAATGTATCATTGGGAACCACTTGCATGATGCATCCCTACTCTCGTGCTGCCAGCATTTCTAAACCACGCAGGGAGTGGTTTTTTACTCCTACGAACAATACTTCTATTCATAAAAAAATTCTATAAATAATGTTGTATATATGAATATATATATATATATTTAGAAAAGGTAATATATCAATATTCCAGCCGCTGCGTCGACCAATGAATATATATGCATTATAGTTTATTAACAATATGTAATTCTATTGCACGACCTAATTAATTTATACCACAAAAATCGTGCGAGTGGTTACTTGCTTCTTCGTTTTAGTTAGCTATATTAAGTGTGGGGACCGCCTCTTGGCGTCTCCACTTATCACGAATTAATGTCATTTCCTGGGTAAGAGGGGAAATATTAATTGCACTGGAGCTGGTAATCAAGCTGAATGAAATAGAGGAGTATGGAGCGGTGCTAGCACCTGATCAAGCGAGCACGCAAACACCAGCGGGGAGAGGGGAGTCCTCAGGTGGAACTGCACAATTCCACAGGCAAGTCTGAGTACCACAGTACCCAGCAAGTACGTAGCAACCAAAGGAAAAGGTATGCATTTTTGCGGTAATGAGGTCTTTATGCGTAGCATGAAAGTTTTGGGTCCTAGAGAGGCAAGGTCCTCCCTACCAGTCCCCGGTCATTCTGGCAGCGATCCAACCGATCCTGCAATCACATTTTTATCCAAATATCCCTATGGATTATTACTAGCTAATCAATGGGAGGTTTTACCAGGCGGGCTCTTGACGAGAGGCATGGCTATCAGATAGATTGAATGACTCTGCAGAGACTTGTACTCTATGACTATACGGTCAGATGACCTTCCCGTGGCCAATGATAGGTCATCCTACGGGACTTGTACCCACTGGCGTCTATCACTGGACAACTTCTGTCTGGTTCTGCCCATGGATACTACTGGGGCCTAAACAGGGATCACATATCTGTCCGTGCGAGGTCCTTCCCGGGGTATTGATGCATCAGAAATAAATACTTTGGCAATTATGCCAACAGGCCCTACCAACCTAGTCACATGTAACCCGTGCCGGCCAGACCCAGCCCTCTGTCGGGATCTGTGTCCAGAATATCCGTTGCCCATCCGTGGCCCCTTGGGGTAGTTTACCAGTGTTGGCTAGTTGGGTGTGAGTCGAGGCCTCACATTACAGAGCATTCCTGAAGGCTATGCTATTTTTGGCATGTATAGTCGTACAGGGCGTTGGAAACACTTTCCTAGAGAACCGGACCTTAATTGACCGAGGTAAGCCTCCGGATAGGAGCTTCCTTCAAGGCTATCCGCCCTACCTCGCATCTTTTAAACCCCTTCATGTTTCTCGCAACAAGGGTTTATGGTAGTGATCAGTATTTTATTAAGCGGCGTATAAAGGTTATTTTGGTGGCTAATCTGAATGCAATCTACAAAAATTGGGGGAAGATAAGAAAATATTCATGCAATTGAAGGGTATGAGCAAAGAGATTGATAAGACTTGCCTTGTGTTATGGTAGAGTTTGCCGAAGGGCTAATCCTTGAAGTTCGGGTGGATCGTCTACACGAGCATAAATATAAATACTAAATCAGTCATCACATCGGGTAAATTTATTCAGGGAAAGAGTGGAATTAAGAGGGTGTTCGTGAGGATGCGTATTTTAGGCTAGCCTAGGTTTCGTGGGAGTGTTTGAGATCTCGTCGGGGGTTTGTTCTAGACTTTTCCGGGGTTATATCGGGATTTAGAAATTACCGGTGCATGGCAATGAATTGATTCCGGGGTTAAGTAAGGCTTCTGAAGAATCTAACCTTATGGAAAAGCTTAGAATATATCCTAGTATTTTTAGGAATTTATTGGCTATTTATGGAATTTTATCTAGGCTGAAAGGGATCTATCTATTTATAGACTCTAGAAATATGTATAAATGATCTGAACAACACAAACTGGCTTAATATTGTATCTAGTATTTTTGGGTATTTTCTGGGAATTTTTGGAAAGTTCTAAGGTGGAGAAATAACTTCTTGTGTGCACTAAGTCGGTGGAACCTAGCATTTTCCATGCGGTCTGTGTGGCTGACAGGTGGGGTCGGGCTGACGCCAGCGCTGGCGCAACCCCGCAGTTCACTGTGCTATTGTTGGCACTCCTTAGCCTAACTAAATCCGCAAGCGTACAGAGTATGATGTAGCCTTTCACCAGGGGAGTAAGAACCTGGATATCGAATCCAAGGAACGGTAGACGCGACTAGCCTAGAACTTTTCTAACCGGACCCACCAGGGAGCACAAGGTAAGCGGGTAGAGAGCTTGACTTTAGTTAGCTACTCGTTACCCCAGACAAACTATCTATATCTAATCTGATCTGCTTCGATGGCTAGAACGGGAAGAGCTCAGAACGGGATGAGAGAGGGGTTCTTCCGGGCTCAGCACTACTGTTATGAGTACACCCAAACGTGGTGGAGCACAAAGGACGGATAGGACTGTCACCACCTGTCGCCTACCACTGCAGTTCCATGGGGTGCAACACAACCTGAGGTGGCTAGCCAGCACAGGCACCACGCCTAAGCTTTCAGCCACTGACCTCCACCCAACGCGAATGGCTATAGAGGAAACCACAAACAAGAGTCGCTGTCACTCGCGCAGACTCAGGTACCCCCAGATCAAATAAATAAGATAACTTGCTGAAAAGTAAGTTGTAAACTAGCGAGGTACTAAAGGCAAGAGACCGAGGACTTACTGAAGATAACTCTTGAATATATTCCTCGGGGCGTAAATGTTGAGACAAGACCGAGGAAGAAATCCCGGACTCTCTCTACAAAGCTCAGCTGTCACCCGAGCAACTCACCCACTCTCTCCCTACTCTGACTCTAAAGATGAGAGCAAAATCACTAAGCTACTCTTCTCTCCTTTGGATGGTGTCTCTTGAATGGGGGTGAAGGGTGCCTTTTATAGCCTCCCAAGGGTAGAAGCCGGCGTAGTTGTCACTCACACCTCCTGCTTAGCATCCACGCGAAGGGGGAAGCGTGGATGTCACGGTGGTAGGACGGTCGACCTCATCTAGGCTGGCCGGCCTGGCCCTAGTGCCATGTGGCACCGACCTTTGCAGGGACGGCCTGGATGATGTCCTGAAGTCGGTAGTTGTTGCGTTCGGTTAAAGCTGTCCAAGAATCCTAGGTTGTGGGCCCTTCAATCCATGCTAATCCCATTGTAGGCCTTCCGGGTATTTTGATCAAACCGACATCAAATCCATGGCTCATGTTCATCCTTGATAAGTTTGTAACCTTGTGGATCAATAACATGGCCAGAAGATGGGGAAGGGTGCCGGTCGGCCTAGCCTAGGCCGGCCGGCCTGGCCCTGTGCCCAATTTGCTTCATCTTTTGCTTAATTGCTCCTGCACTCACAAATTATACAAAACTTGTGGAACTCATTAGAAATAACCAATTTTACTTTGTTGTGACCAGGATGAGCCTGAAATATGACGGAATGTTGGTGGCGAAATCGTATCGTAACGACCACCAACACGCCCCCCTACCTGAACTTTGCTAGTCCCTTAGCAAAGAATGAATTAAATCATCAGGACTTAGCAAGCTCAGGGTCATGAACTCAAGGCATACGCAAGTCATATCTCTGAGTTTCTTTCATACCTTGGATTCTAGTGTCTAACACCCTCATCTTCATCAATTGAGTCTTAGAACAACTCATTGATTGGCCGAACACTTCTTCCTCATGGTATTTGGAGTTTTTGATAATTTTATAAAGAAAGCGAGGCATACCCTTGTTATTTCTCAACATCTCTCGATCACTCATAGTGTTTGGATTCTCACCTTGGCTTAGAATCAAGCCTCTCCTATTTCTATGTTATAAGGTGGAGCTTTTTGGGATCGGTGTTGCTCACTCTTCTTTATTTATTTTGCAAGATCGAAAAGCTTGTCTTATTCATTCATACCGCTCATAAATCTTGGCCAAGTGCATATGTATTTTGGTGCTTGAGTCCTCATTCTAGCATCTTTCATCTTTCCCTTCTCTTTCTCTTTTTTTTACTGAAGATAAGGAGTGTATCATTCCCTTCTTCATTTTCTTCTTCTCTTTTTTTTAGGGGGATGAAGAGCTTTGACAACTTGGAGTTTATTGATGCATGTGTACGTGGATGGCCATGATGAACCAGGTAGCACGAACATGAAGGCAAGTAATTCGAGCAAGCTCAAAATTTAGAAGGTAGCTATGTGGAAACTTCAACTTGAATTTATCATATGGCTTTGGATAGGACATTTCAAGTTGATGATAACAAGGGTAGCCTTAAGTTTTATTTAAAAAAAACAATCTCCAAAACCTCGAATCGGAAGGTTCAACTCCTCAAATCATCATATCATAAGAATCAATTAACAAGGATCAGGCATTCCTATAAAAGTTCCAAGGCAACGAAATAATTTCTCAAGAAATATCACAGGTATATCCAAGATATCATTCAAAGGGGTTCACTTTCATGAATTTTGATCAAGTTTTAAAATTATTTAGCCAAGAATTTCATATGAATCAAAATCATGCAAGGATCAAAGGTAGGGGTCGCAAACCGTCCTGGAGTCGAGCCGGCGGAGTTGGCCACAGGCCCAGGCCGATCGGCCCAGCGTAGGCCGGCCGGCCTGGCCTTGTTGCCAGGTTCAGGTTCCTCGCGTATGTGATTCGCGGGATTACGCAGCGGGCACGAGATCTCCTCGAAGTGCAGCAGCAGGAAGGAGGCCGGCCGGCCTGGCATTGTGCCAGGTTGCATCCCGCTTCGTCCAGAGGCCAGAAGACCTTCTGTGCATCTTAGTTTCTGCGTGCTTCACCAGAAATTTAGTCCGAGGGTTTGGTTGGCACACAAGTGTGCACCAACCATTATTATTATTATTATTTATGAGTCACTTCTTTTAAATAAATTTATTTTATTCAAATCAAGGAAAACAAATATGGGGGTGCTGAATACAAGGGAAATTTGAAAGAAATAAATCAAAGGGAAATTAAACTAAGCAGCCAAAAACTAAACTAATCTAGCCTATCTACTCCTCCTTCGGGCGATGGAGGTGTTCATTGCCGGTGGCCTTCGCATGACGCTTGACCTTAGAGGCCATTGCCTTATGGAGGACCTCGATCTTGTCATCGGCCTCCATCTGCCCGATCACCGCCTCCACCACGCGCTCGTCCATATTATTGACCTTGAGCTGCAGCGTGGCGAGCTTCCATCTGCCCGATCACCGCCTCCGCCACGCGCTCGTCCATATTATTGACCTTGGGCTGCAGCGTGGCGAGCTTCCTCCTCAGCTCCTCCACGTCCTCCTCCTCCTCCACCTCATCTGACCACTCCATCTGCCCGGGAGGTCCTTGGATCAGAGGGGGCACCATGAAGCGCTTCCTCCCTTCATCGGGCTTCATAGGGGCTAAGAAGAGCCCCTTCCCAATGCCCGGGCCGCTTCGGCGTGGAGGGCTAGGACTCCGCGGGGTGTACTGCGGCACGATCTCCTTCTTGGACGGGGAGGCGACGAGGCGCTTCCCGATGGCCTTCTTTGGGGACAAAAGTCCCGTAGTCGGCCTTCGGGGCGTCTTCGGCAGTGAACTCCCTTGGTCCTCCTCCTTGGGATTCAAGAGGAAGGCTCTGCCCAAAGGGGAGCCAAAACGGCAGTGAGGGGAGGCTGGCCGGCCTGCCATAGGCCGATCGGCCTAGGCAGAGGGCCGCCGGGCCTCCGTCTTCGCGACCACGGCTTCGACGAACACCGCCCTTTTCGATGATCCTGACGCTGCTGGTGTTGGAGGAGCTCGGCATCCCTTTCAAGGACTTCGATGGAGAATGGATATCTCGGGACACCGAGTTTGAGTCTTGGTGGTAGGATTGGGAGGCCATGGCTTGGATTCTCAAAGGTGGGAGTGTTTCTGGAGAAGGGAGGCTCGAGAGTTCTGAGGGGGAAGAAGAGAGGGGAGCCTTTCGATTTAAAACGACGCTCCTTTTTCAAAACCCTACAGATTCTCGAAAGGGATAACAGGGAGACCTTTTCAAACAAGGAGCATCCCGGGACAAGCCCAGGCTGGGTCGATCGGCCTGAAGGGGGCCGGCCGGCCTGGACCTGTCCCGGGAACCTCTGAAAATTTTTGTGTATGCTCCACTTGCTCTTCTTCCAGAGACTTCTTAGGATTTGACTAGAAAAAGTTTAAGGAAAATAAAATAGAAAGGGAAATCTATCCTAGATAAGGGTCATTTTTAGGTCCCGTCCGGACCTGGACTAGGTATCTCGGTTAACTCGTAGACGTCCATCTCTTTGAGCCCCGGCATTTCAGATTCGAGAAATATTTTCAACCTTTGGCCATTGGCCTTGAAAGTATTTCCGTCATTATCCTAGAGGGTTATCGCTCCATGATCGGTGGCATCTAAGACTTTAAAAGGACCTTCCCACTTACTTCTAAGCTTACCATGACCAAATAAATGAATACGGGAGTTAAAGTTCAATACCTGATCTCCCGCTTTGAAATGCTTGATCTTGATGCGCTTTTCGTGCCATCTCTTTGTTCTTTCCTTATAAAGCTTGGCGTTGTGGTAGGCCTTCTCCCTCCATTCATCCAGTTTAGCCAATTGCATTCTTCTTTTGAGTCCAGCTGTCTGGAGATCCATATTTCACCTCTTGATCACCCAATGGGATTTGAATTCGAGCTCAACTGGTAAGTGGCATGTCTTGCCGTATACTAGTTGGTAGGGAGTCATCCCTATCGGTGTCTTGAATGCTGTTCTATATGCCCATAGTGCTTCTGGTAGCTTTCGCTTCCACCCTATTCCCATTGCATTGACCGTCTTTTGCAGAATGTTCTTGATTTGTTTGTTTGATGTTTCTGCTTGCCCGTTGGTCTGGGGGTGATAAGGTGTAGCCACTCGATGGTTTACTCCTAAGTCGCTTAGGCACTTCTGGAACGTCTTATCGATGAAGTGTGATCCTCCATCACTGATCACGACTCGGGGTACTCCAAAACGGGGAAAGATGACTTCTTCGAACATCTTTCTTGAATTCTTCGAGTCGGCTGCTGTGCAAGGAAGTGCCTCCACCCATTTGGAAACATAGTCGACTGCCACCAGGATATATTCGCATTGCTCGAATGCAGGGAAGGGACCCATAAAGTCTATTCCCCACACGTCGAAAATCTCCAATTGGAGGTTATTTTGCAATGGCATAGCATTACGTGCGTTGATATTCCCATGTTTCTGACACCTGGCACATCTCCGTACGAATTCCTTAGCGTCTCCATACATAGTCGCCCAGAAGAATTTGCTTTGCCAGACCTTTGCATGGGTTCGGAAAATTCCGTAGTGTCCTCCGTACGGTGATGAGTGGCAGCGATCAAGGATCTTGTGTGTTTCCTCGTGAGGGATGCATCGTCGGAGTAATCCATCAGCACAAACCTTGAACAGATAGGGGTCATCCCATAAGTGAAATCTGCTGAGGTAGATCAGTTTCTTCTTGTCTTCTCCTGGAGGCACATACCCAGTCACCATGAAATTTACCAAATTTGCATACCACGGACTGGAAGTGGTGACCTTGAGGAGAGTATCATCTCTGAGATAATCATTGATCGGTAGGTCCGACCCTTGAACTTGCATTCTTGAGAGATGATCTGCCACACAATTATCTGTCCCCTTCTTGTCTTGTATTTCTAAATCAAACTCTTGAAGGAGCAGAATCCAACGAATGAGTCGTGGCATAGCATCTTTCTTGGTCAAGAGGTACTTCAGTACAGCATGGTCTGTGTATACTATCACCTTAGCACCAACCAAGTAAGATCTGAACTTATCCATGGCAAACACCACTGCTAGGATTTCCTTCTCCGTTGTTGCGTAGTTCAACTGAGCTCCGGTCAATGTCTTGCTTGCATAAGATATGGCGTAATGCTGTTTATCCTTGCATTGACCAGCACTGCCCCGACTGCATAGTCTCTAGCGTCGCACATTATCTCGAATGGAAGATTCCAGTCGGGTGGTTGTATGATGGGAGCCGAGATAAGTGCCTTCTTGAGGGTGTAGAAGGCGAGAAGGCAATCATCGTGCAAGTTGAAGGGTACTTCTTTAGCCAGAAGGCTTGTAAGAGGTCTGGCTACCCGAGAGAAATCTTTGATGAATCTTCGGTAAAAGCCAGCATGGCCCAGAAAACTTCGCACACCCTTGACATTCGTCGGGGGTGGTAGTTGCTCGTTAACTTCTATTTTTGCTTGTCAACTTCTATTCCTCTTTCCGACACTTTGTGTCCTAGCACAATTCCTTCTATGAACATGAAGTGGCACTCCTCCCAATTTAGGATGAGGTGATGCTCTTCGCACCTCTCGAGGACCCTTTCCAAGTTCTCGAGACAGTTGTCGAAGGTTTTACCATAGACGGTAAAATCGTCCATGAATACTTCCATGATCTTTTCGATCAAATCAGAGAATATCACCATCATACACCGCTGGAATGAAGTAGGTGCGTTGCACAGGCCGAAAGACATCCGCCGATAGGCGAACGTTCCATATGGGCAGGTGAAGGTAGTCTTGCTCTGGTCATCGGGGTAGATAGGAATTTGGTGATAACCAGAGTACCCGTCAAGGAAGCAGAAAAATGAGTGGTTTGCCAACCGCTCAAGCATCTCGTCAATGAAGGGGAGAGGAAAGTAATCTTTACGGGTTGCTTTGTTGAGCTTCCTGTAATCGATACACATCCTCCATCCAGTAACGGTCCTCTGAGGAATAAGCTCGTTCTTCTCGTTGTGGATAACTGTCATTCCACCCTTCTTTGGCACAACTTGAACTGGGCTGACCCATTCACTGTCTTGCACGGGATAGATTATACCCACGTGCAGAAGCTTCAACACTTCTTTCTTGACTACCTCCCTCATCGCATCATTTAGCCGTCTTTGATGTTCTCTAGACGGCGTATGGTCTGGCTCCATAGGTATGCGATGGGTGCATAAACTGGGGTTGATCCCCTTCAAGTCCTGTAGGGAATACCCGAAGACAGACCGGTGTTTCTCTAGGACTGTGATAAGCTGCCGAGTCTCATTCTCTGTCAGTTTGTCACTGATGACGACTGGCGAGCGTCGGTCGTTGTGGAGGAAAGTGTATCTGAGTCCGGGAGGCAGCGGCTTCAACTCAGGATTGGGGTGTTGTGGCTTTTCTTCCTCGTTGAGTTTCATAAAGCCGTCCGTTTCTGTCTCTTGGATGAAATGGTTAGCATCTTCAGCCTGTGATGACTGAGCTTACTCTGCTTGAGCCGAGCTAACTACTTCTTCCACTGGGTCTGTCTCGGGTCGAGCCTCAGCGATGGTGTTAATCGCTCGCACAAGACTGACCGGGATGATCTCTGTACCAACTTTGAACTGTATCGTTGCTCGATCGTGGTTCAGGTTGGCAAGGTGCTCTATTTGCTGTCCAATCAGGAAGAAGTTGTCACCTCTAGGGACATCGAAATGGTGGAAGTCTAGGAAAATCCTGTTGCGTCCCATGTGTACGGGCACAACACAAATGATTCCTTTACATTCCATCATTTGGCCGTCGATCCACTTGAGGTACTTACGGAAGAAGGACCGGGGTTCATCTGGTTGCACTCGTGGTGCGAATGCACTTGATATAATATTACTCCCGACCTTCGGGTCGTAGGCAACTTTCTGAGTGCCAGTTCCCTCAATAGCGCAATGGAGTACTCTGAAGTTGCGGGTGGTTCGGATGATGTCTTCGCAACTTTCAATTTCCTCCGTCCATTCCTTGCTCATGATCGCAGATAAACCCTCGATCTGTGGCACGGCTTCTGGAATGAACGCCTTAGACCTTGAACTTGCACACACTTGTTCCATAGGCATACGTGATGTATTGCCAATCTCCAAGTACTCTTCTTCTGTAAAGAGCTTGGGAATGAAGTGCGGCAGATCGTCAAGAATAGTTTCTAGGTCTGAGGACTTGTGGTGTTCGAACACTTCCTCTATGATCGGAGGAGGCGGATCAAATGTAAGGGCAAGTATTGGCTGCTTGTCTGTGGGGGTTGGTGGTGGTGTTGGTGGGTCGTCGAAGACTCCTGTGTACTCGGTAGAGCTAAGAACCTTTTCCAAGATTTCTCGTACCTCGTCCACTGTCTTGTATAGCACTGACCCTGCGGAAGTGATGTTCAAGAACTATGCACTTTCCGGCTTCAATCCACCAACAAAATGCTGCATAAGCATTTTCTCTGAAATGTTATGCGGTGGCCCTGAGTTGGCCAATTTTATGAACCGCTCCCACGTGGCTCCAAGTGACTCATCGCCTTGCTGATATGTCATCAGCTCAACTCTGAGCTTCAAGATCTTGGAGACAGGGTAAAAGAACAGACAAAACTCGTCCTTCAATTTGATCCAATCTCCGCTAAATCTCCTTGCAGTACGGTCGTACCAAGATTTTGCATTTCCCATCAGAGAAAATGGGAAAAGTTTCCATCGTATGGTGTCTTGGTTGACGCCGGGTATAATAAGAAGAGAGCAATTCTCTTCAAAAACTTGCAAGTGAGCATAGGGACTTTCGTCTTTCATTCCACCGAAAGACTGTGCACGAACCATGGCAATGAGACTGGGACGGATCTCGAAACCATGAGGTGGTATGGGGTGGCAAGATGAAGGCGGTTCCAAATACTCGCTAGATGGAACCGTCAGATAACTAGAAGAAGACTCCATATGGTAGATGGTTATGGGGGTAAAGTGTACGGCTACAAAGATTCTACACTAGTGTTGCTACCGTTCCCCGGCAACGGCGCCAGAAAAGCTTGTTGGCACTCCTTAGCCTAACTATATCCGCAAGCGCACGGAGTACGATGTAGCCTTTCACCAGGGGAGAAGATCCTGGATATCGAATCCAAGGAACGGTAGACGCGACTAGCCTAGAACTTTTCTAACCGGACCCACCAGGGAGCACAAGGTAAGCGGGTAGAGAGCTTGACTTTAGTTAGCTACTCGTTACCCCAGACAAACTATCTATATCTAATCTGATCTGCTTTGACGGCTAGAACGGGAAGAACTCAGAACGGGATGAGAGAGGGGTTCTTTCGGGCTCAGCACTACTGTTATGAGTACACCCGAACGTGGTGCAGTACAAAGGACGGACAGGACTGTCACCACTTACCGCCTACCACTGCAGTTCTGTGGGGTGCAACACAACCTGAGGTGGCTAGCTAGCACAGGCACCACGCCTAAGCTTTCAGCCACTGACCTCCACCCAACGCGAAGGGCTATAGAGGAAACCCCAAACACGAGTTGCTGTCAGTCGCACAGACTCAGGTACCCGCAGATCAAATAAATAGGATAACTTGCTGAAAAGTAAGTTGTAAACTAGCGAGTTACTAAAGGAAAGAGACTGAGGACTTACTGAAGATAACTCTTGAATATATTCCTCGGGGCGTAAATGTTGAGACAAGACCGAGGAAGAAATCCTGGACTCTCTCTACAAAGCTTACTGTCACCAGAGCAACTCACCCACTCTCTCCCTACTCTAACTCTAAAGATGAGAGCAAAATCACTAAGCTCCTCTTCTCCTTTGGATGGTGTCTCTTGAATGGGGGTGAAGGGTGCCTTTTATAGCCTCCCAAGGGTAGAAGCCGGCATAGTTGTCACTCACACCTCCTGCTTAGCATCCACGCGAAGGGGGAAGCGTGGATGTCACGGTGGTAGGACGGTCGGCCTCATCTAGGCCGGCCGGCCTGGCCCTGGTGCCATGTGGCACCGACCTTTGCAGGGACGGCCTGGATGTTGTCCTGAAGTCGGTAGTTGTTGCGTTCGGTTAAAGCTGTCCAAGAATCCTAGGTTGTGGGCCCTTCAATCCATGCTAATCCCACTCTAGGCCTTCCGGGTCTTTTGATCAAACCGACATCAAACCCATGGCTCATGTTCATCCTTGATAAGTTTGTAACCTTGTGGATCAATGACATGGCCAGAAGATGGGGAAGGGTGCCGGTCGGCCTAGCCTAGGCCGGCCGGCCTGGCCCTGTGCCCAATTTGCTTCATCTTTTGCTTGATTGCTCCTGCACTCACAAATTATACAAAACTTGTGGAACTCATTAGAAATAACCAATTTTACTTTGTTGTTAGCAGGATGAGCCTAAAATATGACGGAATGTTGGTGGCGAAATCGTATCGTAACGACCACCAACAGCTATGAACTGGGTTCATAGATCCATGGACCGGGCGGGCTTTGTGCCTACAGTCCACTGGACCAGGTGCACGCGAGGCAGGAGGGGTGACGTGGCGGCTAGCGTGGCGTGGGTGGGCGGCTGGCAAGCGGGGCCGGCGCTCGCATGGCTGCCACGCGTGCGTCAGGTCAGCACAAGTGCTAGACTTGGCGGCGCGGCGTCAGGGCGGCTTTCATGGCGAGGAGGGAACCTACAGGTTAAGGAGGCTACGGCAGACTGGTTTGGGATGCTCTCGTCGAGGGTTGGAGTCCGGCGCGGTGGCGGGAGCTCATCGAAATTCGGGCGGCGTTGCGGTGCAAAGGGGGAAACGGGTTAGAGTGCTCCTGGGTCCCGGCTAAGGGTCGTACGCACTTCCTGGGCGGCGTGGAGCACATCGGTGTGCGAAGGCTCGAGGAAGGGATGCCAGAGCCGGCAGGCGGCTCGCCGGAGCGCGGTGGCGCACACGGTACTCGACCGTGGCTCAGCCGAGCGTCGTGTAAGGGGTAGAGGGCCGGGGAAAGGGCGGTGGGCAGCAAGGCGCTTACCGTGGTGTAGGGGGGACGGAAGATGGCCGTGATGGTGGCTTGGACGGGAGGCGGCGCCCTTCGGTCACGGCGGAGCTCGGGCGGCGCTCCTCCAAAGCACTGGCGCCCTCTCGGTCTTGTCACCTAGCGCCTGGTGGGGCTTTGAGCGGTGCTACGGTGGTCAACGGGAGCCAAGTGGGCCTAGGGGCGGTGGGGGTGCCGGAGTGGGGCGGCGGCGCTCGTGAGCCCGCGGCGGCAGTGAGGTGCTCGTGTGAGTGTGCCGCGGTGTGTGTGAGCTCTAACTAGGGCATGCGCTGGGCTATTTATAGCCCGGCGGAGCTCCCTGGTGGCTCACTGGGGCGATGTGGCCTTGACGCATGGCGTGGCGAGCTCGCCGGCGTGTGACGCGTGCGTGCTCGGTTCTTCATGCAAACGGCCGGGGGAGGGAGTGTTGGCGTCCTACTTTGAGGACCCGGTGTGTCCGAGGACCGGTGGATGGTCGCTTCCCGGTGTGATGAGTGATTGACAACGTGGTGTGGATTGACATTTCCCTTGGCTCAAGTATTGCAGGTGTAGAATGCGGCTTGGTTGCATTGGTGCAGGTGAAGAACAGGCGCGAAAGGTCTTAGCCATGGCGGCCTCCGAGGAGCGGAGAGACAAGTAGGCTTGGTTCGAGGGACCCGATGACCGGTGGATCAAGTGCGGTTCACATGCTGGCAAGAACGAGCAAGGGGACGTGGTTCCGGTGCGAGGTAGCGGCTCACAACCGAAGCTCGTACGCGGACGAGAAGCCGGCGCAAGGTGGCGGCTAACAACCGAAGTTTGCGTGCGGGGTTTGGTGATTTGGCCACAAAATCATCGGTGGACGGTTTCCCTTGGTTTGGGCCTCAAAACCAAGGACCGAGGACTCGACGTAGCGACGGCCCGGCCTGCCAGCCAGGGGCGGTCCAACCGCCCCCCAGGGGCGGTGTGACCGGTCCCACCTGGGCAGGTCGCCCGTGAGCGTCGAGGAGCTTCGATCTGGAGGACACGCGGCGTGATCGCAAGGCTTGTGTCGGAGGGAAGCTAGCTTGCGGTGGAAGGTGTTCCAGCCGGAAAAATCTTCGCGAAAAATGTCATATTCGCCCCTGAGGGGTATGTATCGCTTAGGGGTAGTTTAGTCTTTCGAGCACCACCATTTGGACTATATAATAGACCCCCTAGGGGTGGTGGCTGTCATCTCTTCTAGTTTTCTCTTTGGTTTTCCTTTGAACAAGTTTTCCCTTCATCCCCTTCACCTAGAACTACTTCTAATCTTTCTTAGTTTTGTATAGGTGAATTCATGGTTATGTGATGGAGTTTGTGATGCTCATCTTTGTGCCATGATTTGATTTCCCGAGCTCCTTTTCTTTTTCCCATTTTCGGAGGTATTTTCGGAGCCATTTTTGGGGGATTTTCGTTCTTCACTTTCTAGCCCGTTTTCTCTCGGATTTCTTTGGGGGAATCACGTATGAGTGCCTTGTGCCTCTTTTGCTGGTGATCCCTTGCCCCCAAACGTCGGGAATCGGTTTAGATTTGAAGTTTTCGGGATGAACTCGTGGAGGGTGTGTTCTTCGCTAGATTTGAAATTCCCGGAGTTCTAGGGAGTTAGAGGCCAAGATTTTTGGGGCATAGCCTCTCCTTGAGGTGTATATCATCTACCCAAAGTTTCGTCTCAAAACTTCAAGCCGTTTGGGAGATCCGTTCTCGAGTTGACCTTTTTCCCGTGCTGTCTGGCAAGACCGGTGCGACCGCCCTCGGATACCGGTGTGACCGCCCCTGGCAGGCAAGGGCGGTGCAACCGCCCCTGGAGAGAGGTGCAACCGCCCCTGGCTGAGAGTTGGTGATTCGTGTGGTTTTCGTTCGATTTGTGTTGGATTTGTTCGATTCGTGTTCCGCTGTGTTGATCTTGTTCCTAGGGTCACTAGCCTCACAGTAGCTACGTGATCTTGGCAAGATTGGTTGGTAGGATTTGGAGTAGCCGGATTCGTGGGAGAAATTTTTATCGGCTCCCATTCACTCCCCCCCTCTCTGGTCGCCTAATCGGTCCTTCAATTGGTATCAGAGCCGGTTACGGGTCTTTGCGACTCTAACCAGTCTAAGATCCAAAGATGGCGTACCAAGATCGGAGTTCCGGGCCTCCGCACTTCGATGGGAAGAACTACCCAAACTGGGTTGCGCGTATGGGCGCTTTCTTGCGAGGCAAAGGAAAGTTGCTGTGGGATGTGACGAAAGATGAAAACTATGTCAATCCCACCAACTTAGATGCCCAGGATGCAAAGGATAGGTTTGAGGCAAACGCTAGAGCTGTTGACTACTTGTTCCGTGCTTTGTCTGCGAGGAGTTTGAGCATGTTTTGGGCGAGGACCTAGCTAGCCAGATCTGGCAGAAGCTCAAGGTAGCCCACGGTGGTGATAGCCATGTCAAGGCTAGGCTTTTCTCGATGTACAGGAGAGAATATGATAATTTCGCTCATTTGCCTGGAGAGTCGGTTGATGCTTTGTTTCAGCGTTTCACTTCAATTGTCAACAACATGAAAGCCAACATTACCGTGCTCCCATACTCGGATCATGACCCAGCTATCAAGCTCCTGCAAGCACTTGATAGATCCGTGTGGGGTGCCAAGGTTGAGGCGATCATGGAGTCGGCAAACTATGAGACTCTTTCTGTTGATGAGCTTTTCTCGAAGTTGAAGTCTTCCGAGGTGGACAGACAGTTGCTTGCCAAGGCTAAGAATCCGACTGATCCCCATAGTCTGGCTCTAGTCGGTGGCTCTGGATATGGGCATGCTAACACTCCTAGACACTTTGCTTTGTCTTCTCTTGTGTCCCTTCCAGATGAAGAGTATGAGGTGCTGAGCGAGGAGGATCTCGCGTTGCTCACGAGGAGGTTCGAGCGGATGTACCAGAACCGCAAGGGTTCGAGGCGTGCGGGGAGTACGTGCTACAGATGCGGGAAGATGGGCCACTTCATCGCCGAGTGCCCCGAGGAGATCAAGAACGACTACAACCGCAAGCACCGCCCGCGAGACGACCACAAGCACCGTCCCAAGGATGAGTACCGCTCCAAGCAGAAGAACAAGGACGAGAGAAGATCCAAGAACAAGCACGGTGGACACAAGAAGCACAGATCTCGAGCGATGGTGGCTGATGCGAGCGACATCGACACAAGCTCCACCAACACGTCGTCAAGCTCAAGCAGTGAAGATGAGGACCGCGGCCACCGCAAGGAGAAGAAGAGCTTGAACCGCAACTTCAACGGCATCTCCTTCGCCGCCGTCGACTACTGCACCATGGCACACGACTCCGTGAAGAGCAAGGACGACTCCGACTCCGACTCCGAGGATGAGGTATTGACAGATCCCACCTCTTTGCGTCAGGAGATTGCTAGGTTAGAGCAGTTGGTCGATAACCGCGATGATGTGCTTAGAAAGACCAACAAGGAAAAGAGGTAGTTTAGGTCTTTGCTAGGAGAGTCCAAGGATAGAGTGGCTGAGCTTGAGACCTTGCTTTCTGAGACTGGAAAGAAGGCCATGGAGTTTGAGTCTTTGCTTTGCGAGTCTAGGGAGAGAGGAGCTTCGCTTGAGTCTGAGATTGCTGTTTTGAAAGATGCTCCTCTTGTGTCTGATGAGGTAGAATGCTCGTTCTATGATGTGCATATTGCTGATTTGGTTGTGCTTAAGGAGAAACACATGACTTGCTTGGATGAACTAGAGGGTGCTAGGGTTGAGCTGGCTGAGTTGAAGTCTAGGTCATCTTTGCTAGGTGCTTGTACTTCTTGTCCTACTTTGCATGCTCAGTTGCTTGAATCACGCACCATGATTAGTTCACTTGAAGCACAACTTAAATCTCCTATTGCAAATTCCTGTTCTGCTTGTGATGTTGTTGCATTGAAGAATGTTGAGCTAGAACAGTGTGTGAATCGATTGCAAGATGAGAATGATGAGCTGAGACAGTGTTTGGGTTGGTTGTCTGGTCGTGAGCCTCAGCTCAAGATGATGATTGCTAGTTTCAAGAGAGCTGATGGTTGTGGTCTTGGTTCTGAGAAGGTTGGTGAGAGTAGTGGTGAGAGAGAGAGAGATCCAGAGAGCTCCACCGCAAACATTCCCACAAACCCACCAAAAACCATTCTCAAGAACACCTTCACACCCAAACCAAACCACCTACTGAACAAGCTTGACACCACTCCAGATCCTCCCAAGTTTCCACCTAAGTCAGAGAACTTTTAGAGGAGAGTGACCTTTGTGAGGAGTGGGGTTTACCAGCCGAGAGAGAGGGCACAGCCGAGAGAAACCCCAAAGCCAAAGCCAGTCCGCTTCCATTGTGAGCATTGTGTTAGGTATGGACACCTTGAGGAGTTCTGTTGGAGGAAGAAGAGGGAGGTGAGAAGAGAGAAGGAGGTGGGGAACAGGGACAGGTACTACTCTTCTCGTAGTGTGCCTGTGTCTCGTTCACCCTGGCCGAGAGGCGACGCCTTTGTGCGTACAGTTCTAGTGGTTGCTAGTCGTGGTGTTCCAGCTGTTCGTGAGTTTGCTAGGCGGCCTCCGTTTCGCGGTCAGTTTGGTTCAGGGAGGTTCGACCATAGCTTTGAGGCTAGGAGAGTGTCTAGGCCACGTTTTCCCCCGCGTGGTGCTAGAGGTCCGATGGTGAGAGACGAGAGGGTGTCACGCGGTAGAGTTGATTTTGCTAACCCTTCTTTTGAGCAGATGGCCCGACACTGGTTTGACTCGTTTTGTGCTAACCCCAGTGTCGAGTCATTTGCTCATTCTCGTTCTCGGTTCTGATTGTGCAGGTGGGAGGCTTGGAGAACTTTTGGTTGATGGATTCTGGCTGCTCGAGACATATGACAGGTAATGGTAAGTGGTTCTCCAGTCTCACCCCGGTGGTGTCCAGGCAGTACATCACTTTCGGGGATAAGGGTAGAGGTAGAGTGTTGTCAGAGGGTGCTATTCAGGTGAGCGACACTTTCATGTTGAAGCGGGTTGCGCTTGTCAAGAATCTTGGTTTCAATTTGCTCTTAGTTTCTCAGCTTCTTGATGAGGGTTATGAGGTTCGATTTAAGCGTGGTGATTCTAAAATTCTTGATTCTCGAGGTGACCTTGTGTGTAGGATCATTCCTGAGGGACAGATTTTTCGTGCTGATTTTTCTCGATCTTTTGGTCCTTCACGGTGTTTGATCGCTGGTACTTCTTCTGAGCTTTGGAAGTGGCATAGGAGATTGGGTCATGTGAGCTTTGATCTACTCACACGCTTGAGTGCTCTTGACCTTATCCGAGGATTGCCCAAGCTCAAGTTCGAGAAAGATTTGGTTTGTGCACCTTGTAGGCATGGAAAAATGGTTGCTGCTTCTCACCCACCTTTGACAGATGTTATGACTGAGTGTCCAGGGGAGCTTTTGCACATGGATTTAGTTGGTCCCGCTCGAGTTCGTTCAGTTGGTGGGAAGTGGTATGTTCTTGTGGTTGTTGATGACTTTTCTCGGTATGCATGGGTGTTCTTTCTGGTGTCGAAGGATGAGACTTTTGATTTTGTTCAAGATCTGATTGTGAGGTTGAAAAACGAGAGTAATGGTGGTGCCATGAGAGCTATTCGTAGCGACAATGGTACGGAATTTAAGAACACTCGTTTTGATGCCTTCTGTCGTGATCTTGGTCTCGAACATCAATACTCTTCGCCATATGTTGCTTGTCAGAATGGTGTTGTTGAGAGAAAGAATAGAACACTTTGTGAGATGGCTAGGACGATGCTAGATGAGCATAGGACTCCTAGGAAGTATTGGGCAGAAGCGGTGAACACAGCTTGCTATGTTTCGAATCGGATTTTCCTTCGTGCTTTCAAGAAGAAAACTTGCTATGAGTTTTTCCATGGTCGTTCCCCCCGTGTGAGTCACTTTCGGGTCTTTGGTTGCAAGTGTTTCATCTTGAAGAAAGGAAATTTGGACAAGTTCGAGTCTCGTTCGATGGATGGAATTTTTCTTGGTTATGCTAATCATTCTCGAGCATATCGTGTGCTCAATCTTGAAACTAACCAAATCATGGAGACTTGCGAAGTCACCTTCGACGAGACCATTCCGTGTAGCTCTTCTGCTTTTGAGTGTGCAGGTGATGATGACTTGGGACAGCCCATCTTTGAGGAAGAACAGCCTGATGATGAAGATGATGAAGAATTTCAGGCACCGTGTGGAGATCGTGTACCTTCTAATTCCACTACTACCACGACGTTCGACGACGGCCCTTCTGCTACACCTTCGTCGAGTCGCGCTCCAGATCGAGTTCAACTGGAAGCTGATGTTGAGGGGGAGGCAATCTCGAGGCGAGAAGCTCCCCGGCTGGTATAGAGGGATCATCCACCTTCGAAGATCATCGGGAACATGAATGAACACACTACACGGTCGAGGTCACAGAACATCTCTCATTATGCTCATTCTGCTTTTGTTGCGTCTTTTGAGCCCAAAAATGTTGGACACGCTTTATCTGATTCTGATTGGGTCAATGCCATGCATGAAGAGCTTGAGAATTTTGAGAGAAATCAGGTGTGGAAGTTAGTTGAACCACCTCCAAATTGCCATCCCATAGGAACCAAGTGGGTGTTCAAGAACAAGAGGGATGAGAGTGGTGAAATTGTGAGAAACAAAGCGAGGTTGGTTGCTCAGGGTTTTTGCAGCAGGAGGGGATAGATTATGAGGAGACATTTGCTCCTGTTGCCCGTTTGGAGGCAATTCGGATCCTTCTAGCATTTGCAGTTGCTAAAGGGTTCAAATTGTACCAAATGGACGTGAAGAGTGCCTTCTTGAATGGGGTGATCGAGGAAGAAGTGTATGTGAGGCAGCCCCCGGGTTTTGAGAGTGAGAGATACCCACACCGAGTGTTCAAACTCCACCGAGCTTTATATGGCCTAAAGCAAGCACCCAGAGCGTGGTATGGTAGATTGAGAGGGTTCTTGCTTAGCAAGGGGTTTGTGATGGGAAAGGTTGATAAGACGCTCTTCTTGCTGAGAAATGGCAATGATCTTTTAATCGTTCAGATTTACGTGGATGATATCATTTTTGGTGGCTCTTCTCATGATCTTGTTGCCAAGTTTGCAGACGATATGAGCAGGGAATTTGAGATGTCGATGATGGGAGAGTTGCAGTTCTTTCTCGGGCTGCAGATCAAGCAAACCAAGGATGGGACGTTCGTGCACCAAAGCAAGTACACCAAGGATATTCTCAAGAAATTTGACATGAGCGACTCCAAGCCGATGACTACGCCGATGAGTACGACTACAGCTTTGGATGCGGATGAGGACGGAGAACCAGTGGACCAGAAGGAGTACCGGAGCATGATCGGCTCCCTCCTCTACTTGACGGCGACGAGGCTGGACATACAGTTCAGCGTGTGTCTGTGCGCTCGTTTTCAGGCTTCACCGAGGACTTCACATCGTCAGGCCGTCAAGAGGATTTTCAGGTATCTCAAGTTTACTCCACTCTTGCACTTCATGGTTTTTCTGATGCGGATTTTGCTGGATGTCGTGTTGATCGCAAGTCTACTTCTGGTCAGTGTCAGTTTCTTGGATCGTCTCTTGTGTCTTGGTCTTCTCGCAAGCAGTCTAGCGTAGCCCAATCCACCACTGAAGCCGAGTATGTTGCTGCTGCTAGCTGTTGTTCTCAGTTGCTTTGGATCACATACACCTTGAGAGATTTTGGCTTAGACATGTCCCATGTTCCACTTCTTTGTGATAGCACCAGTGCCATAAGCGTAGCCAAAAATCCCGTGCTTCATTCCAAAACCAAACACATAGAAGTGAGGTACCACTTTCTAAGAGATCATGTGGAGAAAGGAGATATTGCGCTTGCCCATGTTTCTACCCAAAACCAGCTTGCAGACATTTTCACTAAGCCACTTGACCAAGTTACCTTCACCCACTTGCGAGGAGAACTTGGTGTGTGTGCGGTTTTCTGAGCTGAGTTTTGGAGGCTTCTCTTGTAGCATATGTATACTATTGTATCATCTTTGTATCTTGATGTACATTTTTCTTGCTTTTGTATCTTGATTTCATCTTTTATATCATATCTTAGGATGAGCTTTTCCTATATGCAGTGATTGGTACAACTTGCTACATTTTAGAGTTTAGGCAGGCTGGCTAGGGATTGATTGTATGGATGGCTATGCTCTTGATGGTTTTGATATATATTCTTTTGAGATAGTCTCTTTTTGAATTAAAATGATAAACTGAACTTAAATCTTTCACCCATGAGTAAATGCCTTTGCATGTCTTATTTGAGCCGAAATGGCTATATTTTGCTTAAGGTCATGCTAGGATGATATTCTTTTCATTTGGGTCAAAGATCGTTGTCATTGTAAATGTTTAGCCCATGTTTATCTCATGGAGGAGTATAAGCTTCTTTTTGTCGCAAAGACATTTCATGTACCATGCTTAATTTGAAAAACTTGAAAAATGAGATGTCTATGCATGAAAGAAGAAAGATGAGAAAAAGATTTATTTGAATATATTTATGCTCATGTCTCTATGCTTTCACCATTGCACACACTTGCACACATGGGTGCTAAGCGGTTGCATGTTGTTTGCCGGAGAAGTCTCCCATGAGAAGTGAACACATGGCTCCGTGCTTTGACATGACATGAGATAGATTTTGGGCGTTTATAATGATCTTTTGTCAAGAATGCTTGTTCTATCATGATCTTGGTGAGATGAAGTTTATTTTTGCTCAAATGGTCCATGTTTAGGACTTTGCTCATGAGGTGAACCTTTCGAAAAAATTGCACAAATTGATCATGGCTTTGTCAAATGGCTATATATCTTCACCTTCTTGACGGCAATGCCCTTATGATGTTGTGGCCTGTCTAGTTTGCCTGTTCTCTAACTTGTAGAATTTTGTATCGCTCATTGCCTATTTGAGAAGCTTAGAGTTGAATTTTTTGCATTTTTGCCTTGATTTGTGCATTGTCAACAAGGGGGAGAGTTTGAGCATTGGAATACCTTGCTGGGTACTTATGGAAGGTTTTCGAGTTGAAACGACATCATTCCGAGCATTTTTCTGAGATTTGCATTTTTGTGCTTTGACTGGGCAGGGCGGTGTGACTGCCCCTGCAGGGCGGTGTGACCGCCCCTGGAGCTAGGGCGGTGCAACTGGCCCTCCAGGGAGGTCCAACCGGCCCTGTGCAGTGGCACGAGGATTTCTGGGATTTGATCCATTTTCGATGCATTTTCGCACGCACAAGTTCACTTGTTCAGGGGGAGTGCTTTGGGTGTTCTGAAAAGTGATTTGGAGATTCGTGACTTGTTTTGTGCTTTGCTCTTTTGCCGATGGTGTTGAGCCCTTTCGCTTCTTCTTGAAGGGTCGGCGTTTCTGGAGCTTTCTCTTGCGAAGTAACTTTGTTTCGGCTTGTCTTTGCTTTTAGTCACTTGCTTGAGTCTTCTTTTCGATTTCTTTTCTATTTTCTCTTTTTATCTATGGTTACTATGTGTGTGTTGTCAATGCACTCATCAAGGGGGGGATTGAGGACCCGGTGTGTCCGAGGACCGGTGGATGGTCGCTTCCCGGTGTAATGAGTGACTGACAACGTGGTGTGGATTGATGTTTCCCTTGGCTCAAGTATTGCAGGTGTAGAATGCGGCTTGGTTGCATTGGTGCAGGTGAAGAACAGACGCGAAAGGTCTTAGCCATGGCGGCCTCCGAGGAGCGGAGAGACAAGTAGGCTTGGTTCGAGGGACCCGATGACCGGTGGATCAAGTGCGGTTCACATGCTGGCAAGAACGAGCAAGGGGACGTGGTTCCGGTGCGAGGTAGCGGCTCAGAACCGAAGCTCATACGCGGACGAGAAGCCGGCGCAAGGTGGCGGCTAACAACCGAAGTTTGCGCGCGGGGTTTGGTGATTTGGCCACAAAATCATCGGTGGACGGTTTCCCTTGGTTTGGGCCTCAAAACCAAGGACCGAGGACTCGACGTAGCGACGGCCCGGCCTGCCAGCCAGGGTCGGTCCAACCGCCCCCCAGGGGCGGTGTGACCGGTCCCACCTGGGCAGGTCGCCCGTGAGCGTCGAGGAGCTTCGATCCGGAGGACACGTGGCGTGATCGCAAGGCTTGCGTCGGAGGGAAGCTAGCTTGCGGTGGAAGGTGTCCCAGCCGGAAAAATCTTCGCGAAAAATGTCATATTCGCCCCTGAGGGGTATGTATCGCTTAGGGGTAGTTTAGTCTTTCGAGCACCACCATTTGGACTATATAATAGACCCCCTAGGGGTGGTGGCTGTCATCTCTTCTAGTTTTCTCTTTGGTTTTCCTTTGAACTAGTTTTCCCTTCATCCCCTTCACCTAGAACTACTTGTAATATTTCTTAGTTTTGTATAGGTGAATTCACGGTTATGTGATGGAGTTTGTGCTGCTCATCTTTGTGCCATGATTTGATTTCCCGAGCTCCTTTTCTTTTTCCCATTTTCGGAGGTATTTTCGGAGCCATTTTTGGGGGATTTTCGTTCTTCACTTTCTAGCCCGTTTTCTCTCGGATTTCTTTGGGGGAATCACGTATGAGTGCCTTGTGCCTCTTTTGCTGGTGATCCCTTGCCCCCAAACGCCGGGAATCGGTTTAGATTTGAAGTTTTCGGGATGAACTCGTGGAGGGTGTGTTCTTCGCTAGATTTGAAATTCCCGGAGTTCTAGGGAGTTAGAGGCCGAGATTTTTGGGGCATAGCCTCTCCTTGAGGTGTATATCATCTACCCAAAGTTTCGTCTCAAAACTCCAAGCCGTTTGGGAGATCCGTTCTCGAGTTGACCTTTTTCCCGTGCTGTCTGGCAAGACCGGTGCGACCGCCCTCGGATACCGGTGTGACCGCCCCTGGCAGGCAAGGGCGGTGCAACCGCCCTTGGAGAGAGGTGCAACCGCCCCAGGCTGAGAGTTGGTGATTCGTGTGGTTTTCGTTCGATTTGTGTTGGATTTGTTCGATTCGTGTTCCGCTGTGTTGATCTTGTTCCTAGGGTCAGTAGCCTCACAGTAGCTACGTGATCTTGGCAAGATTGGTTGGTAGGATTTGGAGTAGCCGGATTCGTGGGAGAAATTTTTATCGGCTCCCATTCACTCCCCCCCTCTCTGGTCGCCTAATCGGTCCTTCATACTTCGTGTGCGGTGGCCTCGCGTGGTGCTGGCACACATCCTGCGCACCTTTGTCGGCTCTATCTCGGCCGGAGGAGAGAGATCGAGCGGCGACGGCGGAGCACGGACGCCACGGTATGGCGGGGGCGAGGGGCTCTGAGCTGGAGCGGCTCTTCTGACGTGCGCCGGGGGCGGAGGTGATGGCGTGGCGTCGGTCTAGGGGCACCACGAAGGCCGGAGGCGGTGCGGTGGCGGTATGGGCAACAGCGGAGGCCGCGCCGGGAAAATGAGGGAGGAGGGAGGAATCGGGGGAGAGGGAGGAGGAAGACGACGGCGGAGACGAGCTGGGTTGGGCCGTGTGGAGGCGAACTGGAGCGGGGAGTTGAGGGGGTAGGAATAGACTTCGGGGAAAGGAGGCCGGGGGAAGGGCAGCGCGCGAAGTTGGGCCACGCGGGGTGAGCTGGACCAGGAGTTGAGGGATCTAAAATGGACTTTGCGAGTTTTGGGCCGCGAACCGTCGGCCCGCTAGACATAGGATCCTTTTCCTGTTTCTTTTAAAGGATTTTGAAAGGATTTTTGAATTCGAATTTAAACCATATTCCCTTTTAAGTTTGGTCCATGGGTTTTAGTGCTAGTTTAGTACTTATGGAGCACTCAAGTTGTAGAGTATTTTTATTTCTTTTTCTTATATTTATTTTATACTCTATTATTCACAGTAAATCCTATTTAAGTCTATAATGGCTTTAAGTAATCTAATAATTAATTAAATAATTCTTTTTTAATTTTGAGGGTGTCACATTAAGTAAGTATATGCACTCTTGTCCAATGCAAGCGCAATTGCGCAAGTGGAATCAAGGACGACTCCTTGTGAGTGACAAGCTAGTTTCTCTTTGGAGTTGTCAAGGAGTAAATTACTAAAACACTGTCAACAAGATAAGACAACATATTCTAGTTTGAGAGTTTTTTATAAGATCCTCATTTTTCGGGCAAACAAGATGCCTGAAGAATGGAGAAGAAGTATATTAGTACCGATCTTCAAGAACAAGGGAGATGTTCAAAGTTGTACTAATTATCGTGGGATAAAGCTGATGAGTCATACGACGAAGCTCTGGGAGAGGGTTATAGAGCATCGCCTACGAAGAGTGACAAGCGTGACCCAAAACCAGTTTGGGTTTATGCCTGGTAGGTCGACCATGGAGGCAATTTTTCTAATACGACAGTTGATGGAGAGATTTAGGGAGCAGAAGAAGGACTTGCACATGGTTTTCATTGACCTCGAGAAGGCGTATGACAAAGTACCAAGAAATGTCATGTGGTGGGCCTTTAAAAAGCACAAAGTCCCCACTAAGTACATTACCCTCATCAAGGATATGTACAAGGATGCAATGACATCTGTCCAGACATGTGATGGCGACACCAGTGACTTTCCAATTAAAACAGGACTACACCAGGGGTCAGCATTGAGCCCTTATTTATTCGCTTTAGTGATGGATGAGGTCACAAGGGACATACAAGGTGATATCCCTTGGTGTATGCTCTTTGCGGATGATGTGGTGCTAGTTGATGAGAGTAGGGTGGGGGTTAATAGGAAGTTAGAGCTATAGAGGCACACGTTGGAGTCGAAAGGTTTCAGACTTAGTAGGATGAAGACAGAGTACATGATGTGCGACTTCAGCGCGATTGGACATGAGGATGGAGACGTTAGCCTTGATGGGCAAGTGGTGGCCAAGAAGGATACTTTTCGATATTTAGGATCGATACTCCAGAAGGATGGAAATATTGATGAAGATGTTAGGCATAGAATTTCAGCCGGTTGGCTAAAATGGCGTCAAGCTTCTGGCATCCTCTGTGACAAGAGGGTGCCACAAAAGCTAAAAGGTAAGTTATATAGGACGGCGATTCGCCCGGCGATACTATACGGTGCGGAATGTTGGCCTACAAAAAAGTGACATGTCCAACAATTGAGTGTATGTTACGCTGGTCTTGTGGGCACACAAGAAGGGATAGAGTACGGAACGAAGATATTCGGGATAGGGTCGGCGTAGCACCAATCGAGGAGAAACTGACACAACATCGGTTGAGATGGTTTGGACATGTCCAACGGAGGCCTCCTGAGGCGCCAGTGCGTAGTGGGGTTCTAGAAAGGGTAGATAATGTAAAGAGACGTATAGGTCGACCTAAACTGACTTGGGACGAGTCGGTCAAGAGGGATCTTAGAGAGTGGAATATCTCCCAGGAATTAGCTATAGATAGATGCGCTTGGAGACTAGCAATTAACGTGCCTGAACCATGATCTTTTGTTTCTTCTTTTGTTTACCCCTAACCTTATCTTTGGTCTTGTGCCGTTTTATGTCTTTCTTATCCTTGTTTCTTTTGGGTTTCATCTCTAGCCTACCCCAACTTGCTTGGGACAAAAGGCTATGTTGTTGTTACTACTGCTGCTGCTTGTTTGTGAGATGAGATCATGCCCATATAAAAGCTGAAGCATAGGCCCTTTATATATATAACGCAAGAGTCATTTGATACTAGCCAATGCACAACTTGAATACAGTTTGATACTAGCAGTCGTCGTTTGGCATACACGCAGGAG
This sequence comes from Urochloa ruziziensis, assembly GCA_015476505.1. Taxonomy (NCBI): domain Eukaryota; kingdom Viridiplantae; phylum Streptophyta; class Magnoliopsida; order Poales; family Poaceae; genus Urochloa; species Urochloa ruziziensis. The sequence continues at coordinate 23,414,493 of CM027119.1, forward strand.
TGGGTGGTATTAGGAAGGCTGCTAGTGTCGCTGACTAATTGCACAGAATCGTAAAGCACGGCAGGGCCTCTTAATATTCTCCATATGCTCTCCTGCCTCGCCGCGGCACCAGCGTCAGCGCGCCGCCGGCTGTCTGCAGGTGCGCTGCGGCGTGATCGGCCTAGCTAGGCTGTCGGTGGGCAATGGCCGCAACGCTCTGATCGCAGCCTCGTCGCTGCGCCACGGAAGGCCAGTGGGGGGCAATGACCGATGGCCGGGCAGCTGAGTTCATGCCGTGTACTGTGTTTCGGTTGTGCTGTGCTCGTACAACAAATGATTGCTGCAAATCATGTCCTTCCTGACAAGGCACAATGGAAATCTTGGTGGTTTCTCTTATCACGTAGCTGCAATCATCGCAGCGGGTCTATCGTATTTGTACCTGTAATCTGCCGAGAGCTGCGAGTTATTATAAAAAAATGAGCATAACCAATTAAAGACGTAATGTCATCAGCCAACAGGTCGTGCTCAACAATCAAAGATGTAATATTAATAAGTAAAAGCTTCATCAAATAGCTAATAAGCCTACTAGGTACTGGTAGGTTTATATCTTTTCTCATCTTCCACAACGATGGTGATAATGATAGATTTTGTGATCTTTGTCCCGGGTCCATCTTGCTTCGATGGGATCGCTCCATTGCTTATTTGTTTGGGTGGAGAGTTGGTGTCGAGGTTCTTTAGTAAACAGCTCATTAGTTAGAAACGGGAATATATTTCAATATTTCAGCCGCTGTATAAACCCATGCATATAGCTGTTCATTATTACATAAAGCGGGAATGCGTCCAACAGACCGACCGCATCAACATTGGGTAAAAAAACCTCAAACAAAACCAATTCTATTTGTAAAAGCCCATCCATTTGGCGCGAAAATCTCCATGACTGTGGTTTCAAGCACACAACACCCCAAAATCACTTGAGGTCGCTCTTCCTCCTTTAACAGCAAGGACCAGAAACGGATCCAATGTGTCCCTCTGTAGATAACTTGCATAGGAGTAACAACTCTTGGGTTGTTAAAAATCATGTCATTTCTACTGAGCCAACTTGCCCAACATAAAGCGGATGCTCCAACCAAAATATTGTACATAAGTTTCTTATTCACCCCGGTTAGCCAACCATTAAACATATGGTGAACATCTGTAGGTGGTATAATATTAAAAGAAACATGTACCGTTTGCCTTAAAAATTTAGCCATATGACAATCAAAGAAAAGATGTTGAATAGACTCATTAAGATTGCAAGAGCAACACTTTAAACTTCCCTTCCATTGTCTTTTTGCTAAATTATCTTTGGTTAGCACCACTCCCTTTATTAAGTACCACATAAAGATTTTAATTTTTAGTGGCATTTTCAACTTCCAGATTATATTATTATACGGCACACTTATTGGCGCTACCAATGATTTATACATCGATCTCACAGTGAATTTGCCGTTTTGTTGTAGAGACCAAACAAACTTGTCTCTCTGGTTCGTTAGTTGGATGTTTGCAACTTTGGCTACTAAAAGATGCCATGCCGTAAGTTATTACCAACTAACGACCTTCTAAAGGCAACATTCAAAGGAATCGATCTTAAAACCGTTGCTACAGTTGCGCTCTTCTTCCGTATAATATTATATAAGTCTGGAAACTAGTCTTTAAAGGATGATGTACCCAGCCACTGGTCCCCCCGGAATCTCACTTGAGCTCCATCCCCTATGTGAAATCTACCCATTCGCAAAAGGTCGCTTTTGACTTTCATCAAACTGGACCAAAAATGTGAATCTCCAGGCATACATTCCACTTGTGTGGTACTTTTGTGTCTCAAGTATTTATTCCTAAGGAGTCTTTGCCAGGTTCCGTCCTCATTGATAAGTCTAAAGATCCATTTACTGAGCAAACATTTGTTCTGCAAATTTAAGTCTAAGATCCCTAATCCTCCCTGGTTTTTCAGAGTACACAGTATACTCCACTTTGTCAATCTATATTTTTTCTTATGTCCATCGTTCTGCCAAAAAAAATCTAGACCTGTAATAGTCTAGTCTCTTAAGGATGCCCCGAGGAACCTCAAAGAAAGAAAGCATAAACATTGACTAGTTACTAAGAACAGTGTTGATAAGAACCAAACGACCACCAACCGAGAGCATTTTCCCTTTCCATCCGCTCAGTTTCTTTTGGAATCATTCTTCTACTTCTTTCCAATGTGAGTTTCTAAGTTTTCTACGGTGCATTGGGATACCAAGGTACCTAAACGGAAGGTCCTCCATGTCACATCCAAAGATCTGTGAGTATTCCCTCCCCAGATCTCTAGCTTCCCCATAACAAAACATTTCACTTTTATGGAAGTTTATCTTGAGACCAGACAGCTGCTCAAAAGCGCATAGCAAGAGCTTCAAGTTCTTAGCCTCCTCGGGATCATTTCCATAAAAATAATTGTATCATCTGCGTACTGTAAAATAGATAGGCCATCATCCACCAGATTTGGAACTAAACCTCTAATAGTTCCATTTAGTTTTGCCCGTTCAATTAAGATAGCTAAGACATCGACTACCAAATTAAACAGAATAGGTGACAAGGGGTCTCCTTGGCGAACACTTTTTTGTTTGGAAAAAATGACCTTTGTTATCGTTAACTTTAACACCTACTGTCCCATTAGTTGTAATTTGGTCAATCCACGAATTCCATTTTGGCGAAAAGCCTTTCATGCACAAAACCTGTTGTATGAAAGACCAAAATTTGTTTATGGGCCTACCCAATGGGTGGAGCATATATGTCGTACTCCCTAGTCTCTTCATGAGCTTACTAGAGATCACCCAAATCTCATAGACTGCGACGTTCTACAGTTGGACTCAGCATCTTTGCTTAACCAAGCCAATAGAACACATTAAAGCATAAAGCTAACCTGCCTTACAACATTTGAGAGTATTGCATCGTCACATAGAGAGGGTTTATAGGTTTACTCTCCTAAGTCAACCGACAGCTTGTTCTTCCCAAGTCCTAATTCACGGGATCTCCGATCACAAAGGTTGGGTTACCACTGCGGCAACTCAAATGGGTCTCATACCCATCTCCCTCGATGCACTTTCTATCACATTTCGTGATAGCCCTTTTGTAAAAGGATCTGCCAGGTTTTTGTCTGTTTGAATATAAGATACACTTATCACTCCAGAGTTTCTCAACTTCCTGACATATTTCAATCGTCTCTTGACATGTCTTGATGACTTCGTATTATCCTTAACACTGTTCACAGTTATCGTTTGATTGTCATAGTTCATAAGGATAGCCAGTATTGGTTTGTCAACCACTGGCAAGTCCATCAAGAGATCACGCAGTAAGTTCTGCCTCCATGGTTGACCTTGTCAAAATGGTATGTCTGCAAGACCTCCATGATATCACACCACCTCCAAGGGTAAACACGTACCCACTCGTGGCATAAAGGGTTATCAACATCTGAAATCGAGTTCGAGTCACTATATCCCTCAAGCACAGCCGGGTGCCCGAAATAGTGAATCTCATAACTCATAGTCCCCACTAAGTAGCGCATAACCCTTTCAAGTGCATGCAAATGATCAGAACCCTGGGTTTGACATGAACCTAATCAATTTGCTCACAGCATAGGATATATCAGGTCTCGTTGTGCTAGCTAAGTACATGAGTGAACCGACTATCTGAGAATATCTCAGTTGGTCTCTAGCAATTTTCTTGTTCTTTCTGAGCATCACGCTGGGATCATAAGGTGTTGGAGAAGGTTTGCTGTCTACATAGCCAAAGCGGCTCAAGACCTTCTCCACATAATGGGATTGTGACAGAGTAATCCCATTCTCATTCTTAATTAGCTTGATGTTCAGAATTACATCAGCTTCTCCCAGATCTTTCATATCAAAGCTCTTTGATAAAAAAGACTTGACTTCATTGATCACATCAATGTTTGTGCCAAAGATTAGTATTGTCGCAAAAATCAGGTGGAGACAAATGCGCTAACACACGAACGAAGGCATGACCTTGAAATATGGGGCGTGCCAAAAGTGTGTTGACGCAAAAATCAGGCGGAGACAGATGCCCTAACACATGAACGAACGCGTAGCCTTGAAATCCGGGGCGTGCTAGTCAATCTGACCTGTTGATTGACAAGGATAAAATCGGATGTTAAGAAACAGCTGAAGAGCCGATTCTCTTGTTAGTGAAACCAAACAGTGAAGGACCGATTCTGATATATAGTGAAACAACACAGGGAGCCGATTCTGATAATCAAACAGCGAAGAGCCGATTGATAACTAAGCAATAAAAGACGACAGTAATGTGATCCGATAGAGCTTAGTAAAACAACACTCAGAATAAGACTAATCAGCTATTAGATAAATCTAGAGATCAACACTTTGACAAAGCAGGTTAAATAGAGTTCTAAGGTGGATAGGTGGTGATAAGAGCTAAAACAACAAGAAAAAGCTTGTAGATTTAGCAAATATTGATAACTGTCGAATAAATCTAAACCAATCAACAGCGATGCGCCCGATGCTAAAGCTTAGATGTTACTCAGTAAAAGCGGAACTCACGAGCAAGCCTTCGAGATCTGGATCGCCTTGACTAGCTCAGGAGAACTCGTGAAAGAGAAAAGCTTGACGAAGTCGCCGATTCGAAAGTAAATTGCAATAAGTAGATCCAAGTAGTAAAAGTTTGTTGTATTGATGTGTTCGTAAACTCCTCACGATCCTCAGGGCACATATTTATACCCTGGAATTACAGACGCCTAGTTGATTACGACATAAGCAAAGTTGACGCAAAAGAAAGAAACTATTCAACTAAGACTCTTTACAATACTAAAAAATCGGCCCATAATGGCCCAATTCAGCCCAATGCCCGCGACGCCTTTGATTAATCTCCTCTGAGTCCAATCCGATTCCTGAAGTCCAGAGTCCGATTCCGATTTCAACCCAAACTCCATCTTTGACTTTGACTCAACCCTCATCAGATTTCCTCAAGCGTCGGCTCCAACACGTGTCAAAAAACGTCATCGACACATGCCCCCAGTTTCGCGGTAAGATATTCATATTATCCCAAATTCTCGGGCCCCTTCGATCTGTTACCGTTTCACACGGAACCCTGATCCTTACTTGGTCATGCGAAATCCTGCATTTACCTCCACATGCAAGGTTTATAAATACTGCAACCCTTTCTCCTTCCTTCAACCGCCGTCTCATCTTCACCATCGCCTTCATTTCAAGAGCTCTCAAGCGCAAGCCCCAAGGAACCTCGCCGGCGACTGGCCTCCATCAACCTTCAACCTCGACAACCGTCTTCAAGCGACCCACTCCACCACAAGCTGCAATGGCTTCAAGCTCTTCTGCCCCTCAGGTAACAAATCTCTTTCCCATCTCCTAGTTCTTCACTGTTCTTCGTTTTTCCCAAGGCGTTTTCGTATCTTTCATAGATTTAAAATTTCTTTTCTTTGCCTTTTTCTCTAGGGATCTGTTAATGAAATCGCAGTCCCCATCCCCGAAACTCCCGGCCTTTTCATCTTAGGTCCGATCGGCAATGAAGACCCAACTGATTTCATCAACTTGGAAACCAATCGCCTCCCCTTCAAGAATCTATCGGATCCCTTATCTTCATGGAAGGATGCCTCCCGATCTTGGCTGACAGTTATTGCAGGATCGAAGAACTGGTATCTCTGAATGAGCAGCAAACGTGTCGATTGGGACACATATCAAATCGGTCAATGCCTTACTCTATCTTTATCGGACATCAAGAAAAACAATCCACTCTTGATAGCTGCCTCCCACTTTTGGTCTGATGCTCTGAATGCATTTCTCTTTGGCCATGGTCCGGTGTCACCTTCTCTGCTTGATGTAATCATGTTGACAGGCCTAAACATTACTTCATCGACCCGATCTGATAGCTTGGCCAAACCCACTCATAACATAAAAGTGGCCAGGATGGGCTGGAAAGATTATATCTCTTCTTACTCAAAGAATGAAGGACCGATTGATCACAGAGAATATTCAGCCTTGCTTACCTTGTGGTTGGAAAAATTCGTATTCTGTGGAAAACCCTTTGCCCCTTGCATCAAATACCAAAAAATAGCCTAATTCCTAGGATCGGGCAACCATTTCCCTCTTGGCAAATATCTTCTCGGATCTGTTTATCAGCTTCTGCATGAAGTGTCAGTCCGATCCAGAAAAGGGGAACTGATTTCATGGCTTGGAGGTCCTTGGTGGTTCATAAACTTATGGTTGAACTTGCACATGCACAAAGCTCACAAAGTCAGCCTCTTTGATCATAAATTTCCATCGGACCAAACAGAAGGAGCCAAAATTATCTTCCGTAGATGCACATCTTTTGGAGAGGCTGCTGCAACTCTTGAAGGCGATCGATTTTCTCCAGATCGGTTAGCGACCTACTTCAAATGCTTTTACAATGGTCTCAGTAAGTCTGCTCCGGTCTGGTTTGCATATGAAGACCCCAACAACTCCTTTGAAAACCCAACTATCTTCCAGTTGGATTCTATCTTATCGGACGACAACATGAAATTAATTCTCAAGGAATTAATCCGTCCGACCATTCTTCCTGTGGCTTGCGATGAACATGCCTATGAGTTTTATTACCCTTCCATGATAGCACGACAATTAGGCTTTGTCCAAGCTCCGATCAAATTGTACTTTGCTGATTTGATCAAATATCGAACCAACACTGAAAACGGCCTTGGCTTCTTCCGCCTTCTAGACCGAGTCCCTGATTGAAATATATCCGATCTGGACACATGGAAACTGGTAGGCATTACTTCCATAGTTACACCATCCTTCAAGAGCTGGTGGGGTGAGTGGTCACAGCATCTTTTCTGCTAGTCGGCCTCTTCCTATTGCAGAATATTCGATCCGAATTTCCCGACTAACTCAAAGGTAATTTTCACCACGAGTTTTTTTAAACCTTTTGCTGTTCTTTATCACTGAATCTCTTTAAATGTAGGAAAAGAAGATCACTCCTCCAGAAACAAGCAAAAGCGGCCGACCGATCTGATATGCACCTACAACCGATAATCCTCATATCGGATACAACGCTCCATCAGCCGAAGACATCCTTAAAGAGAAATCGGCTAAACGTAAAGTCGGGATTACTTCAAAGAAAACAACCAAGAAAACCAAGGTTGTAATAGCCGACATTCAGCTAGCGACTGATTTACTTATCAGAGCAATTCATGATATAAGTCACCAGCTTCCACAGCAATCAGGTACTGATTTCTCTTGTCACTCAAATTTCCTTCTCTTCACTTTTATAATCGATTCTGATATTCTTCACAGACCAAGTTAATGAAGAGGATGTAGGACCAATACCTCCTCAAGCACCTCATCAAGATTCTCTAGATTTATCAGCATCGAACCAACCTCCGGCCAATCCGATCGGTAATACTCAAAAACCTATTTCTTTATTTGCTCGATATTGGCGAGTTCTTCTATCTGAATTACTTTTATCAACGACGACCGATCTTCTAGGTGAATTAGTTATTCCTGATCAAATAACTGAAAATCTCCCTCAGCTAGAGATAGAAGCAGCAACTCATCCTCAGACGCTGGTAATTTCATTTCTTTTATTTAACCATTGCACACTCGATCTTAGCATATTAAGATTCTTTCCCTTTTTGTTTCAGAATGAATCGGCTGGGACTTCTTCCATAGTTGCGGAACAACTTCAATCGGAACCACCTCCGATTTTACCACCAAGGCAACCTACCCAATTTGATGAAATCAACTTGAAGCAGGTTATTCATTATTTCATCATCCGATTTTTATTATTCCTTCTCAATCTTATCATAAACTTTCCTAACCTTCAGGCCCAAGATTCAATTGACAACAGCTTCTTTGATTTCGCAGTCAAAGACCTCTTGGACAAAGATGAAGTGCAATCGGCTGATAAAAGGATCTCGTCAACTATAGTCACCGAACCAACGGACGTCAGTGCTTCATCACTCCCAGAAGACATCAAAAACAAACTATCGGACCTCCAAGTACAGTTAGAACAAGATACATCTGTTTTAGTTCAAGACGCCGGACCGGTCCGATCAATCCTTCATCAGTTACGGTCGCATCTCGATTGTAAAGCTCAAGATGCCATCATCCCCGCAGCCTATATCGAAGGTCGTCAAATCGAATTTATTGAGGCTCGACAAACGATATACGATCTTCAGAATCGGGAATCTTTGATCAGGGAATCAGAAATAAAGAGGAATCTGGCTAATGCTACTAAAGACAAGATCCGATTCCTTGAATCAAGACGTCCTTCCATAGTGGCGAAGATCGATGAACTGAAGGCTTGCAAAGTAGAGCTGGCGAACGAGCTCTGATTGGTCAGTCATCAACTCGAGGAAGAAGAAACAAGACTACAGCAGCTCCCATCCATCATTGAAGACCTCAACAAGACCCTCAAGGCCCAAGCATCTGATTTCCTCAAGCTCCACAGAAGTGTCTCAGCGCAACAAGGCTCCATCGAAGCACAACAGCGTGTCATTGATGACATAGACCAGATACGCCTGCGAGCGCTAAATGTAGTACGATCTCTTTTATGATGACCTGTAGTCTGATCACTGCGCAATTTATGGGCTTGTAATGAATGTTATTCCCTGTAGATTTGACCTTCATTCTCTATTTTAACTTATGCATGATCCCTCGATCGATTCTCCGGTCTCTGTCACCAATTCACATTGATGTCATATCAGATTCGCAGGTTTTTCAGACTTCCTGCAATCGAGAAATTTAATGCTGCCCCATAAATACTCTTGACCAAAAACCTCTATATGTACCACACCGTCCCCCGTTCACATATCACACACATCAGTTCTTTGCAGGAAAATGACATCTTTCCAACAGGTGAAAACTTTCTAACCCAACTCACCCCTCAACATTTTTTCTTTAACTTTGATCTCTTTTTCAAATAACTCAGAGGCTCGACGAGATCATCGCATCGCTCAGCTGGCAATCATCTCTCTGCAGGGGATGAATACTTCCTTGAGAGTCACGCTGAGGAAATTAGAGAAAGGTTCCCATCAGGAATCATTTCCGTGCTTCGTTCGATCACCGCTAACACCATGCCCCCTGTTGACGGCCACTATATGCTACTTTTGACCGTCAACCTTCCCAACTTAATAAAGGAACTAAGTGATGCTCATATAATATTTTATTTAAACTAATGATTTCCACAAGTTTTGTGCACCAATATGTTTTGCAAGGAAATATAGGTAATATGGTGCATAAATACCAAGATCGGTGAAGTCATGCAAGTGAAGGTTCATCCCAAGACAAAGGAGACTTGGACATGGTGCAAAAGTGACCCAAATCACATATTTGACAGCACCATGTCGAAGATCTCTCTGAGTTGATCGAAATGGATATTTGGATGACCCAATTCGGAGTCCGGACGAGAAAGTTACGCCTCCGGGAAAATCGCCGGCGAAACCTGTCCGGCCGGTCTGGACAAGGCCGGTCGGCCCTGGACCTCCACCAAACCACCTCAACCTTTGCAAGATGGCCTTAGTGTGTCACCAAAGTACCCCCAAGCATGGATTTCACAAGGATGAGTGAAGTTGAGACCGAAAGGCCTAAGACATGGTGCGGAAGGCCCACATGCAGCGACTAAACCAAACTTTTGGATTGGAACCGCCTCTTCAGACAACAAGCAACCGTCCATGAGCGTGTCAGTGCAACGGAGTGCCGAGAGGGGCCAGAGCCAGGCCGGCCGGCCTAGCCTAGGCCGACCGGCCTCTAACTGCCGAGCGTGGATCAAACGCCACTGCAACCGTCATTAGGAGAGCATCAGGACCGTCCAGGAGAAAGGCGGTGCCAAATGGCGACCAACCCAGGCCGAACGGCCTGGATGAGGCTGGCCGGCCTATGATCGTGGCTGGTACTCCTCCCCTTTGGCGTGGAAGCTAAGCAGGTCCTTGGCGTCATCCCTACGCATGATACCGCCCTTGGAAGGCTATAAAAGGCGACCTCCACCCCCATTCAACACACCATGGTGAAAGGAAGAAGTCCAAGTGTAGTGTAGTGCTACCTATCTAGCTTAGAAAATAGGGAGAGTGGTGAGGTGAGAGTCCGGAGAGGAGCCGAAGTGCCGATCCCTCTCCAACTTTGTGCCTCCGTGGAATGAAGCTTCAGCTCGAGTAAAGTTCCTCTTCTTTTGTCTTTACTGCTTTCTCTCCTTACATTAGTAGTTCTTGAATGCTTTCTCAAGTTGCGGGTAACTGAGTCTGCGCGAGTGACAGCGACTCTTGTTTGGGGTTTCCTCCAATACTCGCGGGAGGGGAGGTCAGTAGCTGAAAGCTTAGGCGTGGTGCCTGTGCTGGCTAGCTACCTCAGGTTGTGTTGCATCCCACGGAACTGCAGTGGTAGGCGGCAGGTGGTGACAGCCCTGTCTGTCCTTCGTAGTCCACCATGTTCGGGTGCACTCATAACAGTAGTGCTGAGCCCGGAGAACCCCCTCTCTCACCCCGTTCTGAGGTTCTCCCGTTCTAGCCGTCGAAGCAACTAGAGGATTCAAGTATTCCTGATAGGAGGTTAGCAAGTCGACATTAGATTACCTCTACCCACTTATCTGTTCTTCTTCACTCCCATCGTCCCTGGATATACCAGAGCCGTTTCTAGTACACTTCTCGTTCCTCGTGGATTCGATACCCTGGAATACTCCTAGGTGAAAGCTACATCGGCATCTGTACACTTGCGGATTTATCTGTTAGGCTAAGGAACGCCAACAAGCTTTCTGGCGCCGTTGCCGGGGAACGGTAGCTGTACTAGTATCATTCTAGTTTATCCTTGTATCACTCCACCTACCATACCATCCCTTATTATATAAAAAAAAATTTATCCCACCTTCCCCATGGCTTCCATTACCCTCCGTCAGTTCTCGGCACCAGGGCATAATCATTGGGTGCCTCCACCTTCATCACACCCCATCCATACCTCAGGCTTCGAGATCCGCCCTAGTCTTGCGGCCTTGGTTCGATCACAATCTTTCTCTGGGCACAAGGATGAAAATCCTTACACCCACCTACGAGAATTTGAGCAGAACTGCTCCCTCATCTCAATACCAGGCATGCATCATGAAACGGTGAAATGGAAGCTCTTCCCATTCTCCCTGACTGATGTTGCCAAAGAATGGTATTATATGACCGTAGGGACCGTAAAAGGTGATTGGAATACCCTCAAAGATGAGTTTTGTCTCAAATTCTTCCCCGTATCGAAGGTTGTCGCCCTTCGTACAGAAGCCCTCTCTTTCAAGCAACGAGAGGGAGAATCTTTGGGAGCAGCTTGGGCTCGTTTCACCAAACTTTTAGCATCAGGGCCAGATTTGGGTATACCCGAGGCTATGTGCTTACAACACTTTGCTGGTGGTCTTAGAAAAGAGAGTGCACTCCAGTTGGATGCAGCTTCTAAAGGTTCTTTCTTCTTCTTAACCGTAAGTGAGGGGAGAGCCACCCTAGATAAGATGCTCAAGAATACTGAGCACACCGGAGTATATGAAGATCTGCCTGAAAAATCTCAAGAGCCTGCTGATAGAATGAATGCTTTTGGTCATTCTCCATCACCTTGCCCACATAAAGTTGCCGAACCAAAACCCCCTACCTAGATCCTAAGCCCTTCTATGATCATCATCAACCTTTCTTTTATTCCATGTTCGATGACGATGAATCGATAGCATACGGTGATGTCCCATCATCACCAGGAAAAGAAGATGGTGCCTATAGAAAATCTGAGGTAGTGACCTCCAACCCACAAGAAGAATCTTGGACCGATGCCAAGCAGTATGTTCCATTCTTTAAGACGGCATCCCGATTCTCAACACTCCCGGGTCTCCAATACTCAAGGGACAAGTCTGAATCCCCTAAGGAGGATTCACCATCCCTCAATCCGGAGTTTCAATTCTCGGAAGATGAATTCAAATTTTCCGATGAGGAGTTCAAAGCTCCTAAGGAGGATTCACCATCCCTCAATCCGGAGTTTCAATTCTCGGAAGACGAATTCGAATTTTTCGATGAGGAGTTCAAAGCTCCTATCTCGTCAAACCCCTCAGAATTCCCAGGATCATATCAATTTTGCGACTTCGAGGAGAATGCTTTCCTTCTTGATCCAGAAAAATGAAAGGACTTCCATATCGAAGAGAAGGATACGCATCAAGAATACTACAGGCTTGATTCTGAAAATGTTTGCTCTATAGATATTCCTGAGGTAGCAGATTCCATGTCGGGTTTGGAAGAAAATGATGAGCATGGATATTTCGTCTTTGAGAAACCCAAAGATCCATGTTTCCCTGTGGATACTCCATCTACTCCCACCATTAGCACACACGATGACTCCAACCATCACATGCCCCATCAAAACAATTTCAAAAGGGTGGTTATGGATGATTTTGTTTATCATTAGTATTGCAAATCTCGTCGTGGTATGTTGTGCTAACCTTGCAGCTAGAAAAACGACATCCGAAGATTGGTAATGGAGGGAGCCACAACACCAAGCTAGCTGCTACTTCGAAAAGAGGCTCCCAAGGTCGAGCTTTTGACCATAAACAAGCACTGCCGGGAGGTAACCCGTATTTTCATTCATTTTCTTTCCTTTCTTTCTTTCAAATTCCAAAAAAAATAACAATAAAAAAATCTTTATTTTCAATAAATATAACCGAACAAAGTTTCATGACATAATTTTAGGACTCTGCTTCCTTCGGGTATTTTTGTCACTAACCTTTCAGGTTGAGACTCAAATAAACGAAGAGTTGGGCAAAAGGCTACAGCCTCAGACGCTCAATTTTTTTGGCACCAAGTGTCGGAAAATCTGAGCGTGGGGGAGGACATAATTTGAGCACGAAGCAAAGCATGGTCAATCCTTCAATGCTGGTTTGCACTTTTATTCCCCCACTTGAGGTTATTTTATAATGTTCATATCTTTGGATTGAGCCTCTTGTTCACATATAAAAAAAAATGAATGATGATGCACAAGTTATCTTGATCACAACTTTGCATCTCACATGTCGGCAAGCACAAACTTTATTCCTTAACTAGTACTCTATGCTTGTGGGATCAAAAAAAATTAGGAGGATCTTGCCTAAGTTGTTGACGAGTGTGAGATAATGAGATAGAAGTGTTTCTTTCTTCTTTATTAATTCTTACTTGGAGACTTTTCTTTAGAAAAAAAGTCATGAAAACCCTTAGGCTCAGAATTCCTCAGTGGTTGAAAATTCCTACCCGAGCCAAATATTTCACATGCTCAAACCTATACATATGCCACCTATATAGTTGTGTTGAGTTTTGTCAAACTTTGTGTCCTTATGGGAAAATGACATTTCAATACCGATCATTTCTTCCTGGTGTCTATCCTTTAGTGCTAGCCTTTCCATGTCTGGAGATGCTGATTCCAAAATGGATTCTTGCATCCACTTTCAACAGACATTCCTCCGTCAAACCAAACCAAAATCATTTCATCCATATACCCTTGACCAAATCCTATCCACAAATATGGCCTTTCAAAATAAATACTCTAGTCATCCCTCCCCCAATTTGAGAGAAGACATGGAGCTATCGAGTAAAAAAAAAGACTTGCCTAGTCATGGGCAAAGAAAAAAAAAGAAAAAAAGAGAGAGATATGTGCCTAGTTATGGGCAAAGAAAAAAAAGAGAGATATAGAGCTCGATAGCTTCAAGTCTTGAAAGTCCTAATAGGGATCCATGCAAAATAAAGAGTACCGCTCAAGGCCATATTCTTTCAAAAGCATAATTTATGGTTTGTTCATCACAATCCATTGTGCTTGTGTTGTGTCCATTTTCTCCCCCATCCTTGATTATCTATTTCTCAATGATCGGAATATGAAGTGTCACAACTTCCACTAGGACCAATTTTTGACTTAACAATATACACAACATAGGTGGGCCTAAATTTCCCCTACCCGAGCTCCACATAAGCCTATAGATTGTAGGGAGAGGCTGGCTACTGGCCTCAGTGAGGAATGAAAATACCACATGAGCGACTTGAGAGTGCCATCTGAGGATCTTATGAGCTAAGGTATCTTCACTTAAAAAAAACTCCAAGTTATATCTTCATTCGAGTTGTTCCACTTTTCAACCACCGACGGCAGGCATCATAGCCACTTCAAACCCCACAGGTATGAGAAATGTTTTGGAATAATGTTTATGCTAGCTTTTACATTGAGAAGTTGTGCATCAAAGCCTACCTTAGTTCTTGCTCGGCCCGGTGTTCTAAATCCTACCCTTTGCTCGGGACGAGCAAAGATCTAAGCGTGGGGGTGTGTTGACGGCCACTATATGCTACTTTTGACCGTCAACCTTCCCAACTTAATAAAGGAACTAAGTGATGCTCATATAATATTTTATTTAAACTAATTATTTCCACAAGTTTTGTGCACCAATATGTTTTGCAAGGAAATATAGGCAATATGGTGCATAAATACCAAGATCGGTGAAGTCATGCAAGTGAAGGTTCATCCCAAGACAAAGGAGACTTGGACATGGTGCAAAAGTGACCCAAATCACATATTTGATAGCACCATGTCAAAGATCTCTCTGAGTTGATCGAAATGGATATTTGGATGACCCAATTCTAAGTCCGGACGAGAAAGTTACGCCTCCGGGAAAATCGCCGGCGAAACCTGTCCGGCCGGTCGGCCTGACCTAGGCCGAACGGCCTGGACAAGGCCGGTCGGCCCTAGACCTCCACCAAACCACCTCAACCTATGCAAGATGGCCTTAGTGTGTCACCAAACTACCAAAGTACCCCCAAGCATGGATTTCACAAGGATGAGTGAAGTTCAGACCGAAAGGCCTAAGACATGGAGCGGAAGGCCCACATGCAGCGACTAAACCAAACTTTTGGATTGGAACCGCCTCTTCAGACAACAAGCAACCGTCCATGAGCGTGTCAGTGCAACGGAGGGCCGAGAGGGGCCAGAGCCAGGCCGGCCGGCCTAGCCTAGGCCGACCGGCCTCTAACTGCCGAGCGTGGATCAAACGCCACTGCAACCGTCATTAGGAGAGCACCAGGACCGTCCAGGAGAAAGGCGGTGCCAAATGGCGACCAACCCAGGCCGAAAGGCCTGGATGAGGTCGGCCGGCCTATGACCGTGGCCGTTACTCCTTCCCTTTGGCATGGAAGCTAAGCAGGTCCTTGGCGTCATCCCTACGCATGATACCACCCTTGGAAGGCTATAAAAGGCGACCTCCACCCCCATTCAACACACCATGGTGAAAGGAAGAAGTCCAAGTGTAGTGTAGTGCTACCTATCTAGCTTAGAAAATAGGGAGAGTGGTGAGGTGAGAGTCCGGAGAGGAGCTGAAGTGCCGGCCCCTCTCCAACTTTGTGCCTCCGAGGAATGAAGCTTCAGTTCGAGTAAAGTTCCTCTTTTGTCTTTACTGCTTTCTCTCCTTACATTAGTAGTTCTTGAATGCTTTCTCAAGTTGCGGGTACCTGAGTCTGCGCGAGTGACAGCGACTCTTGTTTGGGGTTTCATCCCCTACTCGCGGGAGGGGAGGTTAGTAGCTGAAAGCTTAGGCGTGGTGCCTGTGCTGGCTAGCTACCTCAGGTTGTGTTGCACCCCATGGAACTGCAGTGGTAGGCGGCAGGTGGTAACAGCCCTGTCCGTCCTTCGTAGTCCACCACGTTCGGGTGTACTCATAACAGTAGTGCTAAGCCCGGAGAACCCCCTCTCTCACCCCGTTCTGAGGTTCTCCCGTTCTAGCCGTCGAAGCAACTAGAGGAATCAAGTATTCCTGATAGGAGGTTAGCAAGTCGACATTAGATTACCTCTACCCACTTATCTGTTCTTCTTCACTCCCATCGTCCCTGGATATACCAGAGCCGTTTCTAGTACACTTCTCGTTCCTCGTGGATTCGATACCCTGGAATACTCCTAGGTGAAAGCTACATCGGCATCTGTACACTTGCGGATTTATCTGTTAGGCTAAGGAACGCCAACACCCCCCGGCGGAGAACAACTTGTTCGCCTAGAATCGAGAAGAGATCTGATAATAGGTTTAGAGAACCTGATCAACTCGACCCGCAGTTCAAGGGACGAAACTGCAACATTTCTTCATGAACAGCAAGAAATTGCCGCATCTTACGGGCAGCATGAAAACTATCTGAGGGCAATCGGGATAATCCAAGAGTATCTGGATTCCCTATAATTTTATTTTTATTCTTTGCACTAAGGGCGATGTGTATCACATCGGCCATGTATCCTCCGATTCAGACTAAATCGGACCAGAACTTTCAAAACGGGTGAGAATCCGATTCGCTTGTCCTTTACATGTATTTTCCTGTACCCCCTAATCAGTAATTGGTTCATGAATCTACCAAATACTAGGGTAGTATTTTTTCAAATACTTTCCATTCAGAGCTCTTGTAAATATTTCTCCTTCAAGTGTTTCCAAAATGTATGCATTGCCCGACGCATAGCGATGAACTCGATACGGCCCCTCCCAAGTCGAAGACCATTTTCCGAATTTGGAATCTTTTGATCCGATTGGCAATACTAGTTTCCAAACGAGATCTCCTTTAACAAAACTAATGATGTTTACTTTCTTATTGTACCATCGAGCCACACGCGCTTTGTCTTTTTCGATATTGCTTAATGCTCTTAACCGATGACCAGCTAAATCTTCTAATTCCTCCTTCATCAAAATAGCATAATTTTCAGCCGTTAAGTCATCTTGAAGGTCGATACGCCGAGATCCGGTTTTAATTTCCCAAGGTAAAACGACATCATGACCATAAACCAACTGATAAGGCGATAATTTTGTAGCACCATGACATGCCATCCGATATGCCCACAAAGATTCACTCAACATGACATGCCGCTTCCTAGGATTTTCTTCAATCTTTCTTTTGATCAACTTGATTATCCCCATATTCGAAGATTCGGCTTGACCATTGGCTTGAGCATAATATGGAGATGAGTTTAATAACTTGATCCCCATCTTGACGCGAACTCTTCAAATTCTCCAGAAATAAACATAGTTCCTTGATCGGTAGTTGTAGTCTGGGAATACCAAATCGGTAGATAATATGTTCTTTGACGAATTCAATCATATCAACTGATGTCGCATTCTTCAAAGGGATAGCCTCAACCCATTTAGTAAAGTAATCGGCCGCCACCACTATAAACTTGTGATTCTTACTAGACGGTGGATTAATTTGTCCGATCAAATCAATTCCCCATCCTCTGAAAGGCCACGACTTAATAATCGGATTCATAGCCGAAGCTGGAGCCCTCTGAACATTGCCAAACTTTTGACAATCCTGGCAGCCTTTATAGTATCGAAAGCAATCTTCAAGAATAGTCGGCCAAAAATATCCGTTCTGTCAAACCATCCATTTCATTTTAAAAGCCGACTGATGTGCCGCACAGACACCTTCATGAATTTCACCCATCAATACCTTAGCTTCCTCAGAGCCGATACATTTGAGCAATACCCCATCAATAGTTCGATAATATAACTTATCATCCATTAAAACATACTTAATTGCTTGCAATCTTATTCTTCTATCGGTCTTTTTAGAAGGATCTTTCAAATAATCGAATATTTCTTTCCTCCAATCGTCATCAGCCAAATCCGATTCTAATATATCTTGAATTGGTCGATACCCTGAAGCACTTTGAGCCAACCGATTAGCTTCATGGTTATGTAGTTTTGGAATATGTTCGATCGTCACCATCTTAAATTCCTTCAACAATTGGAGACATTGATTTCGAAACCCTAAGAGAATATGATCATTACACTCATACTTCTTAGCTAGCTGCTTTACAACCAACATCGAATCTCCAAATATTTTAACTCCATCAGCCGAAGACATCCTTAAAGGGAAATCGGCTAAACGTAAAGTCGGGATTACTTCAAAGAAAACAACCAAGAAAACCATGGTTGTAATAGCCGACATTCAGCTAGCGACCGATTTACTTATCAAAGCAATTCATGATATAAGTCACCAGCTTCCACAGCCATCAGGTACTGATTTCTCTTGTCACTCAAATTTCCTTCTCTTCACTTTTATAATCGATTCTGATATTCTTCAAAGACCAAGTTAATGAAGAGGATGTAGGACCAATACCTCTTCAAGCACCTCATCAAGATTCTCTAGCTTCATCAGCATCGAACCAACCTCCGGCCAATCCGATCGGTAATACTCAAAAACCGATTTCTTTATTTGCTCGATATTGGCGAGTTCTTCTATCTAAATTACTTTTATCAACGACGACCGATCTTCTAGGTGAATCAGTTATTCCTGGTCAAATAACTGAAAATCTCCCTCAGCTAGAGATAGAAGCAGCAACTCATCCTCAGACGCTTGTAATTTCATTTCTTTTATTTAACCATTGCACAATCGATCTTAGCATATTAAGATTCTTTCCCTTTTTGTTTCAGAATGAATCGGCTGGGACTTCTTCCATAGTTGCGGAACAACTTCAATCGGAACCACCTCCGATTTTACCACCAAGGCAACCTACCCAATTTGATGAAATCAAATTGAAGCGGGTTATTCATTATTTCATCATCCGATTTTTATTATTCCTTCTCAATCTTATCATAAACTTTCCTAACCTTCAGGCCCAAGATTCAATTGACAACAGCTTCTTTGATTTCGCAATCAAAGACCTCTTGGACGAAGATGAAGTGCAATCAGCTGATAAAAGGATCTCGTCAACTGTAGTCACCCAACCAACGGACGTCAGTGCTTCATCACTCCCAGAAGACATCAAAAACAAACTATCGGACCTCCAAGTATTGTTAGAACAAGATACATCTGTTTTAGTTCAAGACGTCGGACCAGTCCGATCAATCCTTCATCAGTTACGGTCGCATCTCGATTGTAAAGCTCAAGCCGCCATCATCCCTGCAGCCTACATCGAAGGTCGTCAAATCAAATTTATTGAGGCTCGACAAAAGATATACGATCTTCAGAATCGGGAATCTTTGATCAAGGAATCGGAAATAAAGAGGAATCTGCCTAATGCTACTAAAGACAAGATCCGATTCCTTGAATCAAGTCGTCCTTCCATAGTGGCGAAGATCGATGAACTGAAGGCTCGCAAAGTAGAGCTGGCGAACGAGCTCCGATTGGTCAGTCATCAACTCGAGGAAGAAGAAACAGCAGCTCCCATCCATCATTGAAGACCTCAACAAGACCCTCAAGGCCCAAGCATCCGATTCCCTCAAGCTCCACAGAAGCGTCTCAGCGCAACAAGGCTCCATCGAAGCTCACCAGCGTGTCATTGATGACATAGACCAGATACGCCTGCGAGCGTTAAATGTAGTACGATCTCTTTTATGATGACCTGTAGTCTGATCACTGCGCAATTTATGGGCTTTTAATGAATATTATTCCCTGTAGATTTGACCTTCGTTCTCTATTTTAACTTATGCATGATCCCTCGATCGATTCTCCGGTCTCTGTCACCAATTCGCATTGATGTCATATCAGATTCGCAGGTTTTTCAGACTTCCTGCAATCGAGAAATTTAATGCTGCCCCATAAATACTCTTGACCGAAAACCTCTATAGTACCACACCATCCCCCTTTCACATATCACACACATCAGTTCTTTGCGGGAAAATGACATCTTTCCAACAGGTGAAAACTTTCTAACCCAACTCATCCCTCAACATTTTTTCTTTAACTTTGATCTCTTTTTCAAATAACTCAGAGGCTCGACGAGATCATCGCATCACTTCAAGCTGGCAATCATCTCTCTACAGGGGATGAATACTTCCTCCAGAGTCACGCTGAGGAAATTAGAGAAAGGTTCCCATCAGGAATCATTTCCGTGCTTCGTTCGATCACCACTAACACCATGCCCCCCGGCGGAGAACAACTTGTTCGCCTATAATCGAGAAGAGATCTGATAATAGGTTCAGCGAACCTGATCAACTCGACCTGCACTTCAAGGGATGGAACTGCAACATTTCTTCATGAACAGCAAGAAATCGCCGCATCTTACGGGCAGCATGAAAACTATCTGAGGGCAATCAGGATAATCCAAGAGTATTTGGATTCCCTATAATTTTATTTTTATTTTTTGCACTAAGGGCGATGTGTATCACATCGGCCATGTATCCTCCGATTCAGACTAAATCGGACCAGAACTCTCGAAACGGTTGAGAATCCGATTCGCTTGTCCTTTACATGTATTTTCCTGTATCCCCTGATCAGTAATCGGTTCATGAATCTACCCAAATACTAGCGTAGTATTTTTTCAAATACCTTCCATTCAGAGCTCTTGTAAATATTTCTCCTTCAAGTGTTTCCAAAATGTATGCATTGCCCGACGCACAGCGATGAACTCGATACGGCCCCTCCCAAGTCGGAGACCATTTTCTGAATTTGGAATCTTTTGATCCGATTGGCAATACTAGTTTCCAAACGAGATCTCCTTTAACAAAACTAATGATTTTTACTTTCTTATTGTACCATCGAGCCACACGCGCTTTAACTTTTTCGATATTGCTTAATGCTCTCAACCGATGACCAGCTAAATCTTCTAATTCTTCCTTCATCAAAATAGCATAATTTTCAGCGGTTAAGTCATCTTGAAGGTCGATGTTGACGGCTGTTATATGCCATTTTTGGCCGTCAACTCTGGCATAAAACAAACACCAAACTAGACATAGGGGTTTAATTTCTAACTATTTCCACTAGCTTTGGTGAAGTGTTGGTTGCAGGAGGCCACGTCTGAATACAAGCATAAAATATGCAAAATATATATAAAAGTGGTGCCTCTGGAATGCGCCGTTGTGAAGGGCTCGTCGAGACGATCGAAATTGATATATTACTTGTCTAATTTGGAGCTCAGGATAAAAAGATATGGAGGCAACAATTGATTAAGGCAGCACTGATGCCATCGCTGACATCAGAGCCACCGGCCGTGCACAGCAGCGCACACACGCGCGTAGGCGCGCGGGCGGCCCAGGTGAGCGCGCGTGCGGCCCAGCATGGCAGGCCGGCCCAGGTGGGCGCGGCCCAGGCAGCGCGGGCGCGGCCCAGGCAGCGCGGGCGCGGCCCAGGCGGACGCGGGGGCGCGGCCCAGGCGGGCGCACGGCCGGCCAGCCCAAGCGCGCGGGCGCGGCTCAGGCAGCGCGGGCGCGGCCCAGGCGGGCGCACGGCCGGCCAGCCCGGGCGTGCGGCGCGCGGTTTGCTCGCCCGGCCGGGGGCACGTGGCACCAAAGGGGCGCGGTTCGCCCGGTTTTCCATCCACCGACGTACAGATGTCCAGTTCTACCTTCTGGGATCCGGTTTTCTCTGGTTTTTCACCTCCACCGCCTCTAGGGAGCGTGGCCCGTGAGTTTGGGGTGCCAACCGACCGTGGGAGGTCGGTTTGGCCCCCAGAATAATGGGGAGGTTCTCCACTCCTCCAAGTTTCCTTCCCCTATAAATTGAGGCACTCTCTACACTTCAAAGGACATCGAAATACAAGAGAAGAAGCTCCAAGGTGAAGTGCTGCTGCTCCTAGCATTAGAAAATAGGGAGAGAGGCGAGGTGAGAGTTCGGGGGAAGAGCCGGAGGTGTCCGCTCTTCCTCTACTTTGTACCTCGGCGGATGCAGTTCATCTTCGAGTGACTACATCCGGGTCTTGTCTGGTAACCCTGGTTCCCTCTGATTAATTAAGCATTTACTCTTACTTACTTTGTTTCCTGGTTCTTCGTTCACTACTTAGTAGTGGGTGCTTTGCTCTGATGTCGAGTGAAGTAGTAATTATTAGTGTAGGCGCGGTGTCTAGACTAGTCGTTACCTTGGTTTGCACCCAGTTCAACAGAATAGTTGTGGTAGCCGGCAGGTGGTGACATCCCTGTCCGGCCAACGTAATCCACCACGTTAGTTCTGGTCTGTAGGACTTAGGGGTAGGCGGTACCACTCCCCTTCTCATCCCTTTCTGTGAGTGGTGGTGTCTCAGGCGCCCGAAGTTAACTATCGTGAGTAAGTCAGTGTTGCTTGATCAGAGGAATAACCATTGTTGCTACACAAGTACCCTCTCTACCCTCATCCCATTTACCTCTTCTCTTCGTCGTCGTCCAAATCCACATTTATCCCTTCGGATGAACTAATTAAGGATTAGTACACTTCACGTTCCCCGTGGAAATCGATACTCTGGAATACTCCCGGGTGAAAGCTACATCGGTATCCGTATGCTTGCGGATTTATCTGTAGGTCATAAGAAATACCAACAAGCTTTCTGGCGCCGTTGCCGGGGAATGGTAGCTGTTCTTATCCCGAACCTAGTTCGTCCACACATCATCCACCTACCATTATGAATTCCACTCCTACCTTATATCAATTCTCAGCTCCAAAAGCTGAAGATCTGGAGCTACCATCATCATCTCACCCCATAAAAAGCTCTGGCTACGGAATACACACAAAATTCATAGCCAAGATCAAAGAGAATCCATTTACTGGAGCTGAAGGGGAAAATCCTTATGTTCACTTACGTGAATTTGAGCAAATTTGCTCATGTCTCATGATTACGGGGATGGCCCAACAAACTCTGAAATGGAAGGTATTTCCCTTCTCTTTGACGGGTCGAGCAAAGATATGGTGTGATCGCTATCGTGGGAGAGTGAAGGGAAGTTGGGAGACACTACGAGATAAATTCTGCTTAACCTTCTTCCCTGAATCTCGGGTCGCGGACCTTCGAATCGAGATCCTTTCCTTCAAACTAAGGGAAGGAGAATCACTAGGGGCCGCTTGGGCTCGATTTACTTATCTTATGGCCGCAGGACCTGATCTAGGGATCTCCGAACCCGTCCTTCTAATACATTTTAGAAGAGGCCTCAAAATCGAATCAGCCGAATTTCTAGATTCGTCCTCAGGAGGATCATTCAGTCATTTGACACCTAGTGAGGGAAGGTCCATTCTAGACAAAATTCTAGAAAACACCCCTTACACTGGGATCTATGATGATTTCCCGGAAGAAATTCCGGAGGAGGCCATAGAAGAGACATCCACGTCGGAAGATGTGAAAACATCACAAGAATCCACACCAATCGTAGCACATCTCTCCAAAACTCTCCCTGAACCAACTCCAGCATATGATCTGGACCTACATGACTCTCGTTGTGCCTTCCCCTACGATTTCCATGATGAGCTATTCCTGGAGTACGGGGACAGCTCGAAACTTCCCGTGGTTGAAAGGCACACAAATACTAAGGTCCAAGCCACCGACTACATTGACCAGCACTCTCGAGAGGAGCTCATTGGAAACCTTTCCGCTGTCATGAGTCGAGAATGGTTAGATGAGGCAGAGACCTCACCCGAAGTCGTTAAAATGCCCACAAAAATTAGAAGGATGTACAGTGAAGTAATGGGCATAAAAGGCGACATTGGGTATGACCCAAGCTTAGGGATCAATATCATCTCACAATCATTACTTCGATCCCAGCTTTCTCAGCTTTGTCTATCTTCACCACAAAAGCATCTGAAACTCCAATCAAAAGACATCCTAGATTGCCTAGGTATCCTTCGTGTGGTGCCAATCAAGATAGACAAGCCGAAGCTCTATCTAGATTTCCATATCTTCGACCTTCCAAAAGATCTAGAGAAACAAATCATCATAGGAAGGCCGATTGAGAAGATCTTAAAGAATCTACCAGTAGGAGATCTAGTAGAACTCAAGGTCGGCCGACATTATGTCCCGACCTCTTTTTCTCGATCTCTTAAAACTCAAGTGGAACCTGAGATCGAGCCCGATCCATTGGAGGAAGCCATGTCTATTGCACTAACTGACATGGCTCAACCAAGCTTTGAGGAAGAAGAAACCCATTTCTCGGAGGTTGAGGAAACTCAACCCCCTGTTAAGCTCGACACGTCCGAAAAACCTCAATCGTCCCCAATCGAGCTTAAATCTCTTCCTTCTGGTTTAAAATATGCCTTCCTCCATGGAAATCGAGACACCCCGGTCATTATAAGTGATAAGCTTACGGACATTGAAACAACATCACTTATTTCTGTTCTGGAGAAACATCGAACAGTCCTAGGATATTCCCTCCAGGATTTGCAAGGCATAAGTCCGACCCTCTGCACTCATCGCATCCCAATCGATCCTGGATCAACACCATCGAGAGAGCCTAAACGGCGACTCAATAATGCGATGAGAGAGGTGGTAAAGAAAGAAGTGCTAAAACTTCTCCATGCCGGAATTATCTACCCTGTGCCCAATAGTGAATGGGTTAGCCCCGTTCAAGTCGTTCCGAAGAAAGGGGGATGACAGTGGTACGCAATGATAAGAATGAGCAGATCCCTCAGCGTACCCCCACTGGGTGGCGTATGTGCATTGATTATCACAGACTCAATAAAGCTACCAAGAAAGATCACTTCCCTCTGCCCTTCATTGATGAAATGTTAGAGCGACTCGCGAAGCATTCCTTCTTCTGTTTCCTTGATGGTTACTCTGTATCACCAAATTTCTATCCATCCAGACGACCAGAGTAAAACGACATTTACTTGCCCCTATGGAACATTCGCCTATAGACGAATGTCCTTTGGGCTATGTAATGCCCCCGCGTCCTTCCAGCGGTGCATGATGTCCATCTTCTCCGACATGATTGAGGAAATCATGGAGGTTTTCATGGATGACTTCTCCGTTTATGGAAAGACCTTTGCCGACTGTTTAGAAAATCTTGATAAGGTCTTAGGGAGATGCAAGGAAAAGCACCTAGTCTTAAATTGGGAGAAATGTCACTTCATGGTGAGGGAAGGAATTGTTTTGGGGCACCGCATTTCTGAGCACGGGATAGAGGTGGACAGAGCTAAGGTGGAAGTAATTGAGAAGCTTCCACCCCATATAAATGTTAAAGGAGTTTGCAGCTTCCTTGGGCACGCTGGGTTTTACCGCCGATTTATCAAGAATTTCTCTCAAATAGCCCGACCTTTAACCAACCTCCTTGCCAAGGAAGCTCCCTTCATCTTTGATGAAGAGTGCTATGCTGCCTTCCACATTCTCAAGAGAGCTCTTATATCAGCGCCCATCATACAACCTCCAGATTGGGCTCTCCCATTCGAGATCATGTGAGATGCGAGTGACTTTGCCGTAGGTGCGGTCCTGGGGCAAACCAAGAATAAGTTGCACCATGCTATTTGCTATGCTAGTAAAACTTTGACAGGTGCCCAGCTGAACTATGCAACCACGGAAAAAGGAACTTCTGGCAGTGGTATTCGCCATCGATAAGTTTCGATCCTACTTGGTAGGGGCAAAAGTCATCGTCTACACAGACCATGCTGCCCTCAAATATCTTCTCACCAAGAAGGATGCAAAACCAAGGCTTATTCGTTGGATACTTCTACTCCAAGAATTTGATCTTGAGATTCGGGACAAGAAAGGAGTAGAAAATTTGGTGGCTGACCACTTATCGCGGCTGCATGTTCAAGGAGAGTCAATGCCCATCAATGACTACCTACGAGATGACACCCTCCTCAAGGTAACCACTTCAGACCCCTGGTACACCAACATAGTGAACTTTATTGTTTCTGGATATGTTCCTCCGGGAGAAAATAGGAAGAAGCTCGCATATGATAGCCGGATCCACCTATGGGATGACCCGTACCTATTCCGAGTGTGTTCTGATGGACTCTTAAGGCGATGTGTGCCGGCATGCGAAGCCTACAAGATTTTAGAACGGTGCCATGCATCACCATACGGAGGACATTATGGATCTTTCCGGACACATGCTAAGGTGTGGCAGAGTGGGTTCTTCTGGCCAACCATGCATGAGGATGCACGAGAGTTCGTCAGGAGATGTGCAAGGTGCCAGAAGCATGGAAATATCAATGCAAGGGACGCTATGCCACTCACCAACAACCTCCAAGTGGAAATATTTGACGTATGGGGGATAGACTTTATGGGTCCATTCCCTAGATCTGGAGATTATGAATACATATTGGTGGCAGTGGATTACGTGTCCAAGTGGGTTGAAGCCATGCCATGCCGAGCAGCCGACTCTAAGAGCGCCAGACGAATGTTCCATGAGATTATCTTCCCCCGTTTCGGCACTCCAAGGGTTGTGATCAGTGATGGAGGATCACATTTCATTGATAACATTTTTTGGAAATACCTTGCCAGTTTGGGAGTCAACCATCGGATAGCCACCCCATATCACCCTCAAACAAGTGGCCAAGCAGAGACTTCCAATAAGCAAATCAAGAACATCTTACAAAAGACCGTTAATGAGATGGGTACAGCATGGAAGGACAAGTTACCTGAAGCTCTATGGGCTTATCGGACGGCCTATAAGACACCAATTGGGATGACCCCCTACCAATTGGTGTATGGGAAAACATGCCACTTGCCAGTTGAGTTGGAATTTAAGGCTCATTGGACAATCGAGAGATGGAATATGGATCTCCCAGGAGTAGGAATTAAAAGAAAAATCCAACTCGCTGAACTAGAAGAATGGAGGGAGAACGCTTATCATAGCTCAAAAATTTACAAGGAAAGAACCAAGCGGTGGCATGATAAGCGCATCAATATCAAGGCATTTAAACCAGGAGATAAGGTACTCCTCTTTAACTCCCGTGTTAAACTTTTTGGTAGGGGTAAACTTAGAAGTAAGTGGGACAGCCCCTATAATGTCATCAATGCATCTTCTCATGGAGCCGTCGCACTTCAAGATAACAGCGGGAACATCTTTAAGGTTAATGGCCAACGTTTGAAAATCTTTCTGGAACCCCAACAACCCAAGCTCGAAGACTTAGATGTCATCAAGTTCTTGGAGATCAACTAACTAGTTTCCCAACCAGATTTAAAAAAATAAAAACAATAAAAAACTTGAATAAAGGCTCTATGGTGCTTGAACCAGTAGGGCCCCTCTTTTTGTTTCCACCTTTTGGCTTTGAATAACAGTACCAGCACAAGTACAAGTGTGGGGGAGATCTCTCAAGCTCATCATCAACATACATATTCGAGGTCCCCCACGAAGGCGTCGCACAACATCGACTACGCTAACATGAAAAAAAAAAACGATGGTATGTGCACTCCACCTCCCGCTCCTTAATTCATCAGTTTGATTGCATTTCAATACCTATCATTAAAATCAATCTCAAGATAAAATAAATCAAGACTACAGCAGCTCCCATCCATCATTGAAGACCTCAACAAGACCCTCAAGGCCTAAGCATCCGATTCCCTCAAGCTCCACAGAAGCGTCTCAGTGCAACAAGGCTCCATCGAAGCTCACCAGCGTGTCATTGATGACATAGACCAGATACGCCTGCGAGCGTTAAATGTAGTACGATCTCTTTTATGATGACCTGTAGTCTGATCACTGTGCAATTTATGGGCTTGTAATGAATATTATTCCCTGTAGATTTGACCTTCGTTCTCTATTTTAACTTATCCATGATCCCTCGATCGATTCTCCGGTCTCTGTCACCAATTCGCATTGATGTCATATCAGATTCGCAGGTTTTTCAGACTTCCTGCAATCGAGAAATTTAATGCTGCCCCATAAATACTCTTGACCGAAAACCTCTATAAGTACCACACCATCCCCCTTTCACATATCACACACATCAGTTCTTTGCGGCAAAAAGACATCTTTCCAACAGGTGAAAATTTTCTAACCCAACTCATCCCTCAACATTTTTTCTTTAACTTTGATCTCTTTTCAAATAACTCAGAGGCTCGACGAGATCATCGCATCACTTCAAGCTAGCAATCATCTCTCTGCAGGGGATGAATACTTCCTCGAGAGTCACGCTGAGGAAATTAGAGAAAGGTTCCCATCAGGAATCATTTCCGTGCTTCGTTCGATCACCGCTAACACCATGCCCCCCCGCGGAGAACAACTTGTTGGCCTAGAATCGAGAAGAGATCTGATAATAGGTTCAGAGAACCTGATCAACTCGACCCTGCAGTTCAAGGGACGAAACTGCAATATTTCTTCATGAACAGCAAGAAATCGCCGCATCTTACGGGCAGCATGAAAACTATCTGAGGGCAATCGGGATAATCCAAGAGTATTTGGATTCCCTATAATTTTATTTTTATTTTTTGCACTAAGGGCGATGTGTATCACATCGGCCATGTATCCTCCAATTCAGACTAAATCGGACCAGAACTCTCGAAACGGGTGAGAATCCGATTCGCTTGTCCTTTACATGTATTTTCCTGTATCCCCTAATCAGTAATCGGTTCATGAATCTACCCAAATACTAGGGTAGTATTTTTTCAAATACTTTCCATTCAGAGCTCTTGTAAATATTTCTCCTTCAAGTGTTTTCAAAATGTATGCATTGCCCGACGCACAGCGATGAACTCGATACGGCCCCTCCCAAGTCGGAGACCATTTTCCGAATTTGGAATCTTTTGATCCGATTGGCAATACTAGTTTCCAAACGAGATCTCCTTTAACAAAACTAATGATTTTTACTTTCTTATTGTACCATCGAGCTACACGCGCTTTGTCTTTTTCGATATTGCTTAATGCTCTCAACCGATGACCAGCTAAATCTTCTAATTCTTCCTTCATCAAAATAGCATAATTTTCAGCCGTTAAGTCATCTTGAAGGTCGATACGCCGAGATCCGGTTTTAATTTCCCAAGGTAAAATGACATCATGACCATAAACCAACTGATAAGGAGATAATTTTGTAGCACCATGACATGCCATCTGATATGCCCACAAAGATTCACTCAACATGACATGCCACTTCCTAGGATTTTCTTCAATCTTTCTTTTGATCAACTTGATTATCCCCATATTCGAAGATTCGGCTTGACCATTGGCTTGAGCATAATATGGAGATGAGTTTAATAACTTGATCCCCATCTTGACGCGAACTCTTCAAATTCTCCAGAAATAAACATAGTTCCTTGATCGGTAGTTATAGTCTGGGAATACCAAATCGGTAGATAATATGTTCTTTGACGGATTCAATCATATCAACCGATGTCGCATTCTTCAAACGGATAGCCTCAACCCATTTAGTAAAGTAATCGGTCGCCACCACTATAAACTTGTGATTCTTACTAGACGGTGGATTAATTTGTCCGATCAAATCAATTCCCCATCCTCTGAAAGGCCACGACTTAATAATCGGATTCATAGCCGAAGCTGGAGCCCTCTGAACATTGCCAAACTTTTGACAATCCTGGCAGCCTTTATTGTATCGAAAGCAATCGTCAAGAATAGTCGGCCAAAAATATCCGTTCTGTCGAACCATCCATTTCATTTTAAAAGCCGACTGATGTGCCGCACAGACACCTTCATTAATTTCACCCATCAATACCTTAGCTTCCTCAGAGCCGATACATTTGAGCAATACCCCATCAAGAGTTCGATAATATAACTTACCATCCATTAAAACATACTTAATTTCTTGAAATCTTATTCTCCTATCGGTCTTTTTAGAAGGATCTTTCAAATAATCGAATATTTCTTTCCTCCAATCGTCATCAGCCAAATCTGATTCTAATATATCTTGAATCGGTCGATACCCTGAAGCACTTTGAGCCAACCGATTAGCTTCATGGTTATGTAGTTTTGGAATATGTTCGATCGTCACCATCTTAAATTCCTTCAACAATTGGAGACATTGATTTCGAAACCCTAAGAGAATATCATCATTACACTCGTACTCCTTAGCTAGCTGCTTTACAACCAACATCGAATCTCCAAATATTTCAACAGCATCGGCCTTAACCTCCCTTAACAGTTGTAGACCTTTAAGAACATCCCGGTACTTGGCTTGATTGTTAGTAGCAGTTTTCTCAATCGACATCGCAAAATCAAAACTTGCCCCCCCGAGGCGAGATGAGCACCACATCGATACCAGATGCAACCCCACAAGCCGATCCATCAAAGAAAAGCGACCAAGGAGCTGGCTCTACCATAGTCTCATCCGGTCCACAATGTTGAGTAACGATTTCAGCCAATACTTGACCTTTGATAGCTTTAGCAGATTCATACCTCAAATCAAATTCTGAGAGGGCCAAGATCCACTTATCGATTCTTCCATTCAAAATCGGCAAAGACAACATATATCGGACCACATCATCCTTGCTAACAACAATGCATTCAGCCGATAATAAATAATGCCTTAATTTGGTACAAGAAAAATACAAGCACAGGCATAACTTTTCGAAGGGAGAATATCTTGTCTCAGCATCCAATAATCTTCTACTCACAAAATAAACAGCACGTTCTTTCTCTTCAAACTCCTGAACTAAAGCAGATCCGATTGCAGTCTCACAAGCCGATAAATACAATTTAAACGGCTTACCTTTCTGTGGAGGAATCAAAATCGTAGGAGAGGTCAAATACTCTTCGATCTTGTCTAAAGCCTCTTGTTGTTCTTTTCCCAAACAAACTCCTGATCGGCCTTTAACTTTAACAATGGAGTGAACGGCTTGATCTTACCAGACAAATTGGATATAAATCTTCTGATAAAATTAATCTTACCAATCATTGACTGAAGCTCTTTCTTATTCTCTGGGCAACAACTTTATTAATCGAACTAATACTCTTTCATGAACCATAAACCCTAGAAATTGCCCAGCCGATACTCCAAAAGCACATTTGAGTGGATTCATCTTGAGACCATGCTTCCTTGTACATTCTAATGTGTGTCGTATATCGGATAAATAATCATCATAACTCTCCGATTTAACCACCACATCATCGATGTATATTTCAACAATCTTTCAATGATCTCATGAAAAATATAATTCATGGCCCTATGATAAGTAGCACCATCATTTTTAAGCCTGAAAGTCATCACAACTCACTCATATAATCCGATAGGAGCAGGACATTGGAACACAGTTTTGTGAATATCTTCAATTGCCATTAAAATCTGATTATATCCAGCGTTCCCATCCATGAAACTAATAACTTTGTGTCCTGCCGCTGCATCGACCTGCACATCGGTGATTGGCATCGGATATCCATTCTTCGGAGTTGCTTTGTTAAGATCCCTAAAATCAATGCAAACCTGAAGCTTCCCATTTTTCTTGTACACAGGGACGATATTGGAAATCCACTCGGCACACCGGCATAGTCAATAAATTTAGCATCTATAAGCCAAGTAATTTATGCCTTAATATCATCCAGAATTTTAGGATCAGACCGACGAGACGGCTGTTGATACGGCCGAAACCCTTGTTTGATCGGTAACCAATGCTCAACAACTGATCGGTCTAATCCAAGCATCTCAGAATAATCCCAAGCAAAACAATCTTTATATTCTCATAATAAAGCTATTAATTTAGTTTTGAATACAGGATCCAACTTGGCACTTACATACGTCGGCCTAGGCTTACTACCATCTCCTAAATCAACCTCTTCTAACTTATCAGCCGACGTAAATCCATAGCCTAATTTTCCGTCATCTTCAGCATCCATTAAGACAACTCTTCAGGACCGACTGCTTGGATCGGTTGTAAACCAAAATCGGACATCCTGAGAAAGCCAAGATCAATAGCCTGTCCTAATATGCAAGTCACCTCATAGCTCCAAGGACATATTTCAGCTGTCGCAATATTAAACGGAGCATCGGCTTTTACCACTTCTACCGAATCTCCAACCCATTGAATTATACATTGATGCATGGTAGATGGAATGCAACAATTAGCATGGATCCAATCCCGTCCTAAGAGCATATTGTAAGAACTCTTGCCTTTGATGATAAAGAAAGTAGTAGGCAAAGTCTTACTCCCGATCATCAAATCAACACAAAGTGCCTTCCGAGCTGGAGAAGTTTTCCCTTCAAAGTCTCTGAGCATTAGATCGGTTTTCATCAAATCAGACTCGCCCTTACCGAGTTTTCTCAACACGGCATATGGCATGAGACTAACAGTAGCACCACCATCGACCAACATTCTAGTCATCGGAGTCCCATTAATATATCCCTTTAAAAATAAAGGCTTCAAATGCTGTCAGTCTTCTTCTTTGGCTTTTCAAAAGTAGCAGTTGCCGGATCGAACGTCAATTGAGTAACTCCTTCTTCAACATCCGATTCTATGACCTCATCCGATGCCATAAACTCTCTTGGCAAAATAAATGCCATAAGCACATCTGCAGCTGGAGCATCGTCTTGACCACGATCTTGAGCCTTCACACGCCAAACCCGATTCCAGTTGCTTTTGTTATTATCACGACATTGTTCTTCCAATTCGATTTGTCTCAACCTCTGAACACGTCTCTTCTGAGATTTGGTCAAACCTTCAGGACACCACTAAGGTTGCAGTTCCTTGAATCGGTGGAACGGCTGTCGCTCATGAACCGATCCTCTTTAGGATCCCTTCGTATGATTTCATCATCAGGGACACGATCATCAGCCATGTCTTCAATTTCTTGGCTCATATATGGCTTCCTTCCCAATCAGTCCCTTATGTCAACTCTACGGCCAAGTCTCTCATGAATTGAAATGCGCCGATTTGAATCCTCTTGTTGATCCCTGTTATCTGACCATCGATCTCTGAAGATTGATCGGTCCTGATTTCCTTGATTTCGGTTATCAAACCGATTAGGCCTTTCTTCAACGCACGGCCTCTTCTTTGGCCGAGTGTTCCAACCTTGCCCATTGCACTCCGGACAATTTTCAGGAGCTGGCAATTTAATTCCTTCTTCCCAGCAACAAATGAAGAAAGGACATCTCCAATGATCAGCATTGTTTTGTCTTATTTCTTCTTTGAATCGAATCTGTTCATTCTCCCTTTTAAACTTACTGATCAATCCTTGAGAAGTAATCCGCCTCTCCTGACTCCTAGAATTTCCAGCTTCCTCCAATCTTCCTTTCCCTTTTAGATCAGTTATAGAAACCTGAACTTTAGGATCAACAACCCCTTTCTCTTTAGCCAACTACGAAGTAAGAACTTTCTTGGAACAGCTTCTTCTCTAGATATTTCCGCCATATTGATGGGAAAAGGGTGTTGATCAATCTTCATCGGCTTTGTAGGTTTCTTAGGCAATTCAAACTTGATTTTCCCTTGCTCAATAGCCGATTGTAATTGTTGACGGAATACCTTGCAATCATTTGTATTATGAGAAGTAGCATTATGGAACTTATAGTAGACCATCTTCTTTAATTCTTCTTCTGAAGGAATCCTATGATAAGCAGACAGTTTAAGCAACCCCTCCCTTAATAGCATATAAAAGATCTTATCGGCTTTTGTAATATCAAAGCCGAATTTTTCAGGTTCCTTTTTAGCAAAAGGGACCGAAATCAGCTTTTTATTCTTGACCCACTCAGCAAGACCGATTTCTTCTCCATCATCAGATTCAGAATCCGAACCATAGCTAGCATAATTGACCCTCTTCTGAAAATTTCTCATTGGCCCATGCTGCCGATTTTCATGCCCAGATATCCTCTGCACAATCTGGCTTATACTTTCGAACTCCTGATTTGCAAACTTCTCCTTCAAATATGGCAACAATCCATCGAAAGCTACCTCAGCCAACTGTTTATCGGTCAACATCAAGCTAAAACATTTATTCCTGACATCTCTGAACCGAGCAATGAATGCAGGAAACCGATTCATTGTTCCTTTGCCTCATGTTAGTTAGATCAGAAAGCTTTTTCTCATGAACTCTAGCAAAGAAGTACTGATGAAATTGTCTTTCCAAATCGGACCATGTGACCACAGAGTTGGGCGGTAATGTCATGAACCAATTGAAAGCTGAGCCAGACAAAGAACTTGAAAATAATCGGACCCTCAATGAATCAACGTTAGCAGCTTCTCCACATTGCATCAGAAATTAGCTAACATGCTCAATAGTTGATACGTCATCTTGACCAGTAAATTTTGTAAACTCGAGGATCCGATATCGATGAGGATAGGGTAACATGTCATAATGTGCAGGATAGGGAGGACGATACATGGCACTCTGAACCCTTGGCTTCAAACCGAATTGATTCTGAATCACATCGGCTATTTGAGATGACCAATCAATCGGTTTTTGAGGAGTTTGTTCTGCAGGATGATCATCAGACTGACAAATCGGCGGCCCCTTTAACTGAAAGTTGGTCGGTGTTGTCGGAACTGGGGGCGCCATTGGAGCAGGCGGCACAGAAGTAGCAGGAGGTACATAAGTTTGAATCAGCTGAGAAGCCGATACACTTGTTTGACCATGTGGTATCATTTGTCCGGACTGCTGACTATCGAACGGAGAAAAATTGGCTGGTACTCGAATTTGTTGTATGGTCCTATGATTACTATCCACCAGAGACCAAGCTTCTCCATCACTATGTTTAACCCAAGCAGCACATTCTCCTGGTGTGACAGTTTCTTCTTCTTTCTTCTTCCCAAAATCGGGCAGCATGCCCCAACCCGTCTGTGGATTATACGTACCAGTCCCCAAACCCTTAGAAGTTGATTGATGTGAAGCATGTACTCCTGCCATCTGAGAAACTGATCGTCCTGACGAATCAAACGGCATGGTGTTTCCAGCAGTTGATTCAGTTGGCTGGTTGTCCGATTGGTTTTGAGAAGACATAGCACTGGCAGAAGAAGACTCTGGAGCTGCTGAAGGAGTAGTTGTAGCTGGAACTGATGCACTGGTATTTATTGATGCATTTGGAACCGATGTAAAAGTCCCTGCTGCAACACTAGATGCAAACGGAACAGATCCGAATGCTGGAGTAGCGGAAGATCCATAAAAAGGAGGAATACCATAATAAGAATATGGAGCATGATATGCTGGACCTCTAAATCCTGCTAGTGATGGATCTTCACGCAGTTGAGCCAATACGGCATTACGTACCATATTTGTTAGTACAGGTGATTGGTTAATAAAAGCATGATGAATAGAGCTATCAACCATCTCCTGAAGCTTCCTTAATGATTCAGCAATAGTGATCGTACGTGGAAGAGGAAGTGGAGCTTTCTTAATGGCCTCTCCTCGTTTAGTAGAGCTAAATGATTTGAGACACTCATTACGGTATTCTTGCTGATGAAGATCAAATTCCTTCCTCTGTTCTTCATTTAGATCATCATAAGTTATGTCAATAATATTCTCAGGATGAAGATCAGAGTTATTGTGATCCTTGGGATCAACTGGTTTCTTCAGAGGCATCGTGAGCTTTTTCTTCGTGTCCCACCGGGCATGCCAAAAGTGTGTTGACGCAAAAATCAGGCGGAGACAGATGCGCTAACACACGAACGAAGGCGTGGCCTTCAAATCCGGGGCATGCCAAAAGTGTGTTGACGCAAAAATCAGGCGGAGACAGATGCGCTAACACACGAACGAAGGCGAAGCCTTGAAATCTGGGGCGTGCCAGTCAATCTGACCTGTTGATTGACAAGGATAAAATCGGACGTTAAGAAATAGCTGAAGAGACGATTCTCTCATTAGTGAAACCAAACGGTGAAGGACCGATTCCGATATATAGTGAAACAGCACAGGGAGCCGATTCTGATTATCAAACATCGAAGAGCCGATTGATAACTAAGCAATAAAAGACGACCGTAAAGTGATCCGATAGAGCTCAGTAAAACAACACTCAGAACAAGACTAATCAGCTATTAGATAAATCTCGAGATTAACACTTTGACAATGTCGATTAAATAGAGTTCTAAGCTGGATAGGTGGTGATAAGAGCTAAAACAACAAGAAAAAACTTGTAGATTTAGCAAATATCGATAACAGTCAAATAAATCTAAACGAAGCAACAGCCATGCGCCCGATGCTAAAGCTTAGATGTTACTCAGTAAAAGCGGAACTCACGAGCAAGCCTTGGAGATCTGGATCGCCTTGACTAGCTCAGGAGAACTCTGAAAGAGAAAAGCTTGACGAAGTCACCGACTTGAAAGTAAATTGCAATAGGTAGATGCAAGTAGTAAAAGTTTGTTGTATTGATGTGTTCGTAAACTCCTCACGATCCTCAGAGTTCATATTTGTACCCTGGAATTACAGACTCCTAGTCGATTACGACATAAGCAAACTTGACGCAAAAGAAAGAAACTATTCAACTAAGACTCTTTACAATACTAAAAAATCAGCCCATAACGGCCCAATTCAGCCCAATGCCCGCGACGCCTTTGATTAATCTCCTCTGAGTCTGATCCGATTCCTGAAGTCCCGAGTCTGATTCCAATTTCAACCCAAACTCCATCTTTGACTTTGACTCAACCCTCATCAGATTTCCTCAAGCGCCGGCTCCAACATGTGTCAAAAAACGTCATCAACAATTAGTATGTCGTACACATACAAGCATAATATAACTCCTTCACCCCGTCCCCTACCATGGCAATAGTATACACATCTATCTGACTCATTAATGGCAAAGCCCGCACAAGTTAGAGTTCAGTCAAACTTCTCATGTCATTGCTTAGGTGCTTGCTTCAGGCCATACATAGATTTCAACAACTTACAGACCTTGCTCTCTTGACCCTTCACTATGAAACCATTGGATTGATCCATATAGATCTCCTCATCCAACACTCCATTAAGGAAAGCTGTCTTTACATCCATCTGATGAATGATAAGACCATATGAGGCTGCCAACGAAAGTAGTGCTCAAATAGAAGTCAGTCTAGCAACAGGTGAGTAAGTGTCAAAGAAGTCTTCTCCTTCTTTTGGTGTGTATCCTTTGGCCACAAGCCGAGCCTTATACTTATCAATAGTACCATCAGGCTTAAGTTTTTTCTTGAACACCCACTTACAACCCACTAGTTTGCAACCATAGGGCCGTTCAGTTAGCTCCCATGTCCCATTAGAAAGAATCGAGTCCATCTCACTCTGGACGGCTTCTTTCCAATCATCTGCATCTGGAGATGCATATGCCTCAGCAATGGACGTGGGAGTATTGTCCACAAGGCACACAATGAAATCATCACCAAAGGATTTTTCAGCCCTCTGTCTCTTGCTCCTTCTAGGAGCTTCATTGTCATCCTTCTATAGGACGTTCTCAGGCAAATGCTCAAGCTCATCAGGTTGTTCAGAAGACTCAGCAGGTGCAAAAGGTTCAGGAATTATCTCACTAGAAAATCTAGATTTGCTATGCATATCTTTCAAAGGAAATATGTTCTCAAAAAATGTTGCATCACGAGATTCCATAATAGTATCAACATGCATATCAGATACCTCATATTTAACCACTAAAAATCTATAAGCAATGCTCCTCTGAGCATATCTTAGAAAGGCAGAATCCACTATCTTAGGTCCCAACTTCCGCTTCTTTGAAATAGGTATATTGACTTTTGCCAAACACCCCCATGTGCGCAAATAAGAAAGTGATGGTTTTCTCCCGATCCACATCCCATATAGAGTTTGATCTTTATTCTTGTTTGGAACTCTATTCAGGACATGACATGAAGTCAATAAAGCCTCCCCCATCATGCCTTAGACAAACCAGCAGTGTCTAACATGGAATTAACCAAGTCAGTCAGCGTGCGATTCTTCCTCTCGGCAATCCCGTATGACTCGGGCGAATAGGGAGGCGTCCTCTCATGAATAATGCCATGTTCCTCATAGAACTCATCGAATATTTTAGGAAAATATCCACCACCACGATCAGACATTAGACGCTTAATCTTTCTCTCTAGTTGATTCTCAACTTCAGCCTTATAAATTTCAAAGTGGTCTAATGCTTCATCTTTAGTTTGCAACAAATAAATATAGCAAAATCTAGTCGCATCATCAATCAATGTCATGAAATATCTTTTTCCACCTTTTGTCAACACACCATTCATCTCGCACAAATCTGAATGTATGAGTTCCAGAGGTGCCAAGTGTCTCTCATAAGCCGCCTTGTGAGGCTTCCGAGGTTGCTTTGATTGCACACAGCTATGGCACTTAGAACCTTTGGCAATGGTGAAGTTCGGAATTAAACACAAGCTGGTAAGTTGAGACATCAAACCAAAATTAATATGACACAAACTTGAATTCCAAGTACTCTTATCATCACTAATGTTGCCACAAATATGGTTCACTGATTTATTACAAAAATCTGAAAGGGAAAAGCAGAACAAGCCTCCGCAATCATAGCCTTTACCAATGAATTGTCCATGTTTTAGCACGACTAATTTATTGGACTCTAACACTACCCTAAACCCGTCCTTGCAAAGGGTCGACCCGCTCACAAGATTCTTGTTGATACTAGGGACATGATGCACGTTCCTCAGCTGCATGATCTTTCTCGAAGTAAACTTCAGATCCACCGTACCAATGCCATGAACAGCACATGTGACCGATTCCCCATCAGCATGGAAGAACCCGGAGCAGCCTGGTAAGAGGAAAACATAGAGATATCAGCACACACATGAACATTAGCACTCGTATCAAACCACCAATTTGTGGGTTGAAATACTGAAAAGACAGTAAGTAGATTATGTACCCATCTCCAGTGTTGCCTATGATCGTCATGTTGACATCCTTTGAACCACCATGCTTCTTGCCCTGACGGTTTGCACGGTCTGGACAATCCTTAGAGAAGTGCCCAGGCTCACCACAAGTGAAGCAGTTCATCTCAGCCTTGTTCCTCTTTTCTTGAAGGTAGTAGTCTTGGAGACCTTGTTGTTGTTGTTCTCTTTGTTCTTGCCATTGTTCTTACGTGGGAATCTCCCTTATCACCAGTGTCCTTCTTCCGAGCCTTCTCCTCAACATCAAGAGATGCTATCAGGTTTTCAACTGATATTTCTTGTCTCCTGTGTTTCAGAGTTGTGGCGAAGTTCCTCCATGAGGAGGGCAACTTTGCAATAATGCACCCAGCCACAAACTTGTCCGGAATCACGCACTTAAGGAGTTCAAGATCCTTCACAATGCACTGAACCTCATGCGCCTGCTCGACTACAGAACGGTTGTTAACCATCCTGTAATCATGGAAACTCTCCATGAGGTACAGTTCGTTGCCTGCATCTGCTGCATCATATCTCGCAACCAAAGCATCCCACAGCGGCTTCACCTCTATTGCGTCTAGGTAGACATCGACAATGCGGTCAGAGATAACACTAATGAGACATCCCACGAAGATGTTATTGGCATCGGTCCACTTTTTCTGCTCTTCAGCAGTAAGTTCACCCTCAGGTTTGCCATTCCTCGTGTCCCAGATGCCCACAGCTTTAAATCACAAGCGAACCTATGCCTGCCATCTCTTAAAGTTCACACCAGTGAACTTCTCAGGTTTCATTGAATCGACAAAGCCAGCCATACCAAAATCAAAACTAGATTGCCTAGAATAAGGTTTTTGGATTGTTGGAAATATAAGCAATCGCATGATTAAATTTTGAACTAGGTTAAACATGATAAGAACAAAACCTAGCATGCAAATCTCTAACATACTAGTGAAGGACCGATTAGGCGACCAGAGAGGGGGGGGGAGTGAATGGGAGCCGATAAAATTTCTTTCCCAAATCCAGCTTTTCCCAAATTAACTTCAAGCCAACCAAACGATCTAGCCAAGATCACGTAGCTACTGAGAAGCTACTGACCCTAGGAACTAGATCAAAGCAACAGAAAAAGAATCGAACAAATCGAGCAAAAGACGTGGCCTCAACAGGAAGAGTTCAATGAAAATTGCACGGGTCGTTTGATCCGACCGGACAAGAAAAATCAGTCAGAGTTATAGCCTATGCTCCGAACGTCACTGGGAGGAAACAACAGATCGAATCAGCAAAATTTGCATGGGTCGATTGATCCGACCGCACATGAAAAGCATCGGTCGGATTGATCGCTTATGCTCCAACCGTTGTTGAGAGAAAACAACAGGTCGATTGATCTGACTTGTACAAGAGCCACCGATCAGATCAATAGGTCAACAGTCGAGTCACTGAACTCACTTTTCTCTCAAAGCGATCGGATCATCCGACCGAGAGTCGATCGGAGCATTCAATCGAAATACCGAGCTTCTACCAGAGAGTTTACACCGCCGGGCAGAGTGTTGGTCGATTGATCTGACCAAGCCAAGGAAGGTGATCGGATCAATAGATCGACACAGAGAAAACTGTCAACTCGAGATTGCAAGGCTGCGAAGTCCTAGCGGTCGATTGATCCGACCAAGCGAAGGAAAACTGATCGGATCAATAGATCGACGCAGCGAAAAGGTCAACTCGAGAATGGATCTCGCAAACGACTTGGAGTCTTGAGACAAGATTTTGGGTAGATGATATACACCTTAAGGAGAGGCTATGCCCCAAAGATCTTGGCCTCAAACCTCCTAGAACTCCTGGAATCACAAATCTCGTGAAGAACACCAAAAACTCGAGTTCATCTCAAAAACTTCAAATCCAAAGCGATTCCCGGCGTTTGGGGCAAGAGATCACCAGCAAAAGAGGCACAAGGCACTCATACGTGAATCCCCCAAAGAAATCCTGGAGAAAATGCCCAAGGAAGTGAAGAATGAAAATCACCAAAAATAGCTCCGAAAATAGCTCCGAAAATAGGAAAAAGAAAGGAGTTCGTGGATTCAAATCATGGCACGAAATTGAACTTTGGATTACTTCACCATTTGCGGTTACAGGCCATTTGCTAGCACAAACAAAGCTAGAATGGCAAAAGGATCAAATCAAAGATCCCTCCTCTCTCTCCCTCTCAAACCCTAGAAAATACCCTCTCACAAACAAATGAGATGTCTACCACATATCCTCTCCAAGGGATGGCTGCACACAATAGCCACTCCTCATATATATAGGCGCCCTGCAAATGTCCAGAATGCCGTCACATGAAGCATACAACACAATACCCCTTAGGGGCAAATTTGTCATAGTTGTGAATATTCTTCCGGCTCGGACCGCATCCGCCACAACCTTGCTTCCCTCCGACGCAAGCTTTGCGACCACGCTGCGTGTCCTCCGGTCCAGGCTCCTTGATGAAAACATGATGAACAAACCGATCAGGTCACAGAGTACGTACTGAGCAGTTGTAGTTGTCAGTACGAGCGGTGGAGATGGGACAACAACGGTGTTGCTGACAGAGCGCAGATGCCGGCGACGAAGACGACGGTACGCCCCAGCGTGAAGGTTTTGAGGCCCAAACCAAGAAACCGTCCTCCTGATGATTTTGTGGCCAAATCACCAAACCCCGCGTACAAGCTTCGGTCGTTAGCAGCTACCTTGCACCGGCTTCATGTCTGCGTATGAGCTTCGGTTGTGAGCCGCTACCTCGCACCGGAACCACGTCCCCTTGCTCTTTCTTGCACCATGTGAACCGCCCTTGATCCATCTGGCCACCGGGTCCCTCGAACCAAGCCTACTTGTCTCTCCGCTCCTCGGAGGCCGCCATGGCTAAGACCTTTCGCGCTTGTTCTTCACCTGCACCAATGCAATCAAGCCGCATTCTACACCTGCAATACTTGAGTCAAGGGAAACGTCAGTCCACACCACGTTGTCAATCACTCATCACACTAGGAAGCGACCATCCACCGGTCCTCGAACACACCGGGTCCTCAATCTCCCCGTTGGTGAGTGCATTGACAACACACACATAGTAACCAATGATAATAAAAGAAAAAGAAAAGAAATAGAAAACCAATCGCTCAAGCAAGTGACCAAAAGCAAGAACAAGCCAAATCAAAGTCACTCACAAGAGAACTCAGAAAATGCCGACCCTTCCATAGGAAGCGAAAAGGGCTCAACACCATCGGCAAAAGAGCAAAGCACAAAACACAAGCCAATTCACTTTTCAGAACACTCAAAGCACTCTCCCTGCAAAGATGCAACTCCCCCTGAACAAGTGAACTTGTGCGTGCGAAAAACACTCGAAAATGCTCAAACTCTCACAAAACTTTCAAAATCTTTTTCAGAAATTCTCCAGAAATTCTCCCCCTTTCCAAATGCTCCAGAAATTCTCCCCCTTGTTGACAATGCACAAATCAAGGCCAAAATGCAAAAGATACAACTACACGCTCCCCCTGAAATGTACAGCCAAAGTACAAACTCAAGGTTCAAAGATTCAAACTCAAACTCCAAAGCTCCCTCTGGAATGTGCAACCAAAATGCAAATCTAAGGTTCAGGTTCAAACATCAAACTCCCCAAGATATGCACAATCAAAGTGCCAACACAGCAAACTCACAAACTCATGCAATTCAAAAGCAATAAGCAAGGTCTTCTCCTTTTCAAATCAACTTGTGCAATTTTTCCAAAAGAATCAAGACAAAGATATCAATACATGTAGAACCACACTTGACACCAAATCAAAACATGAACTCCAAAGCATGAATGATATGATATATGGTGCAAGTGGAAAGCCAACCTAACAAGCTTCACAAGTAGACCACAAAGCACTTGCAAGTGCTAGGATGGCAAAGCACTCTAAGGAGTAAACAATATAGCTCAAAGGCGCACACAATCTCAAAGTAATACTAAGTCACAAGCACCGAGAGCAAACCATTTTATCAAGAGTTCATCATTATGTAAAACCTGTCACCACATGAGCAAGAACTAGTCATGGATAGCGCAAGCATGAATGGAAACTAGTTCTATGCAAAAACTCATACAAGGTAACCAATTCTCATCAAAAGCTCATTGTAAGCGCCTTGAAAGCACCAAAGCCATGCCTTTTACTTCATTTCTTTTCAAAGCTCGTTGAGACCATGTGCCCACTTCTTTGGCAGACAACATGTAACAACATAAGCATTCATGTTTTAGCATAGACAAAACAAAAGGAACTTGATTAGCAACTGATTATTTCATTTTGATGTTCATAAAAACTCAAGTTCACATGTCATGCCTTTGCGGCATAAAGAAGCACTTGCTTCTCCTCGGATGCAAACGAGGCTAAACACTCACAATGAGAAAGTCT
Source organism: Urochloa ruziziensis (assembly GCA_015476505.1). Classification (NCBI taxonomy): domain Eukaryota; kingdom Viridiplantae; phylum Streptophyta; class Magnoliopsida; order Poales; family Poaceae; genus Urochloa; species Urochloa ruziziensis. The sequence continues at coordinate 23,457,211 of CM027119.1, forward strand.
TTGACCCAATTGAAAAGAACATGGGTCCCAGACATGAGCTAAAACAAAGAACTATCATTCATACGAGAGCTACACAGTTCTAGTCAAAAGCTCATGGGTGAATGGTGACAAAGATCATTAGTCAAGTTAATTTATACCATTCGGAAAACAAGCTAGCTCAACAGATTTTATGTCAAAGCATCAAAGTGAGACTAAGCTTGCACATCTTGCCACACATTCACAACTCAAAGTGCACGTCCACACAAAGCACAAAAAAAATGCTAAGGATATACAGGTGAAGCTCAACTATACAATGCAAGATGCTCATATGATACATGATGCAAATGCAACTCTAATAGAATGAGGACTCAGCTCAAAACCAAGAAAACACGTGAGGGTCGAACCAATCAAGAAAATCTCCATAGCCAATGAAGAACCGCTAAGGATCCCAATTGAATACCATATGAAAGATACCAATTGAAGGATCAAAACTTGATACCACTCGAAAAAGATGATTTCCAATTGAAAGCTCAAAATGTGATACCAAATAAAAGCTTAAAAGCGGATACCAAGTCACCAAGCAAATCCTTGGTCCAACTCCCCCTCAAATAAAGCCGAGCTCCCCCTAAACCAAATACGCCTAGCAAAAGAAAACTAGGAAAAGGCGTACAAAAAGCGAATGGAAAGCTCCAACACAAAACAAAAGGAAGAGAAATCTAAAAGGAGAAAAATGCAACCCAAAGACAAGACAAGACCAAAACAAGATAAACCATAACTCGTGCTACAAGAAGCAATGATGATACAAATGTGAGGAATTAAAGCATTGCAACACGATATCAATTATATGAATAAAAGCTCGGGCTAATGACATGTCAATAAGTTGCAAAGGATCTACACAAAGGATACCAAAAGAGCAACATGCCATGAGTAATTTGAAACAAATGGTGAAACATGACAAGGAGTTCATATGGATCACACACACTATCATACAAAGGTGACTAATCCACCAACGAGACCAAATATACAATATGCTACACAAATCATAAAGGCATGATACAAGCACAAAACATGCCAAAGATACACAAGTGAGCATATGAGTGTACAAAAAAAATACTCACTATACAAAGTGTACAAAGGCCACATCAGGGCCATCCAAAGGGTGTGGAGAACCATCAAACCTTGATCATGCAAAAGACCAAGAGTCACCAAGCTCATGTTCTCCAACCCGCATCCTCGTACCTACACATGAGAGGAGAAACAAACCCGAGTCTTGGATCCCGAAGGGTTAGCAAGCATATACTTGGGAACCCAAGACTTGGTCACATGGGTAAATGGTGTACTCAACTTATCATGTGGGTTAGCATGATGTAAATGCCGGTTCGAATGAAAAGGTCTAGCAACACTCTTGGAACCATGCCTCAAACTAGAAACTCGAGAAGAAGAATGAGTGCTACCACTAGCAAAAAGGCAACGATCCCTCGAGGTGCTTGAAGAAGAACCAGTAGAAGCACCATGAAAATCATGTCGTGGACCAACACGAGAAACACTAGAAATATGTCCACGATCACGAACTACCCCACTAGAAAAAGAGTCATAAAACCCATCAACAAAATGTGGCTTCTGACTAGGCACACAAGTGTTCATGCCATGAGGTGGGCTATGAACAAAGGCCTAGAAGCACGAACTCGCCGCATGCGTCTTGCACGCCTATAGCAAAAGCTCTCTTGATGCCTATCCTTGTCACAATAAGAGCAATGGTACAAAGGCCTATCTGTAGGCACAGTCTTTGAAGACAAATCACCATTCTCATTCAAATGACAAGTCCCTTTGGACTTAGAGCAACAAACACCCATATCTAACTTTGTCCCCAAATTAGGATCACACGTGCCATGGGAAAGGCTACGTGGCTTCCTAAAGGCTTTAGAGCGCACACGTCTCTCATGTTTGATACAACGAAAGCAAAACTCAACGGTATGCCCATATTTCTTACAGAAGGTGCAAAGGAACTTCAGTTTGGGAGCATGAGTTCCGAAAAAGTAAGAAGCACCCTTGCCACTTGAATTATCTTGGGCAACACCAGAAGAACCAACAAGCTTAGGAATAGTTATGGGAGAGCTATCCAAAGCACCAACACAATCACTAACATCTAAAGACTCACGCTCAGCACAAGAAGTCAACTCCGACTGAGAATAATCAATTTTGGAATCACAAATATCAGAGTGACAAGAATCGCGAGAATCTGAAGACTTAGCGCAAAGACTCTTGCATCTAATGAGCAAAGCATTATTTTCAAACTTGAGCCGCTCATAAGTACCACATGGAGCATTTTTCAAATTAGTCATCTCCTCCTCAATGCACTTGGCATATGTGGTACGCAAGAGGTCATTTTCTTTCTCAAGGTTGGCACTCATCTCATTGTGCTCAACCAACTTGGCGCCCATATCATCACGCGTTTCTTTCAAAGCCAAAACTTCATTTTCCAATTCAATGCAAGATGGGCAAATGAGACCACAAGAAGAAACATCATCATTCACATCGAGCAAAGTATTATGTGTATCCAAAGAAGTAAGGCAAACATCACCATCAAAAACCAAAGAGCAAGTGCTACAAGGCATGGATTCATCTCACAAATTTCAGCCTTAGCATGCTCAAGTTCATCCAAACAAGTGGTGTGAGTCAATTTCAATTCTTTAATTTCAGCATGCAAAGACTCACAAGAAGCACATGGTAAAGAAGCATTTGACTTCAACAAAGCAATCTCAGGCTCCAAATCACAAATCTCATCTTGTAATTTTCTACCATCCTGAACATGCCATGCCATTCACCAAACTTAACACTTTTCTCCAATTTAATACGCAAGGCATCACAAGATTTGCATGAAGAAGAAGAAGCATTTGAATTATCAAGTTCAAACGTGTCAATTTTCTTGTTAAGCTCAACTATGATCTCACCATCAGCACAGAGGAGAGTGAACAAGTCAATTATACCTTGGGAGAGTTTACTTCTACTCATCTTGTGAAGCTTGCATCGAAGATCGTCTTCTTGATGCACTTCTTCCAAAAGACGCATAAACGCCATCCCTTCATTACACTCATCACGCTTCTCTCCACCTGAGGACAGAGACACACAAGAAGAAGAGCTTGGTGCCATAGCTCAAAGCACATGTTAGGATTAGTTAAAAGCAAGCTCAAATCTCGAAAACCAAATCCGAAAGCAAAATCGCCTTTTCCCTTGTCGCCCCGTGGATCATAAAGCCAATAAAGGTGGAGTGATCCTTAACCGGCTCTGATACCTATTGAAGGACCGATTAGGCGACCAGAGAGGGGGAGAGTGAATGGGAGCCGATAAAATTTCTTTCCCAAATCTGGCTTTTCCCAAATCAACTTCAAGCCAACCAAACGATCTAGCCAAGATCACGTAGCTACTGACAAGCTACTGACCCTAGGAACTAGATCAAAGCAGCGGAAAAAAAATCGAACAAATCGAGCAAAAGACGTGGCCTCAACAGGAAGAGTTCAACGAAAATTGCACGGGTCGTTTGATCCGACCGGACAAGAAAAATCGGTCGGAGTTATAGCCTATGCTCCGACCGTCACTGGGAGAAAACAACAGATCGAATCAGCGAAATTTGCATGGGTCGATTGACCCGACCGCACATGAAAAGCATCGGTCAGATTGATCGCTTATGCTCCGACCGTTGTTGAGAGAAAACAACCGGTCGATTGATTCGACTTGTACAAGAGCCACCGATCGGATCAATAGGTCAACAGTCGAGTCACTGAACTCACTTTTCTCTCAAAGCGATCGGATCATCCAACCGAGAGTCGATCGGAGCATTCTATCGAAATACCAAGCTTCTACCAGAGAGTTTACACCGCCGGGCAGAGTGTTGGTCGATTGATCCGACCAAGCCAAGGAAGGTCGATCGGACCAATAGATCGACACAGAGAACACTGTCAACTCGATATTGCAAGGCTGCGAAGTCCTAGCGGTCGATTGATTCGACCAAGCCAAGGAAAACCGATCGGATCAATAGATCGACGTAGCGAAAAGGTCAACTTGAGAATGGATCTCCCAAACGACTTGGAGTCTTGAGATAATATTTTGGATACATGATATACACTCAAGGAGAGGCTATGCCCCAAAGATCTTGGCCTCAAACCTCCTAGAACTCCTGGAATCACAGATCTCGTGAAGAACACCAAGAACTCGAGTTCATCCCAAAAACTTCAAATCCAAAGCGATTCCTGGCGTTTGGGGGCAAGAGATCACCAGCAAAAGAGGCACAAGGCACTCATACATGAATCCCCCAAAGAAATCCGAGAGAAAACGCCCAAGGAAGTGAAGAACGAAAATCACCCAAAAATAGCTCCGAAAATAGGAAAAAGGAAAGGAGCTCGTGGATTCAAATCATGGCACGAAATTGAACTTTGGATTACTTCACCATGTGCGGTTACAAGCCACTTGCTAACACAAACAAAGCTAGAATGGCAAAAAGATCAAATCAAAGATCCCTCCTCTATCTCCCTCTCAAACCCTAGAAAAAACCCTCTCACAAACAAATGAGATGTCTACCACCTATCCTCTCCAAGGGATGGCTGCACACAATAGCCACTCCTCATATATATAGGCGCCCTGCAAATGTCCAGAACGCCGTCACATGAAGCATACAACACAATACCCCTTAGGGGCAAATTTGTCATAGTTGCGAATATTCTTCCGGCTCGGACCGCATCCGCCGCAACCTTGCTTCCCTCTGATGCAAGCTTTGCGACCACGCTGCGTGTCCTCCGGTCCAGGCTCCTTGATGCCCACGGCTCCTCCTGATGGGCCGCGCCACGCCAAGTCCTCGGGCTTGGTTTTGAGGCCCAAACCAAGAAACCGTCCTCCTGATGATTTTGTGGCCAAATCACCAAACCCCGCGTACAAGCTTCGGTCGTTAGCAGCTACCTTACACCGGCTTCATGTCTGCGTACGAGCTTCGGTTGTGAGCCGCTACCTCGCACCGGAACCACGTCCCCTTGCTCGTTCTTGCACCATGTGAACCGCGCTTGATCCATCTGGCCACCGGGTCCCTCGAACCAAGCCTACTTGTCTCTCCGCTCCTCGAAGGCCGCCATGGCTAAGACCTTTCGTGCCTGTTCTTCACCTGCACCAATGCAATCAAACCGCATTCTACACCTGCAATACTTGAGCCAAGAGAAACGTCAGTCCACACCACGTTGTCAATCACTCATCACACCAGGAAGCGACCATCTACCGGTCCTCGGACACACCGGGTCCTCAACTAGCAAACATCAAGCACATCACCACTATCTCAGAAAACATGATGAACAAACCGATCAGGTCACATAGTACGTACTGAGCAGTTGTAGTTGTCAGTACGAGCGGTGGAGATGGGACGACAACGGTGTTGCTGACAGAGCGCAGATGCCGGCGACGAAGACGACGGTACGCCCCAGCGTGAAGGTTGCACGGAGGACGAGCCGTGACAAAGACCCAGAGCAGTCGCGCAGAGCACTTCCCAAAAACCTTATTCGCCCTCTCCCGGTGCAGGATCACAAGGACGAGCTGTTCCAGAGACCTGCTCTCCCGTTCACCGGTGCACGCCGGTGCTTGGGATGGAGTAGACTACATACCGTGGCGGCGCAGCAGCGAGAAGATGAAGCCGCGCCCCCGCAAGGCGAGGGGCCGGATTTCGGTGGACCATTCACGCGGACGTCATGCGCCCGCGCCCATCGCCCTGCCCGGCGAGGTGAGGCGAGCGAGCGCGCGCGTGTGGAGCTTTCCTTCTCTCCTCACACTTATAGCTTAGATGATTAGAGACAACCTCCATATTTATGTTGGTCATCCCACTCCGCCACTAGCAATATGGGACTAAAGAGTTGCACGTACCACTTCCACCACTTTCTCATACACACATGGGCCTTTGAGATTTATTAGTAATTCTAAAATTTGTTCATAGGCCAAGCCCAAAATTCCAGCATAATAAAAGCTACCAGTTTCTCTCAATAACAAACGAGCCTCACTGATCTGCTAGTGATTGCATTTTTATTTCTAAAAAGTCAAGGATTGAGATTTGTTTCATGTCTTACCTCCTCAAGGTAAAAGGTGTACAGTAGTCAGTAGCATAGCCCTTTATTTTACAAGGTAAAAGGTAAAAGCTTGCACGGCCGTCAGCCTAGGCCCTTTATATATAGCAAGGCGAGAATCATTTTTTTGTGTGATTCATGCATTCCGTTCTCTCTAGTCTCTACACACTAGCCAATGTGCGACATGGATGCGTTTGCTGCTAGTGTCTACTAGTCGCTTAGCATGCGTGCGGAAATGAGCGGGATCAGGAAGACCACTAGCGTCGTAGACTAATTGCAGAGGATCCTAACCAATGTTTTAAATAGCTGGCTAAGCCATTTAGCTTCAAGGTTCTAAAAATGGCTAATAGCCAGGCTAAATAGAGCTATAGCGGCAAATAGCGGCTAAATTACACGTAGAAGCAAATAGCCGCATTCTCCTCAATCAAGCTATAGCTGGCTATAGCGGAGGCCTTAGCCAGCTATTTAAAACATTGATCCTAACACATGCGTGAGCTCTGAGCCATAGCGGTCTTCTCCCGAGTTTAGCAACACCAACGGCCGCTATCTGTCAATGGCTAGCCACCGGTGCTCAGCGCCGCGATCTGCTCGCACCTAGGTCTCCGGGTAACGGCGGCGAGAAAGCTGGGCTGAGTTTCCATCCCACATAGTGAGGCGCAGGTTCAGGCAAGGGAGCGGCCCCGAGAGGACTGATGCTCCAACACCTCGCAGAGCCCTCCTGAGATTTTTTTCTCTCAGGGAAAAAGTCTACATCACCCCTCCACCTATGGAGGGTGGACTACATAGCCCCCCAACCTATGAAACGGTCTATATTACCCCCTGAACCCTAAAGCAATTTTGAAAAATCATAGTAAATCACAGAAAAATCATAAAATGGAAAATTCAATTGTGTTTGACTCCAAATGAGCAGATCTACACAGTGAACATATAATGTGGTATGTTGTAGTACAATTTTTTACAGTTATGAAGAAAAACATAGATATAAAGCTACAGCAAAAAAAGTACTAAGCCATACCATATTATATGTTTACTGTGTAGATCTACTCATTTGAAGTCCAACACAATTGGATTTTCCATTTTATGATTTTTCTATGATTTACTATGATTTTTCAAAATTGCTTTAGGGGTAATTTGACTGGTTTCTGAAAGTTCAAGGGGTGATATAGACGATTTCATAGGTTGGGGGTTATGTAGTCCACCCCCATAGGTTGGGGGATGATATAGACTTTTTTTTCCTTTTTCTCAGTGGTTAATTAGTTGGTACTTGTACGTGTGGTGACCAAACGCTCTCTGTAAACCCTTTCGCTGCTGACGTGGAACTAATGAAAGATCGATAATCTGCATTCTCAGTTCTCAAATAACTAAGCTAGAAGTTGGTCAATTAATTTCTTAGCTATAATCTCATCGGCCATGCAAAAGTATGCCGACATCACAAGCCATGGTCAAAACAAAAGGATCCAGAAACGTTTGCCTCAGACAGCAAACCACCCGACAGCTCAAACCTCGCAAGAATTATCTAATACCACGAATTTCGGGGGTGCGGGTTCTTCTTTATTTTGTCGAACGTCATAGCTTGGGTCATAAGAATTAGTCCTTCCACATATACTGATTACTCTTAATTTGCATGTGCAGTCATATTTTAACAGGTTTCACTTTTATGGGGGTCCACCTAAAATTTGTAATAATAATTAAACTAAAATGGTATGAGAAAAAACAAACCAAATCACATGTAGATTAGTTTGCTGATAAAAAGATATCGTTGGAAAAAGGAAAGCTAATGATTTGAGCTCTCGTGTCACTCGCGATTTTTTCTGGGCGAGAAATTGACCAGGGGTTCTAGCATCTACTTGTTGTGAACGAGGCAATCATTGTAATTCTTAACTAATCCATCTAATTAATTAACTTTTAACAACCACGATTTGTTTCAACCAAAACTAGTTAGAATTTAACTTCTAGATACATGCATCAAGCTCGTTTGAATAGAGTGTTCTTGCTTTTGTAATGTACTTATCCAATGAGTAAAAATGCATAGATGGTCTTTAATCATCCATAGGCTTATTTTTTCCTTCATACAAGCAAATATTGTTAGTGGGTTTCTCCATTTAGCAAACACTTTTATCAATGACCAATTCTCAATGTACATTGCGACTGCATATATTCGTGTTAGAAATTGATGGTTGCAATATTAGACAGTATATTGTAAAACTTCGGTAAAGTGGTGCACCCCTCGATTTTGCTGTTTAGCTTCGCAGTGAGCGTTGAGATATTGAACAGTTCGAGAGTGAGATCACATCCATATATATAGCACTACTGCAGAGACCATCAACCTAAGTGGAGCGAAAACCTTATCCGAAGCGGTTTATTTCACCGCTTCCTTTTTCCGATTAGAATAAGAGTGTTATCCGAAGTGGTAATTTTTGGACCGCTTCGTTTGACAAGTTATTCTAACCGGCTCAATTGGCGCCAGTTAGAATGATTAAAAATGGGAATTCGCAAACAAAAATGGCAAAAATATTTTTTGGTTGCCCACTGAGGCCTCCTCGGTAGCAATCACGTCTTTCGCCACACCTCGATCTCCACCGCTGGATCCGCCACCGCTGTGTCTCGTCCATCCCGATGAACCTCCTCTCGACCAATGCACGGCCACCTCCCCCTCCCTGACGTGCCTCCATCGCCGTGCCATCCTCCCCAACATGCGCGGCCTCCTCCCCCGATGCACCTCCACCGTCGCGCCCTCCTCCACCAACGTGCCTCCTACACTAAGGTGGGTTCCCCTATGCCCTATGGATGGATGGGCGAATAGGTAGATGAATTCTCCCCTATGCATGATATTAAATGAATAGATAGATGGATGGATGAATGTGCTGTGATTCTGGATGATATTGATGAATAGTTAGAGGGATGGATGAATGTTGTTAGTTTAGAACAATGCTATGATTTTGACGAATATGTAGATGGATAAAAGTTGATTGCGCCTCACTGAGACGCAAGTGAATGAGGGATAACAGTTGATTTTTCCTGCAATCATCGCAGCGGATTCATTGTAGTTGCAATCTGCCAACAGGTCATGGGGAACCATAAGAAAAATGTATTAAGTCCAAGCCTCAAAAGTCAAAACGATCAATTCTCTAACTTCTCAAGTAGCTAAAGATATGTAAATTTACTGTATCTTCTCATTCACCACTGCAAAATTATGCAAGCACAGGACGGATCCTTATTGGAGTGACCAGTTTCTCTTGGCAGTTCTCAGGGGGATAAATTAGTGAAGTAACCCACAACAAGAGAATGCAGTATATGCTTTTTTTACAATTTGTTTTTTATAAAGTCTTGTTCAAGAGCTGAGGTCTGAAAGCCACTAGGCCCCTTTATATAGCAACACAAGAGCCATTCGTTTTGGTCGTCTCTTTTCCATTCTCTCTAGACTGTCACTAGAAGAGAATGAGCCATCCGCGGAGCACATAAACAGGGGTCATTTTTGAGAGACTTGGGTTCGTCTGTTGGAGAGGGTCCCTGCCCAGCCTTATATACACGGCGGGCAGGGTTACAAGGTCAGTTTCAAGTTAAATCCTAACCAATTACTACTCGGAGAGTGCTTTTCAAGGCAATCCGAGTAGTTTACAAGTCATATGACTAGTTTCCATAACGAGAAGAGTCCTTGCAGTACTCTACTCGTGTTCTTCACGCCTGGTACGACTCTGTCTGGAGATAATCCATGCGTCCCTGTGGGCCCATGGTCGTACCTCCAACAAGCCCCCAAGCGCTTCATCGTTGAGTATCATCAATCGAGTGCTTGCCAAGCCAATCGAGTGCTTTTTCGAGTTCTTCGAGTGTTTGATCAGTCTTGGACAGGTCTTGGTTGTCACGAGGTGAAGGACCGAAACGGCGACCAGAGAGGGGGGGGGGGAGTGAATGGGAGCCGATAAAAATTCTTTCCAACCGATCCGGCTATTTTCCCAAAACAACTCCGAAACCTCCGAGAGCAATCTTGCCAAGATCACGTAACCACTGTCAAGCTACTGACCCTAGGAACAAGAAATACGCAGCGGAATTCGAATCGATCGAAACGAACACAAAATGGCCCGAAACAAGACTCGATCCAACACACCCAGGGGGGCGGTTAAACCGGGTCAAGGGGGCGGTTAAACCGCCCTGGCCTGGGAAGCTCGGGAAAAAGTCAAAACGAAAGTGGATCTCCCAAACCGCTTGAGCTCTTGAGGCGAGATTTTGGTCAGATGATCTAGACCTCCAGTGGAGTGTTTTCCCAAAAGATCTCGGCCTCTAACTCACTACAACTCCCGGAATCTCAGATCACGTGAAGAACTCCATGACCTCGAGTTCATCCCGAAAATCTCAAATCCAAAGCGATTCCCGGCGTTTGGGGGCAAAGGATCACCAGCAAAAGAGGCACAAGGCACTCATACGTGAATCCCCCAAAGAAATCCGAGAGAAAACGCCCTAGAAAGAGAAGAACGAAAATCCCCCAAAAATAGCTCCAAAAATACCCACGAAAATAGAAAAAGAAAAGGGAGCTCGGGAAATCAAATCATGGCACAAAGATGAGCAGCACAAACTCCATCACATAACCATGAATTCACCTATACAAACTAGGAATGATTCGAAGTAGTTCTAGGTGGAGGGGATGAAAGGGAAAACTAGTTCAAAGGAAAAACTAAAGAGATAACTAGAGAGATAACCAAAGAGATAGCAGCCACCAGCCCTGGGAGGGGCTATTAGTAGTCCAAGTGGTGGTGCTCTAAAGACTAAACTACCCCTAAGTGATACATACCCCTCAGAGGCAAATTTGACATTTGGTTCTCAGATATTTTCCGGCTCGGGCACCTTCCACTGCAAGCTAGCTTCCCTCCGACGCAAGCCTTGCAGTCACGCCGCGTGTCCTCCGGATCGAAGCTCCTCGACGTCGGTTTTGGGCCAGCCCAGGGGGGGGCGGTTAAACCGCCCCTGCCAGCCACACTTGGCCCAGCAGCCCATCTCCGCCACGTCGAGTCCTCGGTCCTTGGTTTTGAGGCCCAAACCAAGGGAAACCGTCCACCGATGATTTTGTGGCCAAATCACCAAACCCCGCGCGCAAACTTCGGTTGTTAGCCAGCCACCTTGCGCCGGCTTCTCGTCCGCGTACGAGCTTCGGTTGTGAGCCGCTACCTCGCACCGGAACCACGTCCCCTTGCTCGTTCTTGCCAGCATGTGAACCGCACTTGATCCATCCGGCCACCGGGTCCCTCGAACCAAGCCTACTTGTCTCTCCGCTCCTCGGAGGCCGCCATGGCTAAGACCTTTCGCGCCTGTTCTTCACCTGCACCAATGCAACCAAGCCGCATTCTACACCTGCAATACTTGAGCCAAGGGAAACGTCAATCCACACCACGTTGTCAATCACTCATCACACCAGGAAGCGACCATCCACCGGTCCTCGGACACACCGGGTCCTCAATCTCCCCCTTGATGAGTGCATTGACAACACACACATAGTAACCATTGAGATAAAGAAAATATAAAAGAAATCGAAAACAAGACTCAAGCAAGTGACTAAAAGCAAGAACAAGCTGAGAACAAAGTCACTTCGCAAGAGAAAGCTCCAGAAACGCCGACCCTTCAAGAAGAAGCGAAATCAACACCATCGGCAAAAGAGCAAAAGCACAAAACACAAATCACAAATTTCAAAACCTCCAAATCACTTTTCAGGACACTCAAAGCACTCCCCTGCAAAGATGCAACTCCCCCTGAACAAGTGAACTTGTGCGTGCGAAAAACACTCGAAAATGGCTCAAATCTCCACAACACTTGTGCACTCAGCACAGGGGCGGTTAAACCGCCCAGGGGGGGCGGTTAAACCGCCCCTGGCAGATGACCAAACTTGAAAATGCCAAAATTGCACAAACCAACTCGCAACGATGCCGTTCCAACTTGAAAACCTTCCAAATATGCCCAGCAAGATATTCCAATGATCAAACTCTCAGAAACTTCACAAATTTTCGAAAACTCTTACTTTGGCAAAACTTTCAAACTCTCACACAAATCCAACAACTTCTAGAGCAAAAACTTTCTTACAAATTCAGCAAAATCTCCCCCTTGCAAAATGCTCCAGAAATTCTCCCCCTTGTTGACAATGCACACATCAAGGAAAAATGTACAAAATGCAACTACAAGCTTCTCAAATATACAATGAGCAATACAAAATGCTACAAGTTAGAGAAGAGGCAAACAAGATAGTTCATCATGTCACACGGGCATTGCCATCAAGAAGGTGAAGACATATATCCAATTGACAAAGCCATGAGCAATTTGTGTAGTTTTATCAAAAATGTCACCACATGAGCAAAGTCCTAACCATGGATTGTTCAAGCAAAAATGAACTTCATCTCACTAAAATCATGAAAGGACAAGCATTCTTGACAAAAGATCATCATAAACGCCCAAGTTCTACCTCATGTCATGTCAAAGCACGGAGCCATGTGTTTACTTCTCATGGGAGACTTCTCCGGCAAACAACATGCAACCGCTTAGCACCCATGTGTGCAAGTGTGTGCAATGGTGAAAGCATAGAGACATAAGCATAAATTTCAGCAAATATATCTTTTTCTCATCTTTCTTCTTTCATGCATAGACATCTCATATTTCAAGTTTTTCAAATTAAGCATGGTACATGAAATGTCTTTGCGACAAAAAGAAGCTTATGCTCCTCCACAAGATAAAGCATGGGCTAAACATTCACAATGACAAAGGTCTTTGACCCAATTGAAAAGAATATCACATCCTAGCATGATCTTAAGCAAGATATAGCCATTTCGGCTCAAACAAGACATGCAAAGGCATTTACTCACGGGTGAGGAAATTTAAGTTCAGTTTGTCATTTTAATTCAAAAAGAGACTATCTCAATAGAATATATATCAAAACCATCAAGAGCATAGCCATCCATACAATCAATCCCTAGCCAGCCTGCCTAAACTCTAAAATGTAGCAAGTTGTACCAATCACTGCATATAGGAGAAGCTCATCCTAAGATATGATACAAAAGATGAAATCAGAATACAAAAACAAGAAAAATGTACATCAAGATACAAAGATGGTACAATAGTATACATATGCTACAAGAGAAGCCTCCAAAACTCAGCTCAGAAACCGCACACACACCAAGTTCTCCTCGCAAGCGGGTGAAGGTAACTTGGTCAAGTGGCTTAGTGAAAATGTCTGCAAGCTGGTTTTGGGTAGAAACATGGGCAAGCTCAATATCTCCTTTCTCCACATGATCTCTCAGAAAGTGGTACCTCACTTCTATGTGTTTAGTTTTGGAATGAAGCACGGGATTTTTGGCTACGCTTATGGCACTGGTGCTATCACAAAGAAATGGAACATGGGACATGTCTAAGCCAAAATCTCTCAAGGTGTAGGTGATCCAAAGCAACTGAGAACAACAGCTAGCAGCAGCAACATACTCGGCTTCAGTGGTGGATTGGGCTACACTAGACTGCTTGCAAGAAGATCAAGACACAAGAGACGAACCAAGAAACTGACACTGACCAGAAGTAGACTTGCGATCAACACGACATCCAGCAAAATCCGCATCAGAAAAACCATGAAGTGCAAGAGTGGAATCGGCATAATACCAAAGACCCAGTTCAGGAGTAAACTTGAGATACCTGAAAATCCGCTTGACGGCCTGACGATGTGAAGTCCTCGGTGAAGCCTGAAAACGAGCGCATAGACACACGCTGAACTGTATGCCGGCCTCGTCGCCGTCAAGTAGAGGAGGGAGCCGATCATGTACCGGTACTCCTTCTGGTCCACTGGTTCTCCGTTCTCATCCACATCCAAAGTTGTAGTCGTACTCATCGGCGTAGTCATCGGCTTGGAGTCGCTCATGTCGAATTTCTTGAGAATGTCCTTGGTGTACTTGCTTTGGTGCACAAACGTCCCATCCTTGGTTTGCTTGATCTGCAGCCTGAGAAAGAACTGCAACTCTCCCATCATCGACATCTCAAATTCCCTGCTCATATCGTCTGCAAACTTGGCAACAAGATCATGAGAAGAGCCACCAAAAATGATATCATCCACGTAAATCTAAACGATTAAAAGATCATTGCCATTTCTCAGCAAGAACAGCGTTTTATCAACCTTCCCCATCACAAACCCTTGCTAAGCAAGAACCCTCTCAACCTGCCACACCACGCTCTGGGTGCTTGCTTTAGGCCATATAAAGCTCGGTGGAGTTTGTACACTCGGTGTGGGTACCTCTCACTCTCAAAACCCGGGGGCTGCCTCACATACACTTCTTCCTCGATCACCCCATTCAAGAAGGCACTCTTCACATCCATTTGGTACAATTTGAACCCTTTAGCAACTGCAAATGCTAGAAGGATCCGAATTGCCTCCAAACGGGCAACATGAGCAAATGTCTCCTCATAATCTGTCCCCTCCTGCTGCGAAAACCCCTGAGCAACCAACCTCGCTTTGTTTCTCACAATCTCACCACTCTCATCCCTCTTGTTCTTGAACACCCACTTGGTTCCTATAGGATGGCAATTTGGAGGTGGTTCTACTAACTTCCACACCTGATTTCTCTCAAAGTTTTCAAGCTCTTCATGCATGGCATTGACCCAATCAGAATCAGATAAAGCGTGTCCAACATTTTTGGGCTCCAAAGACGCGACAAAAGCAGAATGAGCATAATGAGAGATGTTCTGTGACCTCGACCATGTAGTGCGTTCATCCAAGTTCCTGATGATCTTCGAAGGTGGATGATCCCTCTGTACCAGCCGGGGAGCTTCTCGCCTCGAGATTGCCTCCCCCTCAACGTCAGCTTCCACTTGAACTCGATCAGAAGCGCGACTCGACGAAGGTGTAGCAGACGGGCCGTCGTCGAATGTCGTGGTAGTAGTGGAAGTAGAAGGTACACGATCTCCACACGGTGCATGAATTTCCTCATCATCTTCATCATCAGGCTGTTCTTCCTCAAAGATGGGCTGTCCCAAATCATCATCACCTGCACACTCAAAAGCAGAAGAGCTACACGGAATGGTCTCGTCGAAGGTGACTTCGCAAGTCTCCATGATTTGGTTAGTCTCAAGATTGAGCACACGATATGCTCGAGAATGATTAGCATAACCAAGAAAAATTCCATCCATCGAACGAGACTCAAACTTGTCCAAATTTCCTTTCTTCAGAATGAAACACTTGCAACCAAAGACCCGAAAGTGACTCACACGGGGGGTACGACCATGAAAAGCTCATAGCAAGTTTTCTTCTTGAAAGCACGAAGGAAAATCCGATTTGAAACATAGCAAGTTGTATTCACTGCTTCTGCCCAATACTTCCTAGGAGTCCTATGCTCATCTAGCATCGTCCTAGCCATCTCACAAAGTGTTCGATTCTTTCTTTCAACAACACCATTCTGACAAGCAACATATGGCGAAGAGTATTGATGTTCGAGACCAAGATCATGACAGAAGCCATCAAAACGAGTGTTCTTAAATTCCGTACCATTGTCACTACGTATAGCTCTCATGGCACCACCATTACTCTCGTTTTTCAACCTCAAAATCAGATCTCGAACAAAATCAAATGTCTCATCCTTCGACGCCAGAAAGAACAACCAAGCATATCGAGAAAAATCATCCACAACCACAAGGACATACCACTTTCCACCAACTGAACGAACTCGAGCGGGGCCAACCAAGTCCATATGCAAAAGCTCCCCTGGACGTTCAGTCATAACATCTGTCAAAGGTGGGTGGGAAGCAGCAACCATTTTACCATGCCTACAAGGTGCACAAACCAAATCTTTCTCGAACTTGAGCTTGGGCAATCCTCGGATAAGGTCAAGAGCACTCAAGCGTGTGAGCAGATCAAACCTCACATGACCCAATCTCCTATGCCACTTCCAAAGCTCAGAAGAAGTACCAGCGATCAAACACCGTGAAGGACCAAAAGATCGAGAAAAATCAGCACGAAAAATCTGTCCCTCGGGAATGATCATACACACAAGGTCACCTCGAGAATCAAGAATTTTAGAGTCACCACGCTTAAATCGAACCTCATAACCCTCATCAAGAAGCTGAGAAACTGAAAGTAAATTGAAACCAAGATTCTTGACAAGAGCAACTCGCTTCAACATGAAATTGTCGCTCACCTGAATAGCACCCTCAGACAACACTCTACCTCTACCCTTATCCCCGAAAGTGATGTACTGCCTGGACACCACCGGGGTGAGACTGGAGAACCACTTCCCATTACCTGTCATGTGTCTCGAGCAGCCAGAATCCATCAACCAAGAGTTCTCCAAGCCTCCCACCTGCACGATCAGAAACGAGAACGAGAATGAGCGAATGACTCGACACTGGGGTTAGCACAAAACGAGTCAAACCAGTGTCGGGCCATCTGCTCAAAAGAGGGGTTAGCAAAATCAACTCTACCACGTGAAACCCTCTCGTCTCTCACCATCGGACCTCTAGCACCACGCGGGGGAAAACGTGGCCTAGACTCTCTCCTAGCCTCAAAGCTACGGTTGAACCTCCCTGAACCAAACTGACCACGAAACGGAGGCCGCCTAGCAGACTCACGACTAGCTGGAACACCACGACTGGCAACCACAGGAACTGTGCGCACAAAAGCATCGCCTCTCAGCCAGGGTGAACGAGACACAGGCACACTACGGGAAGAGTAGTACCTGTCCCTATTCCCCTCCTCCTTCTCTCTTCTCACCTCCCTCTTCTTCCTCCAACAGAACTCCTCAAGGTGTCCATCCCTTCCACAATGCTCACAATGGAAGCGGACTGGCTTTGGCTTTGGGGTTTCTCTCGACTGTGCCCTCTCTCTCGGCTGGTAAACCCCACGCCTCACAAAGGTCACTCTCCTCTGAAAGTTATCTGTATTTGGTGGAAACTTGGGAGGATCTGGAGTGGTGTCAAGCTTGTTTAGCAGGTGGTTGGGTTTGGGTGTGAAGGTGTTCTTGAGAATGGTTTTTGGTGGGTTTGTAGGAATGTTTGCGGTGAAACTCTCAGGCTCTCTCTCTCTCTCACCACTGGTCTCACCAACCTTCTCAGAACCAAGACCACGACCATCAGCTCTCTTAAAACCAGCAATCAACATCTTGAGCTGAGGCTCACGACCCGACAACCAACCCAAACACTGTCGCAACTCATCATTCTCATCTTGCAAGCGATTCACACACTGCTCTAGCTCAACATTCTTCAATGCAACAACATCACAAGCAGAACATGAATTTGCAATGGGAGATTTCAGTTGTGCTTCAAGTGAACTAATCATGGTGCGTGATTCAAGCAACTGAGCATGCAAAGCAGGACAAGAAGTACAAGCACCTAGCAAAGATGATCTAGACTTCAACTCAGCAAGCTCAACCCTAGCACCCTCTAGTTCATCTAAGCAAGTCATGTGTTTCTCCTTAAGCACAACCAGATTAGCAATATGCACATCACAGAACGAGCATTCAACTTCATCAAACACAAGAGGAGCATCTTTCAAAACAGCAATCTCTGACTCAAGCTTAGCTGCTCTCTCTCCCTAGACTCGCAAAGCAAAGACTCAAACTCCATAGCCTTCTTTCCAGTCTCAGAAGCAAGGTCTCAAGCTCAGCCACTCTATCCTTGGACTCTCCTAGCAAAGACCTAAACTCCCTCTTCTCCTTGTTGGTCTTCCTAAGCACATCATCGCGGTTATCGACCAACTGCTCTAATCTAGCAATCTCCTGACGCAAAGAGGTGGGATCGGTCAATACCTCATCCTCGGAGTCGGAGTCGGAGTCGTCCTTGCTCTTCACGGAGTCGTGCGCCATGGTGCAGTAGTCGACGGCGGCGAAGGAGATGCCGTTGAAGTTGCGGTTCAAGCTCTTCTTCTCCTTGCGGTGGCCGCGGTCTTCATCTTCGCTGCTTGAGCTTGACGACGTGTTGGTGGAGCTTGTGTCGATGTCGCTCGCATCTGCCACCGTCGCTCGAGATCGGTTCTTCTTGTGTCCACCGTGCTTTTTCTTCGATCTTCTCTCGTCTTTGTTCTTGTGCTTGGAGCGGTACTCGTCCTTGGGACGGTGCTTGTGGTCATCTCGCGGGCGGTGCTTGCGGTTGTAGTCGTTCTTGATCTCCTCGGGGCACTCGGCGATGAAGTGGCCCATCTTCCCGCATCTGTAGCACGTACTCCCGGCACGCCTCGAACCCTTCTGGTTCTGGTACATCCGCTCGAACCTCCTCGTGAGCAACGCGAGATCCTCCTCGCTCAGCACCTCATATTCTTCATCTGGAAGAGACACAAGAGAAGACAAAGCAAAGTGTCTAGGAGAGTTAGCATGTCCATATCCAGAGCCACCGACTAGAGCCAGACTATGGGGATCAGTCGGACTCTTAGCCTTGGCAAGCAGATGTCTGTCAACCTCGGAAGACTTCAACTTCGAGAAAAGCTAATCGACAGACAAAGTTTCATAGTTTCCCGACTCCATGATCGCCTCAACCTTGGCACCCCACACGGATCTATCAAGTGCTTGCAGGAGCTTGATAGCTCGGTCATGATCTGAGTATGGGAGTACAGTAATGTTGGCTTTCATGTTGTTGACAATAGAAGTGAAACGCTGAAACAAAGCATCAACCGACTCTCCAGGCAAATGAGCGAAATTTTCGTATTCTCTCCGATACATCGAGAAAAGCCTAGCCTTCACATGGCTATCACCACCGTGGGCTACCTTGAGCTTCTGCCAGATCTGGCTAGCTAGGTCCTCGCCCAAAACACGCTCAAACTCCTCGGCAAACAAAGCACGGAACAAGTAGTCAACAGCTCTAGCATTCGCCTCAAACTTATCCTTTGCATCCTGGGCATCTAAGTTGGTGGGATTGACATAGTTTTCATCTTTTGTCACATCCCAAAGCAACTTTCCTTTGCCTCGCAAGAAAGCGCCCATACGCGCAACCCAGTTCGGGTAGTTCTTCCCATCGAAGTGCGGAGGCCCGGAACCCCGATCTTGGTACGCCATCTTTGGATCTTAGACTGGTTAGAGTCGCAAAGACCCGTAACCCGCTCTGATACCAATTGAAGGACCGAAACGGCAGAGAGGGGGGGAGTGAATGGGAGCCGATAAAAATTCTTTCCAACCGATCCGGCTATTTTCCCAAAACAACTCCGAAACCTCCGAGAGCAATCTTGCCAAGATCACGTAGCCACTGTCAAGCTACTGACCCTAGGAACAAGAAATACGCAGCGGAATTCGAATCGATCGAAACGAACACAAAATGGCCCGAAACAAGACTCGATCCAACACACCGGGGGGGGGGGGGGGGGCGGTTAAACTGGGTCAAGGGGGCGGTTAAACCGGGTCAAGGGGGCGGTTAAACCGCCCTGGCCTGGGAAGCTCGGGAAAAAGTCAAAACGAAAGTGGATCTCCCAAACCGCTTGAGCTCTTGAGGCGAGATTTTGGTCAGATGATCTAGACCTCCAGTGGAGTGTTTTCCCAAAAGATCTCGGCCTCTAACTCACTACAACTCCCGGAATCTCAGATCACATGAAGAACTCCATGACCTCGAGTTCATCCCGAAAATCTAAAATCCAAAGCGATTCCCGGCATTTGGGGGCAAAGGATCACCAGCAAAAGAGGCACAAGGCACTCATACGTGAATCCCCCAAAGAAATCTGCGAGAAAACGCCCTAGAAAGAGAAGAACGAAAATCCCCCAAAAATAGCTTCGAAAATACCCACGAAAATAGAAAAAGAAAAGGGAGCTCGGGAAATCAAATCATGGCACAAAGATGAGCAGCACAAACTCCATCACATAACCATGAATTCACCTATACTAGGAATGATTCGAAGTAGTTCTAGGTGGAGGGGATGAAAGGGAAAACTAGTTCAAAGGAAAAACTAAAGAGATAACTAGAGAGATAACCAAAGAGATAGCAGTCACCAGCCCTGGGAGGGGCTATTAGTAGTCCAAGTGGTGGTGCTCTAAAGACTAAACTACCCCTAAGTGATACATACCCCTCAGGGGAAAATTTGACATTTGGTTCTCAGATATTTTTCGGCTCGGGCACCTTCCACTGCAAGCTAGCTTCCCTCCGACGCAAGCTTTGCAGTCACGCCGCGTGTCCTCCGGATCGAAGCTCCTCGACGTCGGTTTTGGGCCAGCCCAGGGGGGGCGGTTAAACCGCCCCTGCCAGCCACACTTGGCCCAGCAGCCCATCTCCGCCACGTCGAGTCCTCGGTCCTTGGTTTTGAGGCCCAAACCAAGGGAAACCGTCCACCGATGATTTTGTGGCCAAATCACCAAACCCCGCGCGCAAACTTCGGTTGTTAGCCGCCACCTTGCGCCGGCTTCTCGTCCGCGTACGAGCTTCGGTTGTGAGCCGCTACCTCGCACCGGAACCATGTCCCCTTGCTTGTTCTTGCCGGCATGTGAACCGCACTGGATCCATCCGGCCACCGGGTCCCTCAAACCAAGCCTACTTGTCTCTCCGCTCCTCGGAGGCCGCCATGGCTAAGACCTTTTGCGCCTGTTCTTCACCTGCACCAATGCAACCAAGCCGCATTCTACACCTGCAATACTTGAGCCAAGGGAAACGTCAATCCACACCACGTTGTCAATCACTCATCACACCAGGAAGCGACCATCCACCGGTCCTCGGACACACCGGGTCCTCACGAGGCCATGAGGTGCTTAAGCCCCATTTATTCTGATTAAATCAGTAGTCTTCAAAATATTATATGGTGTGCGATAAAAATCGCACTCCATATGCGATAAAAATAAATTAAGCAGTCGATGTATATCGCCTATCAGCCCCCGAGCCTTGAAATGATTCAGAATGATCAATTCAAGGGTCCAGCGAGCTTTAGGGTTCTTCAAATCATCTTAGAGATCATCATCCGAGTGGTAATTTGCACCCAGAAATAGTAGTCACATCGAATCATCTTGGAGATCTTCATCCGAGTGGTTTTCTTGTACCCAGCTCCCGAGCGTAGGAGCCAACGAAGATGCATCGAGTAGTATGTAGTCGAAATAGCCACCATCAATAGAGTAGCGAAACACAGGAGGTCGTGGTCGACTTGTCACGCCGTGATCTCCCCAGAAACAGGAGTCAGGTGCCAATGTAGTCGTGGCTCCATCATTGGTACTTGGCGACTCAAATATGCTGGAGAAAGACAACTAGGTAAGCCTGATGGCAAACCGAGTTGTAATTTTAGCGTCAGCCCCCGAGCCTGGAAGCTGGCGAAGATGTGATAGCACGCTGTGCGGCCTAGAAAGTAGTCATCCAAACAAAGTACTCGGCGCTTGGCCAATCTTGTTAGAATAAAATAAAAAATAATTGAAATAAGTAACTTAGCTTGTTTGTTGTCGTTTGTCGATGAAGCAGACTTTGTCAGAGTTGATTCCGACTAGTTTGAGTTCATCACGAGCATATTGCTGATGCGGCAGTACCGCGACACAAGCTGAAGTTGAACTTTCACTTGATAACTTGCAACGGGTTGAGGCGACCACCATAGTGATGAATTCCATTGATCATGAGGCGCCCGAAGAGTCATCCAAACCACTCTTGCAGTGTATTCAAGAAGCCCCCGGCAAGTTGAACTCATTTTGTGAGTTATGCTTCAAAGCACTTGATAACTGGTACTTGAAGATCAGTACTCATATTGTGGAGTAGACTCTAGAGTACTTTCAAATAAGTACTCAGAGATTTGAAATCACTACTCTTATTGTGGAGTAGACTCTGTAGTACTTTCAAATAAGTACTCAGAGATTTGAAGTTACTACTCGCCTTATGGAGTAGACTCTGTAGTACTTTCAAATGAGTACTTAGAGATTTGAAGTTACTACTCTTCTTGCCGAGTAGACTCTGGAGTACTTTCAAATGAGTACTCAGAGATTTGAAGTTAGTACTCTTCTTGCCGAGTAGACTCTGTAGTACTTTCAAATAAGTACTCAAAGATTTGAAATTACCACTCGCGGGTAGTTGCTTTATAAGGCTAGCTGGCCTCTACAGGTGTTCAGCCTGGTCTTAGTTACATCTAAGTACTCAGGGATCCTGGAAAGTAGTCATGTGATATACTCTTCGGATTTTGACCGATGTATACTTTGTTGAATCAACAAGTATCAAAGGGAACTCCGGAACTTCTGCACGAGTGTAGTCGGCGCACATGCGCCACTCGTTGTTGTTCTTCTTTCTCACCAAGACTGGATTTGCCAACCAGTCGGGTGGAAGACTTCCTTGATGAATGCTACGGCGAGTAGTTTCGCCAGCTCCGTCTTGATCGCCTCTCGCTTGTCGCCTTCTTGGGTGTAGCTTTGGGATCGACGTTAAGGCTATGCTCGATCAGGTTCCTTGGCACTCCTCGCATATCTGCAAGTTTCCATGCAAAGATGTTGCGGTTGGCTTGCAGAATCCTGACGAGCTCGCCTTCTTATTTCGGGGTTAAGCCGACCCCGATCTTAGTGGTCTTCGACTGGTCTCCTTCCAGTAGTGGTGCGTCCTTGGTCGCCACGTCTTCAGGGACAGCCGCCTTGTGTGGTCCAGGCTCTTTGCTGGGGACTTCATACTCTGTCTGCTTCAGCTTCTGAGCCGCTGCGAAGATCTGGGCCATGGCGTTGGGTACCTGAGTGGTAGCCACAAACTCCACAGCCTCTCTGTCGCAGTTGTATGATTGTCGCAAGTCGCCGCAGATAGAGATAACGCCTCTGGGTCCTGGCATCTTGAGGACGAGGTAGACATAGTGTGGTATGGCCATGAACTTGGCCAAAGTAGGACGTCCGAGGATCGCTTGATACGAAGTCTCAAAGTCCGCCACCTCGAACTTGATGTATTCCGTCCTGTAGTTCTCCTGCGTGCCGAATGTGACTGGTAATGTGACTTGGCTGAGGGGAAGACTGCCATTACCAGGGACAATGCCGTAGAACGGGGAATTGGTGGGAGTGAACATTTTTTCAATGTCGAGTCCCATCCGCTTCAGGGTGCCATAGAATAGCACGTTCAGCCCTGCTCTGCCGTCGATGAGCACCTTGGTGAGTTGTGATCCTGCCACCGTGGGGTCCAGGACGAGTGGCAATTGCCCTGGTTCGTCGTAGCTGTTCCATTGGTCTACCCTGGAGAAGGTGATTAGAACCTCTGAGTACTTTAGGTATCTGGGGACGGCTGGCTCAATTGCCATTATGTGCCGTAGAGCGAGCTTATGCTTCCTCCGAGTGGGGAAACCATAGTCGCCCCCCATGATGACCATGAGTACATTCTTGGGCTTTTGGAACTTGTTCGTCTGGTCCTCCTCGTCTTCGTCATCTTCGTCGTCGGTCCTTTCCTTGTTCTTGGCTTCAGGATCGAGTGGTTCCCTTGCCGTCTTCTTCTTGGCCTTGTTTTCTCGATCCATCTTGGCGTATATGCGTTGGAGATCATAACATTGGCCCATGGTGTGCTTATGCTTTGGGTGCATTGGGCACGGCCTGTCCAGGATCTTCTCAACGTCACTCTTGCCAGGATAGTTCTTCTTTTGGTTTCGCATGCCAGTCTCCAGAGTCGCGACTGTGTCGTCTGGCTTGCGCTTGTTGTGCTGGGAGCCCTGCTGGCCATATTTCTCGAGGTCGCGGTCTTCTTGCTCGGACCACGTCTCGACTTGGTCGCGCAGGGCGTCTAGAGTCCTTGGTCGATGCAGGCCAAATTGCCTGTCAAAGAACCTGTTGGTGATGCCGTTCTGAAACAAGTTGATGCAGTTGCGGTCAGAAACGTCCACCACCAGAGTCTTGATTTCCATGAAGCGGCGCATGTAGTCGCGCGCGCTTTCTCCTTTGTGCTGCTTGCACATGGCGAGGTCGTGTCGAGTCTTGGGGCGACTGTATGTGCCTTGGAAATTGGACACGAAGATCTTTGTTGGTATTTCTTATGACCTACAGATAAATCCGCAAGCGTACGGATACCGATGTAGCTTTCACCCGGGAGTATTCCAGAGTATCGATTTCCACGGGGAACGTGAAGTGTACTAATCCTTAATTAGTTCATCCGAAGGGATAAATGTGGGTTTGGACGACGATGAAGAGAAGAGGTAAATAGGACGAGGGTAGAGAGGGTACTTGTGTAGCAACAACAGTTATTCCTCTGATCAAGCAACACTGACTTACTCACGATAGTTAACTTCGGGCGCCTGAGACACCACCACTCATAGAAAGGGATGAGAAGTGGAGTGGTACCGCCTACCCCTAAGTCCTACAGACCAGAACTAACATGGTGGATTACGTCGGCCGGACAGGGCTGTCACCACCTGCCGGCTACCACAACTATTCCGTTGAACTGGGTGCAAACCAAGGTAACGACTAGTCTAGACACCGTGCCTACACTAATAATTACTACTTCACTCGACGTCAGAGCAAAGCACCCACTACTAAGTAGTGAACGAGGAACCAAGAAACAAAAGTAAGAAAGAGCAGATGCTTGATTAATCAGAGGGAACCAGAGTTACCAGACAAGACCCGGATGTAGTCACTCGAAGATGAACTGCATCCGCCGAGGTACAAAATAGAGGAAGAGCGGACACCTCCGGCTTTCCCCCGAACTCTCACCTCACCTCTCTCCCTATTTTCCAAGGCTAGGAGCAGCAGCGCTTAGCCTTAGAGCTTCTTCTCTTGTATTTCGACGTGTCTTCTCAAGATGAGTGGGGTGTCCTTTTATAGGCTCCAAGGGCGGTTCCTGGCGTCATCATCAAGCTAGCCTCCTGCTTAACATCCACGCGAAGGGGGAAGCGTAGAAGCCACGGTAGTAGGCAGGTCGGCCTCATCTAGGCCGGCCGGCCTGGCTCTGGTGCCAGGTGGCACCGACCTTTGCAGGAACGGCTCGGATGATGTCCTGAAGTCGGTAACAGTTGCGTTCGGTTGAAGCTGTCCAAGAATCCTAGGTTGTGGGCCCTTCAATCCATGTTTATCCCACCCTAGGCCTTCCGGGTCCTTTGATCAAACCGACATCAAATGCACGGCTCATGATCATCTTTGACACATTAGTAAACTTGTGGATCAGTGTCGTGGCCAGAAGAGGGGAAAGGGGGCCGGTCGGCCTGGCCTAGGCCGGCCGGCCTGGCCCTGTGCCCAAATTGTTCCTTCTTTTCCCCATCTGCTCCTTCACTCACAAATTGTACAAAACTTATAGAACTCATTAGAAATAATCAAATTCACATTGGCATGAGCAAGATGAGCCTGGAATATCGTGGAATGTTGACGGTAAAATCGTATAATATCGGCCGTCAACACACCTCCACACTTAGACCCTTGCTCGCCCTCGAGCGAGGAGTAGGGACTAAGATGAGACATGACATCCAAGGAAATGGAACAAGCATACGAAATATTCCAAGTCATACCTTGTACTTGTGAATTTTGAAGTGTCTATCATGCTATCTTGGGTAGTTGAGGATTGGAACGATCATGAATCAAGTCACTTCAACTCTATGTGTCAAGTAGCTTGGGATTTTCTAACCAAATTTTCAAAAACAAACCTTTGCATTGCTCCTCATTTGATTCTCTCAGATCTCTCAATGTGTATATATCCTCACCAAGGCATTAACTTGCCTTTCTTCATCCTACTTTTAATGATGGCTATATGTGGAGCTCAAGGTAGGGTGTGAAGAAGAGGCATACTTGCATCACATGTATTGCAAAGTCAAAGAGCGGACCCAAGAAGAAATCAAATCATATAATCAGATCAAGATGTGCACGTGTATGGGTATGATGGATGGTGGTTGGAATAAACAACTCCTTTGTGTGTGGTCTTTCTCCTTAAAAAAATCTTTTGAGAACATGGCTATCAGATTTTTTTTCTTTCTTTCTTGGACCTTCATGTGTCCAACTTTTTTTTTCTCTCTTTTTTTTCTTTTTTTTTTGTGTGGACCTTCATGTGTCCATTTTTTTTTCGATAGCCATGTCTCTTTTGTAACAATAACTGAGGAGTGAGACTTACACGTACATGATGGAGCATTAATTTTGTGGAATGGATGGATGAATGAAACAATGCTAACTTCCAGTGTAGAAGTATAGCAATGGGGGATAAACGTGTACGTGATCTTGATCATAAAAGCATGAAAAGAATTCTCATAAGGGTCGCAACAATTTGACAAAGCTCAATGCAATGACAAGTAGCATATGTGTATATGGTTTTCAAGATAACTCAACATATGGCTTCGGTAGGACTTTGGCATATCAAAGAGGAGCTTTGCAAAGGGTTTTCAAATTTTCAAATAAATTTCCCAAGCACTCAATATTAAGAGTGAAGATCATATCTTCAAACCATATCTCAAACATCAACTACTTAGATGAACATGGTTCCCTAAAAATATTTTTTCACAAGCATCAAGGTCATAGCAAGGAATATAACATATGCAAGCCAAACATGGGAACATGAAGGGTAGGCATAGCACCCTGATTTATTTTATCTTGAGATTGATTTAAATGATAGGAATTGAAATTCAGTCACACTCATGAATTAAGGAGCGAGAGGTGGAGTGCACATACCATCGTTTTTTTTCTTTGTCATGTTAGCGCAGTCGATGTTGTGCGACACCTTCGTGGGGGACCTCGAATGTGTACGTCGATGATGAGCTTGAGAGATCTCACCCACACTTGTACTTGTGCTGGTACTGTTATTCAAAACCAAAAGATGGAAACAAAAAGAGGGGCTCTTCTGGTTCAAGAACCAGGGAGCCTTTATTCGAATTCAAAAATATGATTCTTTTTTTTATTTTATTTTATAGAGCAAGATGCAGGAACTAGCATCAATTTCAAACCAAGATAAGTTTGGTATAAGAGAAACTTACTTGGGATACTCACATGCCTCCCCCACACTTGGAATTTGCATTGTTGTGCAACACAACCCATGTGTGTGGAGTTCAAGTTTCCTTTCGTAATCATTCTCTCAATAAAACTTACAACAGTATTGTAGTTGATGTAGCTCTCATGTTCTAAGGTGTTCATCGTTCTTCTTGATCTTCGCCTGAAATGGTTAGAGAGCAAAAATACTCGAAGGACAACTTTATCATAGAGACATGATCTTGCTTTTTATTCAAAAGGGAAATAAATACTAATTATCCGGGCTATCTCCCGGCAGTGCTTTGTTTATGGTCATAAGCTTGACCTTGGGAACATTCTCTTGCAGCTACCATCGATGATGTCGTTCCCGTCTCATCACCAAGTATCGATGTGTCATGAAGCTTTTAGCTGCAAGGTTAGGGCAACAGAGCAACCACGAAATTTGCAATGCTTATGGTAAACATATGCATCTACAACCAACCTTCTAAATGCTTTGTAGAAGAGGACCTTGAGGGGGTTGTAGTCCTCGTGTGTGCTCGGGGCACCGGACGTGGCTAACTTTGGAGAGGCAGTGAACGAGCATGGTCTATGTATGACTTCAAGAATAAAACTTCCATGCTCATCCAAGAGATTATTTTCCTTGGACTCCAAAGTTAGTGCTTTACAATCTTCCATGGCCCACGGGTTCACTATCTCAAGAGATTCATCGTGGATGCTTGATGTTGCTTTTCGATCATGGTCGGAAACAACATAGTAAGGGCCAGTGGGAAGAGGCTCAAACTCGTTTGAGGGTGATGATGATCGTTCCTCTTCACAAAAGTGAACGGTCTCTTCCGACTCGTAATATTTGAGAGCAGAGACCGCAACCTCAAAGAGAACAGGCTCGGATGATGTGAACGAAGATCCATGCATCATACTCTCGAACGGGTTTAGCTTAGGAAGAGGCTTCGCCATAGGTTTTGCTAGACAAGTGGTAGTGGTGGCGAAGGCAGCTTCCCTAAGCTTTTCATCTAGGCTCCCTCGAGGTTTATCAAGGAGTTCTCGAACTGGGCAGCCTAGGAGTAGATCAAGATCAAGTATATCAAAAATGTGAAAGTCTAGGCTCACCTCGATCTTGTCTATCATGAGTGGCATGGCACATGCAACCCCCCGACATTCAAGGATGTGTCCAAAGGGACAACTAGTGAGGAGCTTGTCGGACGGCCTTAGCGAGACATTGCCCAATAGAGTGTACGCTAAGTGCCATGGCATCACATTAATCTCCATGATGGGGTTAAGATGGGCTTCTACGGTTATTCCCCTTATAGAACAAGGAAGGATCGTAGAGGGAGAACTAATCCAAATTTCTTCGGAATAGCATCTCGCTCCACACAACCACTCCTGATTCATAGCCTCCTTAAGGGATGTTTGATTAGGAGGATTGGGAGGCGAAGGAGGTATCGTAGGCCTGTGAAAAGGATCTGTCAGAGAATTTTTAGAGTTAGGGATTTGGACAGAATAGAGCTCCTCTCGAGAATGCTAGTCAATGTA
The DNA here is from genome assembly GCA_015476505.1 of Urochloa ruziziensis. NCBI lineage: Eukaryota > Viridiplantae > Streptophyta > Magnoliopsida > Poales > Poaceae > Urochloa > Urochloa ruziziensis. The sequence continues at coordinate 23,485,580 of CM027119.1, forward strand.
GTCGGTGGCTTAGACCTTAGTAATTGTGTGCCTTTCAACTACGGGAAGTTTTGAGCTATCCCTGTACTCCAGGAATAGCTCGTCGTGGAAATCGTAGGGGAAGGCACAACGAGAATCATGTAGGTCCAGATCATATTCTGGGGTTGGTTCAGGGAGAGTATCGGAGAGATGTGCTACGACTGGTGTGGATTCTTGTGATGCTCTCACATATTCCGACGCAGATGTCTCTTCTATGGGCTCCTCAGGAATTTCTTCCGAGAATTCATCATAGCTCCCAGTGTAAGGGGTGTTCTCTAGAATTTTGTCTAGAATGGCCCTCCCCTCACTAGGTGTCAAATGAGTGAAAGATCCTCCTGAGGACGAATCTAGGAATTTGGCTGATTCGATTTCGAGACCTCTTCTAAAATGTATTAGAAGGATGGGTTCAGAGATCCCTAGATCAGGACCAGAGGCCAGAAGATAGGTAAATCGAGCCCAAGCAGCCCCTAGTGATTCTCCTTCCCTTTGTTTGAAGGTAAGGATCTCGATTCGAAAGTCAGCGACCCGAGATTCAGGGAAAAACGTTAGACAGAATTTTGCTCGTAGTGTCTCCCAACTTCCCTTCACTCTCCCACGATAGCGATCACACCATATCTTCGCTCGACCTGTCAAAGAGAAGGGAAACACCTTCCATTTCAGAGTTTGTTGGGCCATCCCCGTAATCACGATACATGAGCAAATTTGCTCAAATTCCTGTAAGTGAACATAAGGATTCTCCCCTTCAGCTCCAGAAAATGGATTCTCTCTGATCTTGGCTATGAATTTTGTGTGTATTCCATAGCCAGAGCTTTTTATGGGGTGAGACGATGGTGGTGGCTCCAGATCCTCAGCTTTTGGAGCTGAGAATTGATATAAGGTAGGAGCAGAATTCATGATGGTAGGTGGATGATATGTGGACGAACTAGGTTCGGGATAAGAACAGCTACCGTTCCCCGGCAACGGCGCCAGAAAGCTTGTTGGTATTTCTTATGACCTACAGATAAATCCGCAAGCGTACGGATACCGATGTAGCTTTCACCCGGGAGTATTCCAGAGTATCGATTTCCACGGGGAACGTGAAGTGTACTAATCCTTAATTAGTTCGTCCGAAGGGATAAATGTGGGTTTGGACATCGACGAAGAGAAGAGGTAAATGGGACGAGGGTAGAGAGGGTACTTGTGTAGCAACAACGGTTATTCCTCTGATCAAGCAACACTGACTTACTCACGATAGTTAACTTCGAGCGCCTGAGACACCACCACTCACAGAAAGGGATGAGAAGTGGAGTGGTACCGCCTACCCCTAAGTCCTACAGACCAGAACTAATGTGGTGGATTACGTCGGCCGGACAGGGCTGTCACCACCTGCCGGCTACCACAACTATTCCGTTGAACTGGGTGCAAACCAAGGTAACGACTAGTCTAGACACTGTGCCTACACTAATAATTACTACTTCACTCGACGTCAGAGCAAAGCACCCACTACTACGTAGTAAACGAGGAAGCAGGAAACAAAAGTAAGAAAAAGCAGATGCTTGATTAATCAGAGGGAACCAGAGTTACCAGACAAGACCCGGATGTAGTCACTTGAAGATGAACTGCATCCGCCGAGGTACAAAGTAGAGGAAGAGCGGACACCTCCGGCTCTTCCCCCGAACTCTCACCTCACCTCTCTCCCTATTTTCTAAGGCTAGGAGCAGCAGCGCTTCGCCTTAGAGCTTCTTCTCTTGTATTTCGACGTGTCTTCTCAAGATGAGTGGGGTGTCCTTTTATAGGCTCCAAGTGCGGTTCCCGGCGTCATCATCAAGCTAGCCTCCTGCTTAACATCCACGCGAAGGGGGAAGCGTAGAAGCCACGGTAGTAGGCCGGTCGGCCTCATCTAGGCCGGCCGGCCTGGCTCTGGTGCTAGGTGGCACCGACCTTTGCAGGGACGGCTCGGATGATATCCTGAAGTCGGTAACAGTTGCGTTCGGTTGAAGCTGTCCAAGAATCCTAGGTTGTGGGCCCTTCAATCCATGTTTATCCCACCCTAGGCCTTCCGGGTCCTTTGATCAAACCGACATCAAATGCATGGCTCATGATCATCTTTGACACATTAGTAAACTTGTGGATCAGTGCCGTGGCCAGAAGAGGGGAAAGGGGGCCGGTCGGCCTGGCCTAGGCCGGCCGGCCTGGCCCTGTGCCCAAATTGTTCCTTCTTTTCCCCATCTGCTCCTTCACTCACAAATTGTACAAAACTTGTGGAACTCATTAGAAATAATCAAATTCACATTGGCATGAGCAAGATGAGTCTGGAATATCGTGGAATGTTGACGGTAAAATTGTATAATAATGGCCGTCAACAATCTTCTTCAGGCGTCCCCAGGAGTTGATGGAGCGTCGTGGCAGGTTTTCAAACCATGTGAGTGGCGCGGGCTCGAGTGCCATTGGGAAGTATCTACACTTGATGGCAGTGTTGCCACCCGCGCACTCGATAGCCGTAGAGTAGATGCGCAACCACGACTCAGGGGTGGTCTTGCCGTCGTACTTCTCGAAGCCGACTGGTTTGAATGGTTGTGGGTAAACCGCCATCCAAATGTCCCTGGAGAACATTGGGTACTCGTCGTCTTCTTCCTTGTATCCCCGGGCTTCATCACGCCTCTTGGATTCAAGGATGGAGCGCGCGTCGCGGTTGACTTCTCCCAGTCGGCTGGGGTTTGGGGGGCGATTCTTGTCGCGGGGAGGTTGGCATCCGCTGCTCTCGACTTCTTCGCTTAGAGCTGCTCGGCCGCTGCGCGATGGTGCGGCGGCGATGGCCTTGTCGAGAGTGCAGACCATGTCGTTGATCCGTTCGAGTGCAGCTGCCGTCTCTGGGTTCTTGGCAGACTGCGGATGTGATAGGCAATCTCCATGGCGTTAGCCATAGGAGAGTCATAGCGTGCCACTCGTGCGAACTCTTGAGCGAGGTTGCCCCCAGCCATGACGCGATTGCAAGCGTTTAGGCGGCGCTGAGCCCTCTTGTTGTTCCGGAGTTCTCTGTCCGTGGCCGCTTGAGTGGATTCGCCAGCGGGTGCGTCTTCATTTGCAGAGATATCTCCTTCTAGCTCAAAAGTATAGCGCGAGTCGTTGTCGACGTCGCCAGCTGCTGCTGCGCCAGCCATGAAGACTTGTCGATTGGGCTCGACAGAGTCGCTGGAGCTTGGAGTGATGAGCTCTGTAGAGCTTTCCTCTTCTGGCAGCAGTGGTGTGCTGTACTGGAACGGCAGGTCGTCAGTAGCTTCAGGCCCAAAGAGTACAAAGATCTGGCGGGACTCGTAGACGTCCCGTGGGATCCTGTCTCTTTGGTACTCTGATCTTCCTTCAGTCGTGGCGTAGATCACAATGTTGTGTTCGCCATCGTCTTATAGTGTTTCCTCGTCCGAGTCCGAGTGGCATTCGGGGACCGCTTGGCTCAGAGAGTTGGCGTGTCCTGCCATGACTCGGACTGGGACATCCCGCCTCGAGTCCTTTGCGGACTCGAACTGGTTCCGTAACGCCTCACAGTATGCGTGGGTCGAATTACGGAGTCCAAACGGGAATTGGGGTGGGAGGTATGTTTGCTTCTCCGTAGTCGTGATCGACTCGTCCGAGTCCGAGTGGCATTTGGGGACCGCTTGGCTCAGAGAGTTGGCGTGTCCTTCCATGACTCGGACTGGGACATCCTGCTTCGAGTCTTTGACGGACTCTTGCCCGCGGATGAGGTCCGCGAGTGTGATCTTGCCGAGTTGCTCGGCCAAATCTTCCATGATGGGCGCTTGCTCCAGCTTCAACTCGACAGGCGTCTCGTAGTAGCTGTAGAAGCCACCCGAGCCGTCGGCGACGTAGACCCACGAGCCAAAGCGGAACGTTGTGCCCTCCTGAAGAGCTTCAGCTTGAATGTAGGTCACCATTGCGTTCTCCACGGGATCTTCGAGGAAAACCCCTACCTGGCACGCCAGATGTCGGTGTTCTACCGTCGATCCTACCGAGGGGTATCCCGAGGCAGTAGAGTTTCAGGTGGGTTTCGTCGAGATCAGGAACGCAAAGGCAAAGAGACTCAGGATTTTAGACAGGTTCGGGCCGCTTAGAAGGCGTAATACCCTACGTCCTGTGTGGTGATTGGTATTGATTGTATGTCTTCTCTGTTGAGAGACTTGGGTTCGTCTGTTGGAGAGGGTCCCTGCCCAGCCTTATATACACGGCGGGCAGGGTTACAAGGTCAGTTTCAAGTTGAATCCTAACCAATTACTACTCGGAGAGTGCTTTTCAAGACAATCCGAGTAGTTTACAAGTCATACGACTAGTTTCCATAACGAGAAGAGTCCTTGCAGTACTCTACTCGTGTTCTTCACGCCTGGTACAACTCTGTCTGGAGATAATCCATGCGTCCCTGTGGGCCCATGGTCGTACCTCCAACACAGGTACCGTGGAGGTTGGCACCGGCCGTGCGTCGGCGCAGGCCAGGAGCAGCGCCGGCCAAGCGGGCGTGCGGCGGGGCGAGGCGGGCCAGGACTGGCGCCGGGCGAGTGGGTGTGCGGCAGCACGGGTGGCGCGGAGCTCTGCGGCCACCGAAGCCGCACGCTGCTCGATCCCCTTCGCTGGAGCAGTTAGCGCCCTGCCCGATTCGGATGATGCGGCTCGATTTGGTGGCCGTAGACCTTGACTTAGGATCCATGTTTGATTCACTGGCAAAGGAGATCGATTTTGTGCTTATGGACTTTTTAGATTAAGGAAATATCCGGCCTCGAACACCCTCAAAGGAGTGCTTGCAGCCCACACACATTACAATCAGCACTTAGGCTGTTTAGACACTTCAAACTGAAATGGAGTTTAACTCGAGGGAATAAAGTGCAGCTTAACACTGACTGCAATGACACAAACGAGGTTCTAAACTTGGAGCCTGTTCCTCAGCTTCCATCCAAACTTGTTGAAGGTCTCCATCACAACTACCTCCAACTTGAGACAAATGGTTTTCAGATTTCTTCTCTCTTCCTCTTTAGAGAGTAGCGTCCAGCTCCTCGTCCAGTACGTCGCTCAGTACGTCGCTCTGAATAGCACCTGCACGAAAGAGTTAGGTATTTGGCCTCTGAAAAATACCTCATTTCTGCTCAACCAGATTGCCCAGCAGAGAGCCGACACCCCAACTAGCGTCTGCTTCCTATCAGTCTTAGACCAAAGTTTAAGCCAATTCCCTAATAAGTCACCCACATTAGTAGGTGTTCTAATTCCAAAGGAAATTGCCACTACATTCCAGATTGCCCTTGCTATGTGACACTCAAAAAAGAGATGTTGGACATCCTCCTCTCGGCAGCAGAAGGGACAATTGTTGCTCCCCTTCCACTTCCTTTTAATTAAGTTATCTTTGGTTAACACTACTCCCTTTTTTAAATACCACATAAAATTTTTTATCTTGTAGGGAATCTTAGCCTTCCAAACCGGGCAACTCTCTGGTGTTCTGCCCTCTCTCATGATCTCCCTGTACATTGACTGTACTGAGAAATTCCCTCCCTTGCTGTTGTTGTAAACAAAAACATCAGCAAAAATCATTCGACTCAATATCAATTATACTCTCAATTAGTTGAAACCATTTTTGACGGTTTACCCCTGTTAGTGCTCTTCTAAATGACACATTAACTGGGACAGTGCTTAGCATGTTTGCAACAGTCACATTCTTCTTTCTAGTAATATTGTACAGGGTTGGGAAAGTATTCATCAGGCTTTCTTTTCCTAACCACACATCTTCCCAAAATCTAGTTTCAGTACCATTATTCATTTTAAAATGTCCCTTTGAAAAAAATTGTTCCTTAATTTCCATCAATCCTGACCAAAATTGGGAATCCCCTGGTCTTTTCTCCACCCTTGAAAGAGGTTTATCTCCTAATTATTTCCTTCTTAACAACTTTTGCCAAATCCCATCCTCATTCAAAAGTTTAGACAGCCATTTACCTAGTAAACATCTATTCTGAACCTCTAAATCAATTATCCCCAAACCCCCTACACTCTTTGGTTGACGAAGGATGCTCCACTTCGCTAGCCTGTACTTCTTTTATGTTCATCGCGTTGTTAGAAGAATCTAGACCTATAGTAGTCTAGCTTTTTCAAAATACCTTTAGGTATTCTAAAGAAAGACATCATGTACATCGGTAGAAATTTCTACATAATCCTGTTCCTTCTTTTTGGCCTCTCTGAAGCAAAAAAGTTCGCTTTTATGAAAGTTTATCTTTAGCCCCAATAGCTTCTCAAAGGTGTTCAGGATTAGTTTTAGATTCTTTGCCTGACTCATGTCATCTTCTATGAACAGAATAGTATCATCTGCATATTGAAGCCCTCCACCAGATGCGGGACTAGCCCAATAATCTGTTCATTCTCTCTGGCTCTAGATATTAGTATGGCAAGCATGTCAGCCACAATATTGAAAAGCAAGGGGGACAGTGGGTCCCCTTGTCTCAACCCCCTTTTTTGTCTGAAAAACTTGTCCATTATCGTCATTGATTTTAACACCCACACTTAGTAAATCTATTTGCCAACACCTTAGTAAATCTATTTGCCAACACCTTAGTAAAAATTTTAAAACTCACATTTAGCATACAGATCGGTCTGTACTGTTGGATCATCTTAACCTCTTTTAGTTTCGGTATCAAAGTTATGATCCCAAAATTTAAACTAAAAATAGGTAGTTGTCCTCTATGGAAATCTCTAAACATGGCCATTAGGTCATTCTTAATGAGATTCCAAAATACTTGATAGAATTCAATAGGGAAACCATCCGGTCCTGGTGCTTTGTTGTGTTTCATTTGAAAGATCGTCTCACGTACTTCCTTCTCAGTGAAATTTTCAGTCAGACTTTCATTCTCTAAAGGTGATACCTGAGGGATATCCTCCCTCAAAGTCTCATCTAGAGATAGGTTGCTGTCTTTTCTAGATCCAAAGAGACCCTTGCGTATTATTTTGTAATGTACTTCTTTAGATTCTCATCTCCCTCGATTACCCCCTCTTCTTGTTCAAGCCTAAAGATTATTGTTTTCCTCCGTTTACCATTTGCTACCATCTGAAAGTATTTGGTATTGTTGTCTCCCTCTGAAAGATCAATTGTTTTTGCTCTTTGGAACCAATTGATCTCTTCCTCTCTTAGGAATTGAGACAACCTATCCTTAATATCCTGCTTTAAAGCCAACTCTTGCTGATTTAACAGGCTGGTTTCGGCCTTAATGTCCAGGTCATTGGCCTTTCTCAGGAGCTCCTCCTTTTCATTTCTAGATGCACCTTTCATGTTTTTTGCCCATCCCCTTAAGAATTGTCTTAGCCTTCTTATTTTATTCTGCCAAACTTGCAGTGGAGATGTGCCTCTCCCCTTCACCAAATCAAAAAAATCTTCTCTTTGTAGCCAGCTCAATTCAAATTAGAATAGAGTTTGCCCTTTAGCTCTATTTTTTTCACCCATGTTCAGTAGTAAAGGAGTATGATCAGAGATTTTCCTACTAAATGCTACCACCGTTGCAAGCGGGAATTTATGTTCCCATTCAGTACTCACTAAAACCCTATCAAGCCTCTCATAAGTTGGCTTTTCTAAAGAATTAGCCCATGTGTATTTGCGACCCGACATTTCAATTTTCCTTAAATCCAAGCTATCTATAGTAGCATTAAAAAGAAAGGGCCATTTGTCATCAAATCTATCATTGTTCTTTTCACTTGGATTTCTGAGGATATTAAAATCCCCCAAGTATAATAGGCAAATTCTCTTTGCTACACGCATGTACTAACTCTGTTAGAAAAACTTCTTTATATTCAGGTTAGGCAGCCCCATAGACTGCCACAAGCACCCATTTGAAGTCATCACTTCTATTTCTCAGCTTAAATTTGACATAAAAAATCCCCTTCGTCTATGCTTCCAATATCCACACTATCAACATTTACTCCCATTAAAATAACCCCTGATCTACCATGTGGTTCAGTCCAGTGCCAAATAAAGTTTTGACCCGCGCAAAAATTATTAAGCATTGTTTGGGTGAAATCTTTCTTCCCCGTTTCCAAAAGAGCTATAAAATCTAAGTTTTGCTCTTTTACATTATCCGAGATGAATCTAATTTTAGCCAAGTCACTAAGACCTTTTTGAAGGGAAAACTGTGGGGGAGTTCCCCACAGCGCTTCATTTTCATTTTAAAAGCAGAAAAGGAGAACTGTACAGCCACAGAGTATAATTACAAGAATGGTGGGGAAAGAAAAAACAAGGGATTCATGTTATCGATTGTAGCCATGCTAACAAAACTTGTCGACGATCCTCTCTAAGCCTCAAAGCTTGGAGTTTGATTTGATCTTTGAAACGTTTCTGCCAAAGCTGAAAACTGTGTGCTTCATTCTCAAATATCACCGCATTCCTAGTTAACCAAATCTCCCATGCTGCCACAATGAAAATTTCCATAAACAGATCATTGTTGTTTAATCTCTTGGCTGTCAAGATTCTTTCATGAATGTCCAGACCAATGGAGGTTACCACACCAATGGAGACCCAACATCGTTGGGCAAAAACGCAGTCAAAGAATAGATGATCCCTCGTTTCTCTTGCGTTATCTTGACACAAGACACAGATAGTACCTGATTGAACATTCAGATTGCGCCTTTGTAGCATACCTTTTGTTATTCTAGAAGATGCCTTTCATCTGAACACCTCTCTATTAATTTGGTTCATGGCCACCTTGCAAGCCTTGTTCGGTGACTTAGCACATTTCTTATGTATCTTCGACGCAGCCTTGTAATCACTACTTAGGTGATAGCTGTCATCATCAAACACCTCCTCTAACAATTCCCCACACAATTTTTTAATTGCCTCATTCTCTATCTCCTCTAGATTTTCCTCCTCACTCTCCTCCAAATCTGATTCTAATTTTTCCTCTATGCCGAAGGCTCCGATGTTATTATATCTCTAACCTCATCTAGACCTTTACCTTTCCCTTCCCCCAAGCTAATTCCTAACTGCTGAATATTAACAACCGCATCAACAAAATTAGGAAAGCAAGCTGAGTTGTTTGGTATATTAACGTCTTTGCACTCCAAGTTCCGCTCCGCAGCCCTCCTAGCAGCCTTGGTCACGGTGTGCTCATCCACCGAGTTCACCAAGGGCGGGCTGCTCCTCGAGGGCGTGAGCAAAGCTTCATGTACAGCAGCTTCCTCCCTCATCATTCTCTTCTCTTCCTTGGTCCCCGAATGGTCCTTCCTAGCGGCCCTTTCCCCAATATCACTTTCCTTCAAGATTAAATCTCCATCATCTTCTTCTATCACCTTATCCGCTGTTTCCTCGAGTGTTTTATCAACAGCCATATCTATGATCTCTCTTGCTTTGGTCTCCAAAAAAATATTAAACTCCTCCTTACTCATATTTTGGACCATCTCCTTTAGTCCATCAGTGTCCCACTCACCACTAACCTTCCCCACGTGCAGATCAGCACTGCTCCTCCTCCTTTTTGCCCCACTGTCCACAGGTGGATCATCTTCCTCTTGCTCTGTATCCTCTTCCCCCTCCACCTTGTGTTGCCCCGGTCCTCTCAAAAATAGCTTCCTCCCCATCTTCACCAACACTCAACCTTTCCACCTTGAATTCTAGCTCAACGTAGTGATCTCCAATAACCGCGTCAAGCTCGGCTGGGATCAACAACGGGTTAAGCACTGTTACAAATATCCTCCCAAATTCATTTTTCCTTGTTATCTCCATGTCCACAGTTTGTGTGGAGCCAAGCATTGAGCCGACTACCCATAATTCCAGAAATTCTCTTAATTCTTTCCTCATTCCATACACCCTAACCCACACTTTAGGAAGTAAAAAACCCCTCCTGTTTCTCCTGCCATGCCTCAAAATTCATCTGTATTCCTGAAGGTACCCCTTCCCTTTCACATCAGCTCATCCAAACGCAATTGCACGTAGCAACTCCACTTTTGAGGGGAACTTTGTGACGAGCGAATCCTCCTCCTTCATTGTGACCTCCCACTTCCACTTTCCTCCAAACAACCTTTGGAGTTGTGCTATGACTTGCTCCCTGTCCAACAAACCCCCTTCTACCTTGATTAATGCCATTCGAGATTCTTTTCTTGCCCTGGTCAACAGAGGATGAGGAATATGATAGAATCCCAATCCGTGAACTACATAGCCTACAACATGGGTTACCGGCCTCGACATCTTGAGAATTGGGCATTTGTGATTCATGTGCTCATTGTACTTGTTACGAATAACACAATACAACTCCTCAATGCATTTCGCCGCCAAGTGACCCCTCTTCGTGCATCTAGCACACTTGGGTCCTGTTTTCGACTCATCCTTCGCCATCATCTCCAGCCTCCTCCATTCTCACATCCTCCTCGACTCCTTGTCCTTTCTCCTCCTCTCTTGTCGCCTCATGTTTTTGAGTATCTGGTCTCTTTCCCGCCTCCTTTCTCCCCTTAGCCAATCTCTCAGGTTGGTGATCCACCTTTTTGTTCCAGCCATGAGCCTGGTGCTGTCCCCCCTCGAGGAGCCGTACCCGACCCTCGCCATCCTCCAACACCAGCGCCTAGCCTGCCATATGAGTATCCTCCGCCATCATACCTAGGTTGTGCCCCCATTTGGGTATCCCGTCTTCCTCCTCCCATACCTCCTCCCCTTCCATACCTCTCTTCCCTGTCCAGCAGCTCTCTTCTTGCAGAATGGCCAAAACCACCACGCTCGCCTCTCCCTCTAGGAAATCCTCTTCCCTCCTGATAATGGTAGCTTCTTCCCCCGAAGCCGCCACCAGCCCTTCTCATCTCTTCCGTCGTCTCCCCTGGCTGCTTGATGTGTTTAGTGGTAGGAGGTTTCGATCTTGTCTTTTGGGCGGCGCTAGGTTTTGGGCATGACCCTTTGAACTTCCCACCACCACGGAAAAGACTCCCCAGAGCAGCGCTACATCTGAATATTGGATGGGCCCTGACTTGGACATAGCCCACATCCCTGGCCCATTCCACCGGCCCATCAGTATCAGACTGTTCGTTTCCTCGCAATTCAAAATTTCCAATCGCATCTGGGTCTATCCTCTCCAACGCCGTCGTCTCCCTCACCTCCGGCCGCGCCATTGCCTCCCCGTCGTTGTCTGTGGTGCTCAGCAGCTCTTTCAGAGGCTTTGGCATCCACATCTTGCCTTTGGCCCGTCAGTCTTGAGTTAAAATGTCTCCTAGAGACAATCTCGGTGAGACTCTCCTCTTAGGGAGTGGACCTTTCCAAGGTCATGCCATCGGCCTACCCATGTCCGCCGTGGCCATCTCGTTGTATCCTTGGCAAAGGAACTTGTTTCCATTAGTTTTCCCCCATCAAAGTTTTCTCAAAGATCTTCGTTTGCTGCCTCAATTTCTCACCCTCCTCCTCCTTCCTCTTTTGCCATTGTGTATCTTCTTCCTCGATTACCTCGTCTTCTTCCTCGTCGTTAGAGCTCCAGTACCAGGCTAGTGGCCAGAATCGAGAACCACACCCCGCCCGTCCGTACCCACTTAGGGGATTTGCCACGGCTCGGCGCGCATTCTCCTCCCGTCCACCGCCCCGAACAGAGAGTATTTCTTCGTCTCCCTCTGGATCTGTAGGTGAAGTATCACGTACCTTGGTGCCCATCGTTGTGTGTTCCGTCTTACCTAGTCCGCTAGGGGCAAGGGTCAGCCTCCGTCGCCGTGCTTTCCCCTCGGCCATTCCCCGGCGAGGTTGCCGGGGCACACCCCTCCCGCTCGTCGCCGCTCTCGTCCCTCCCGGATCCGCTAAGAATCATATAACAAAGAGAGCAAATTTTCAGGCCCTACTTATGGACTTGATTTGAAACTTGAAAGAATTTGAGAGCGGCGGATGTCATTGCGGCTATGCCAATTCGATTAGACACTGGCTTGCTTGCCTATCAGTTTTCGCGGCCGCTGTACCTGGCTGGCCTGGAGCTAGCTCATCTCCTGACTCCACGCGCAAAGAAGAGAGGAAGAAGTGGGAGGGAGGAAGGTTAGGGATGACATGTGGGTCTCACAGAAGGGAAAAATAGTCTATTTCCATCTCTGTTAGCCAGTGTTATACCTCCATCCGTCCAAAATGGCATATAGGTAAAAATATGTTCGCGCGATGGCATACAAGTATGTACAAACTTTTTAGTGGCATATAGGCAACAACCAACTTTTTTAATGGCATACACGAAAAAGACTCTTAGAAACTAGTAGTCATTTGGCACGGCGCGCGTGAATGAGTGGTATTAGGAAGGCTGCTAGTGTTGCCAACTAATTTTAAAGAGGCATAACCGTGCAAGCTTGATTTGATAAGGAGGAACTCCACGATCTCGCTTATATGGTAACGTAGGACCATTTGTTTTGTTTCTTTCTATTACGTCCTTTCTAAAGTCTATACTATGCCGTTACATACTAAGTACCACCTCCGTTTTAAATTATAGGTCATTTTGGCATTTTTAGATTCATAATCTTCGTTATGCAGCTAGATAAACATTATGTCTAGATTCATAGCAAAATCTATGAAACTAGAAAACCCAAAACGACCTATAATTTGGAACAGAGGAAGTAGTCGTTTGGCACGATACGCAGGTAGGTATTAGGAAGGCTGCTAGTGTTGCTGACTAATTTTAAAGAAGGGTAACCCACCGCACTGCTCTATTTGATAACGAGCAAGTCCCTGATCTGACTGGGACAGCGGCGCTGTGGCGGGGCAACGGCTGTCTACTGGTGCCCGGTGGCAACAGCGGCCTTACAGCTAGGCCGTTGGTGGGCAATAGCGCAGCAAGGCTCCTACTGCATCGTCACCACACACCAGCAGGTTAGAGGCCCACTAGTGAAGAAACAACTTTCAGTCCTGGTTGGGATGCCGGGTTTAGTACCGCTTCTCCAACCAGGACTAAATAATCAAGACTAAAGAGAATTAAGTGGCATGCAGTTTAGTACCAATTTCACAACCAGCACTAAACTGCGCACTTTAGTAACACCAGCCGGTATTAAATGACTTTGCGCCCGAAAAATAAAGAAAAAATATGTAAAAGCGTCGGGAGGATTCAAACCCACAACCTCCGGCCTCACAGATTGCTTCCTTACCATCATACCTATGCATCACATGTGATTGAGTGAGACATGCAATTCTTTTAAAGTAACCCGTGGAGACCCATTAAGTACCGGACTGTAACACAAACTGGGACTAAAGTGGCACACCATTTTAGTACTGGATTGTAACACTGGCCGGTACTAAAAGGTGACATTCAGTCCCGGTTTGTGTTACAATCCGGTACTAAATGGTTTTGTGGAGTCTTTTAATATTGGAACCGGTACTAAATGGCTCGGCGACTATTTCTGTACCTAATTTTGGACAACTGAGATTAAAAGACAAAGGACCAAAGGTCGTTTTTCTTACCGCGAGGGCGGTCCTTACTGATGGCAGACTAGCTGAGGCCATCTTGGTGTGTTTTGCCGGTATTGTACTCGTAGACCATTTGATCTCTGTTACACAAACGAAAGCTGCCACTGCCAGTTTATCTGCCATCCAAAATATATAGCTAGCTATATTACCTAAGTAGGTATATAGGTTTTCATCTTAATTAATGAACTATCTATTATTCTTGTCTTCGTCAACGATGGTGGTGGTGGTAGATTTTCTAGTCTTAAATTCCTTGAACATTTTTCTTCGATGCTTACACTGGTCTTTAGGCTTTGAGTTGCATGTCCACTATGTACTTGTTTTGGTGGTTGATGGGCTGATGGTGATGTTCTTTTGAATAACGGTCCTTTGCATAAGTGAAGGGCTCATGAATGTTGGTTGTAATTGTGTCACAATGACGACACCTATCTCAGGCTCGAGTTGCGGCGTCTAGATCTTTAAAAAATACCACAATGCAACTAAGGTTCGTATAGGTCTTTGTTGGTTTTTTGTTAGTTCCCTATCCATCGACGACAAAATCAATGGTGATGACAGAGAACATAGAGTTGTCATGTTTGTAATGGATACAGTGGGAAAGAGTTGTAATTTTTCTTTTTTATCATATTTTTTCTGTATTTATTTTTTATTTTAATTTTTACATAATATAAATCTATTAAATGCTTAATACATTCTTTTACACAAATGTTGGGGATCGCCGGTGCAGTTACCTTCGACGATTGCCATTTCGTGCGTTCATTCATGGACCATCATTGGAAGGTTTCATATCAAAGCTTATGATGACGTGGCTCTTTTGTGGGCGGTATATGTGAGGGTGAACCTTAGATGAAAGCGATCTTCAGAAGTGAGTCTAAATGACAACAACCGAAGGGGAACAATAACCGATTGAGGTAGACTTGCCCGAAGGTGCTCAAAGGAGAGGCATGAATGACATGATCAGAATAGTAGTGTTCAACCTGTGTACACAACCCGCAAAAAAAGTGTTCAACCTGTACACGTTCACCCTATTGACATTTCTATAGAGCATATCGTTAGGATATACTCCCTCCGGTCAGATACATTTGACGTTCTGACCAGAGAAATTAGTTCATTTTGCTCGGCTGCTTTGGTCTGAAACGTCAAACATATATGACCGAAGGTAGTATATTGTTAGTAGACATGATATAATGGTCAAGGGAGAAAAACTCTTCCTCCAAATAAAAAAAGGAACACAATGACCACCACAAGCTGCAGCCTAGGCGCTTTCTAAAGCTACACGAGAGTTCTTTGTCTTGTTTGTTCCATTTCATTTGCTCTAGTCTAGACACTCTATAGATCTGCTAGCCGATGCAACGTTCATGCATTGGCTCCGGTTTTGGGCTCTGCTGCACCACAATGAGGAGCAACAACAACAGCTGACTCTAGCATGTCGCACACTGGAGACCGCAGCATTGCAATACTTCGCTTCCCATGGATGGCCATTTCGATTGCGGATTGATTTTTAAGTTGGTTCTATTCAAACATACATTGTTTTTTAGTTGATGTAGTGTGCGGATACATTATGTATTAAGGGTGGACTGATTCCTTCTCTTGAGAGGGATGAAGCCGGAATTTTTCTTTCATTATCTTAAAAAAAATGGGAATGAGTGGTACGAGGAAGGCTGTTTAAATGCGCAGAACTGCGCATAGCGTTAGCTTTGAGAGATCAGGACCGTCATCTCTCCAGTCTCGCCGCGGCACTTAGCTTGCAGCGTCAAGCCAATGGTTTTGCAGAGGTGCTCGTCGGCACGGTATGCCTCGTATATGTCCGCGGGCAATGGCGGAAAAGACTCCGCGACCCAGCTTTGTGCCTGAACACCTGGTGACCGCCCTGACGGACGGCCGGCCTGCTGAGCTGAGGTCATCTGGTTTCTCGTCACGACTGCGTGAAGCTGCATCGCAGCTGCGAATGGTAGCAGTTGAGCATCGCCAACTAATAATAACTAAGAACAACTCCAGCCAAGCCTTTAAATGAGTCTCTTTTTTTTGTTTTAGTCCCTCAACTGAAAAAAAAACAACTCCAGCCGGCCTCTAAAATTTTGTCTAGAGCCTCTAAATAAGTACGAAGAGAATTTGAAGCCTCAAACTTTTATAGGCCCACCGAAAATACAAAATAGGGGCTCATATTTAGTCATTGGGCTGGAGTTGCTCTGATGTAACACATCTCTATCAAGCGAAACTAAATATATGTCACATCAGCCAACTGGGCATCTCATATTAGCTCAATTTAGTTGGTGCATGCAAACCAAAAGCTCGCTGATGCATATGATCGACGTCAGTCGTCACTACTGACAAGCTGCCAGTTTCTCTCAACAACAATCAAGCCCCGGGAGTGAATGAGGGATAACAACTGACTGTACCTGCAATCATAGGCCTCAAAACGATTCATTTCTGCCTTCTCAAATAATAGCTACAGAAACTGATTGTACCTGCAATCATGGGCCTCAAAATGATTCATTTCTGCCTTCTCAAATAATAGCAACGGATGATCCTCTAAAAAAAAAAGCTACGGATTATTCGTAATTGAATTGCTTAATGCTTAGCTATCTTGATTATGCAGTTAAGATTAAATTGGCACATTCTTGATTTATTCCGTTTGTTGATACTATATTCGTTATTTAATAAAGAACAGTAAACTCCACGTTTCGTAAAGGGCCTCGATGGGTTTATGCTTGCCTGGCCGTGAGCCTTGGCCCTTTGTATAGCAACACGAGAATCATTTTTTTGTTTGATATGCATTCCGTTCTCTTTATTTAGTCTCTACACACTAGCCAATGTGCAACATGGATGCACTTAGCTGCTACCACACGCTTAGCATGCGTGTACGGAAATGAGTGGTATCGGGAAGACCACTAGCGTCGTACTCTAATTGTAAAGGATCGTAACAGATGCCTGAGCTCTCAGCCATAGCGGTCTTCTCCCGAGTCTTGGGTCTCCAAGGGCGGCGATGGGTCAACGGCTAGCCACCGCTGCTCGGCGGCGTGATCTGCTCGCACCTAGTTCTCCGGGTAACGGCGCGGAGAAAGCTGGGCCTTGTTTCCATCCCACAGAGCTGAGGCAAGGTTCAGGCAAGGCTGCGGCCCCCAGAGGACTGACACCCTTTCCCGGTTTTGCCCCACGCGTCGCGGCGTCTTTCCAGGCTCCACCCCTCGACGAGCTACCTGATGTCCGTGCGGGGTGCAAGAATGGCGGAAGCAGAGCCCTCCTGTTCTCGTGCGCCGGAACGCCCGGCCTGAGATCCTCACCGACGGCAGGCAAGCTCAGGTCATCTCGTTTTCTGTGGTTAGTTGGTGCTTGTACACGGTAACCAAATGCTTGCTGTAAATCATTTCGCTACTGACCAGGAATTAATGAATAAGCTGCGGTTTCTCTACTGATCCGCGACCGCGAGTGACTACAATTGATTGCACCTGCAATCATCGCAGCGGATTCTCATATCTCATTGCATCTGCAGTCTGCCAGAGGCCATGCCGAACCATATAATGTATCAAGTGCAAGCCTCAAAACGATCGATAATCTGCCTTCTCAAATAACTAAGCTAGAAGTTCGTAAATTAATTTCTTAGCTATAATCTCATCCGCCTTTGCAAAAAAGTATGCCGACATCACAAGCCATTGCAAAAGTATGCCGTCAATAAACGTTTGTCGCAGACAGCAAACCACCCGACTGCTCAAACCTCGTAAGAATTATCTGCAGGAGTCTAATACCACGAATTTCGGGGGTGCCGGTTCTTCTTTAATTATTTTGTCAAACATCATAGCTTGGGTTATAAGAATTAGTCCTTCCACATATACTGATTACTTTTAGTTTGCATGTGCAGTCATATTTTAATCCTCTCTTCCAGTCTCATATGGATTTAACAGGTTTCACTTTTATGGGTCCACCTAAAATTTATAATAATAATTAAACTAAAATGGTATGAGAAAAAACAAATCAAATCACGTGTAGATTAAGAAACTTTTTATTATAATTGAGGAAAAATTGAATGGCTCACATCGACCGAGAGCGGCCGATCCGAGGGCCACAAAGGTAGGAGGAAAGTGGAGGAAATCAGATGGAGGAAAAAATTTCCTCCATGTATCTCTATGACGAGTGGGCCTTGGAGGATTTTCTCCACTTTCCTCCACAAATGTGGGGATTAGGACATGGCAATAATTGCATTTTCGTAGTTCTTAATTTTTAACAAGGGTAGAACGGTAACTCCATAAATGTGAAAATAATGTTTGTACTAATATAGTTAAGATGTATCATTAATGTACTATAGTTTTTTTTAAGAAAATGGCGGCCATTAGGGTTCGTCGCTCCGGCATGCGATAGGGTCGCCGCCGCCGCCAGACGAAGCGGAGCGACAGGGTCGCCGCCGCCGCCAGACGAAGCGGAGCAAGGCCTTCGCGCGTGGGGATGACCGCTGACTGCAGCTCCGGAGCGCCTCCACCATCGCCTGACTGGAGCAGTTGCGACATCTCCCTCCCCTTATTGATCTTGCCCACGGTCGAGCGGAGACGGCGGCGGCGGCTGGGGCCTCGCAGATTGGGCAAGCCACCACAAGCGCCGCCGTGAGGAGCTACGCAAGGAGCTAGGCGCGCGAGCGAAGGAGATGCGGGTGTAGAGGAGCCAGGCACGCCTGGACCCGCTGGCAACCACCATCTCTGCCGACAACGACGAGCCGGGCATCACTTTGTTCAGTGTGTTCAGGTTTTGAATTTCTTGTGAAATAGCATTTGAATGTCAATAGAAGGTTCTGATTTGTTCAGTTGCAGTGATTTAGTAGTAGTTCAGATGCTTGAGCTATATTTGGAAAACTGAATGTCTATTTGGGTGTAAGTTCAGATCATATAAATGAATGACATATGGTTTCAGCTATGACACTTTTGCAAGCATCCATGGATCCATGTAAATTACTTGTCCAGAATTCTCTTTCTGGTAGAACATAGTTAGAAGTTACTGAAATATTTGTAGATTAAAATCATAACTGTTGTGAAATATTTGTAGATTAAAATCATCCTGAGATTATAAACATATCAGTAATTATAAACATCCTATAGAAGTACCAGTATTGTTAGCCTTATGTGCCCATCAATATTTAATTATCTGGAGTGTGCAGACAGTGAGTTTTCCTCCTGTGTTTTTCCTGTGCAGGTTCACATCCATGAGTTCCTTTTTCTGCAGTGACAACAGCTCAGCTCTGTTATATTGTTTGCACTTCGATTCGGAATAGCAGGTCAGCGTGGATAGAATTCTTGTGAAATGTCACTTACATGCTCAAATGATACTACAGTTGGTTCATTGTTCATTGATTGGTTCCAATACAAAGAAGATGTGTGAGCATGGGGTTCCAAGGGACTGTAACTTTAGACAAGAACATGAAATTTCCTTCACCTTGTCCTCAACAACACATATCTCACATTTCACAAAGTATTGTTTGTCTCCTTTATCAACCCTTCCAACTTTATACTCAACAATGTTGTAGCCATCCATTTCCTCAATCAAATAACACTTCTCATTTGCTGCTTTTAGACTGAACTGCACATCATCAGCAAAAAAGACACTTGGTGTGAACCTCCCTGCAGCCTCATTCACAATAATTGAAGCATCTGCTTCCAAGCATGGCTTGTAACTTGCTTCAAAGTCCTGATTAGCTTCTCTAATCCGCAGCTTTTCAAGACAGTTGTCAACGTGTTGTAACAGCTCTACCAGTGTCATTTTCCGATCTAGATTAAACTTAATCCTAGAGTGTAGGCTCTCTCTATGCTGGTTGCTCCTTAGTCCTAAATAGCGCTTACTAGCATGATAAGCAGCACACCAGACTTCCCTCCGCTCATACATCTGATATAGCCACGAGTCCTTATCTGTAACATCATTCTTATCCAAGAATTCCATCCATTTCCTCTCAATCTCTTCTATAGAGCAACGATCATACAGAAAGCACCTAAACCCTTCCTTCACTTTGTCGTCCTTAATATTCTTCACAATGTTATTCTCAATATGCCATCCGCATAGCCTATGCGATGAATTCGGCCACACAACACTGATTGTGTTTTGCATAGCAAGGTTTCCGTCTGTGATCACAGAAACTGGCTGTTTCTGAGACATGGCATTACTGAATGACCTAAGCAGCCACACGTACGACTCAGTGTCCTCATGAGCAACAGTTCCACAAGCAAAAAGAACTGTGCTTTTATGATGATTCACCCCAACAAAAGAAACAAGGGGCTGGTTGTATTTATTCGTTTTGTACGTGCCATCAAATACGACGACATCACCAAATGCTCTATAATCCATCTGACTTTGAAAGTCGCACCAGAGGACTCCTGTCAGGTGTCCTCTCCCATCAGTCTTGTACTTGAAAGAGAAATCTGGATCTCTTCGTTTCTGATCTATCATGTAATTGATGATTGTTTGAGCATCACCGGCAGAGAGTGTCTGCAACTTATTGTGATGGCAGAAATTGTAAAGGTCCCTTACTGTAAATCCAACCTTATCATAACCACCATACCGCTTTAGCATAATGTCCATTATCTGGTGTTTGCGGATCCCAGCAATCTGCAGATCCACAATCTCTGCTTTCTGCTCATCACTGATTCTTCTATGTGATCGCAGAAAACAAGAAAGGTCTGGTTCAATCATCGGATGGTTGTGTTCGTCGATGAAATCCTTCACATACCACTGCTCCGTGTTCTGATCCTCTGCAATCACAAGTTTAGCATGGCATCCACAGCGAGTCATATTCCGCGGCCTCCGCATCTTGATCTCCTTCTTCAGGTGCTTCTCTGCACGAAAACCTTCACAGCTGCAAACAAAATTGCGATGGGTCCTCACTTGGTGGTCGCTGTCCCACTCGCAGTAATCCTTCCTCACACTAAATCCTTTCTCATATGCGTAGTCGTTATAAAACTCAAATCCTTCGTCCTCACTGTTAAACATCTTCAGTACTATTTCACTATAATCCAGCAAAGAATTATCATTGGACATTTCTACCTGAAAAAACAAAATTAAGCTTCCATTAGAACAGTCATTCTCTCTGATTTTCTGACAGATAAATATGTTGATAGAGCATTCATGATCAGCATACATCAAAATATTGCCATGTCCATGGATGGCTACTCTAACCAAGATGAGAAATTGTAGGTGCAGGTTCAGAAAAAAATGTAAGAGCAACTGTTTTTCAAATTCCTAATCTTTTCAAATGAAAAAAAAAGAATGCAGTCATGACTCATCAGTTTGGGTCCCATTTGTCTGTACAAGTCAGATAGCTCCAATTTTTAAACGACCTTAGCTCCCAAAGACATACAGATAATGAGATAAGAGACAAATAAAAAGTACATTGCTGCCTGCAGGAGTTCTAAAGCGGAAGAAAAAAAATGACCTAGCCATTGGATTACCAAATACCAAAAAATATTTCTTGTTGTCCTAGAAACATTTTTATGAGTAATGGACTATCAGCGCCTTCACTAGGATTTCAAAAACAATCTGCAGAGCATGTCATTGATTAAAGAAACTAGAATTAGAGGGCAGAGAAATATAATTCTGTTACTTGACACCGGCCACCTAAGGACAAATTAAATGCAATACAGGTTATTTCCTTCCAGATGTCAGCAGATCAATATGTTGTAGACCGCGGAGAGTGTGTTCTGTTGTAGATAGGACACAATACTCTCCCCAATTGTGTTCTTTAGGTTTATTGATCGGCCGAGAGTGTGTTCAGTTCTATTGGATCAATAATCTGTATTGGATCAATAATCTTTTCTTTGTTCCAATTTGTAATCATTTACTCTAGTGGGTAAATGCTAGGATGAAAACTGAAAATAGATAAGAGCAATAACTAATGGCTAGACACTACAAAACTTTTCTTGTCATATACATACTGGCAGCGAATGAAGAAATGCCTTCATGTAGGCAGACATTACAGTTTCAAGGTTAAGAACCTTGAAACTCTATTTACTGATCCTCATAGAAATGAAACTTTAATGGGAATATTATCTGCACATGATGCAATTTACATGTAAAACTACCTTGATTTCAAGCATTATCACTCTTGAACAAATTGTGTACATGTACCAAGTTGCAACTGAAATATGAGGACTACAACATATTCAGTTCAACAGTTCGGACTCACTGATATTAGGCTTACAGAAGCACAATAATAAGAGCAATTCTAATACCCACTTCCTACTCCCAGTGAGAGAATATCTAGTGTTATCCCATGTTATGCATCCACCATCTGATATGAGATCCTCAAAATAATTCTTGAAGACTGACCCAAGGTATAATGAATCCTACTGAATTCTCATGTACAGAGATGAATTACTAGTACATGTACGAGATCTAGTAAACGAATCAAGAACTACTGCATCTATGAGGGTTGCCTACACTAGATTAAGATCTTGTAAACGAATCAAGAAATACATCATCTACAAGGTTCTTCTTTATGAATCAAGAAAACGTAACAAGCACAGGAGAGAAGAGGAGAAAAGCGTTGATGGTTGACTCACCGGCGAGAAGATGACCGCGTCGGCGTTGCCGTGCCGACCTGCCTTGCAGTCGTCCTGCCCTCGCGGGGATCCACCACCGCCGGGAGAGGGAGGGAGAAGTCGCCGGCGGGCGGAGGCGGCGTGCGGCAGCTGCAAGGAGGGAGAGATCAGGGCGAGAGGCCGATCCACGGCGGAGGAGGATGACCGGAACGGCGAGGGAGGGGAAGCGGCGGTCGCCGGAGTAGGCAAGATCGGCCGACGAGGGGGAGGAGGTTGAATGGGGGCTCCAGCTCTGGCTGGGAGATGCCGCAGTCGCTCGGGGCGCGGGGGCTCAGGCTCGGGATGGAGATGACCAACGTACCCTTCCTAAAAAAATACAATTTGAAGGAGGAAATAGGAGGAAATTCCAAGTACCATAAAAGAACTCGTAGATTAATTAGCTGATAAAAAGATATCATTGGAAAATGAAAACTAATGATTTGAGCTCTCCTGTCACTCGCGATTTTTTCTGGACGAGAAATCATCTAATTAATTTACTTTTAACAGTTGTGATTTGTTTCAACCAAAAGTAGTTAGAATTTAACTTCTAGATGCATGCATCAAGCTCGTTTGAATAGAGTGTTCTTGATTTTGTAATGTAATTATCCAATGAGTAAAAATGCATAGATGGTTTCTGGGTTTCTCCATTAGCAAACACTTTTATCACTGATCAATTCTCAATGTAATGTGCAGTGCAACTGCATATATTCGTGTTAAAATTGATGGTTGCAATATTAGACAATATATTGCTGAACTTGGGTAAAGTGGTGCACCCTCCTTGATTTTGCTGTAGCTTTGCAGTGAGCGTTGAGATATTAAACAGTTTGAGAGTTGAGATCACATCCATATATATAGGCGGAGCCTAGGCCTCTTTGTATATAGTAACACTAGAGTCATTTGCTTTGTTCGTTTTCATTCAACTTTCTTTCTAGGTCTAGACTAGCCAAACAACTTGCATGCAGTTAAATACTAAGTAGTCCATTGGCACGCGGGCCGGAATGAGCGGCAAAAGGAAGGCTACTAGTGTCGCTGACTGATTGCAAACAATCATAACACACAGCATGGCCTCACCTTGGCGATCTTCAGTAGCTCTCCTGTCTCATCGACCGCAGCACTTGAGACGTTGGGCCGACGGCTGTCCACACATGTGCGCGCGACAGCACGATCTGCCTCGTAGGTAGGCTATCGGTGGGCCATGGTTGCGAGGCTCTGATGTGTCATCGTCGCTGGGACAGGGAAGGCCAATCGATGCACAACTGCAGAAATTTTCATCCACGCCGGCCCGAAATCCTCAGTCACACCGTTTATTTAACCATTTCTATTTAGCTGACGCGAATGAGATAATTATTCGTGTTGACTACTTAATCAACATGTTTGATATGTTATTTTAACCGATGAACCTCGCACATGTGTGGATAGTAAAAATATGAATTCATAAATAAAAATAGCAAAACTAATTTTTTCGTAGCCTAAGAGACCACCCCCAAGTCACACCTAGATGTTGTTCCTGCACGCATTATCTAGTTATATTGCTTTTAGCCTTTATTGGCTAAAGTTTAGATCTATTATTTGGGCGTCTAAACAGCTTTCAAATCAAGAAACCTTCAACTATAGCATTGTAGATCTCTTCGCAACATTCAAATTTCATATAAAACTTCCCTCCATCCGAGACTATATGCAAAAGTTACGAAATTTAGAATACAACAAGAAATTCAAATTATAAGGGCAGGAGTAGGACGAAAAGACACGCTAACATTATAGTTTTGGACATCTAAATGATTTCAAATTCAAAATCTTTTAACTACAAAGTTTTAGATCTCGTCGAGCATGCAGTTTTCATTTAAAGTTTTTCTTCGTTTGAGGTCTAGAAGTGATGATTTTTAAAATTTCCGAGTACGTTTGAGAGCCAACACGAATAATAGTGGGGGCTATTTGAAGTGGCTTAAATTTAGGTCGGTGCAAAAGATGAGTCATTCGAAACATCTCAATTTCAGATCGGTGCGAACGATGAGTTATTCGAAATGACTCAATTTCAAACCGATGCAAATAACTATTCGAAGCAGCTGCAAGCGTGTATGATGTGTTCATTTGTGCTAGATCTATAGCATACACCGATACGAATCACTAATTTGAAGCGGCCCACTTATGTTTGACGGAAATGACGCTATGCGAATGAGGGTCTCTCTAGTAGTAGTGGTCATGACCGCTGGCCGGCCAGCTGACGTTATCTTGTTTTTTCTTGTTTCATTGGTGTTACGTGAAAAATGCACATTGGTAATGGTCCTAAACATTAAAGGTATACTACTACGACCTCCAGACCAAGGCTCAGCCTCAGTAGCAATGATGGTATTGATGAATAGTTAAGAGGGATGGCTGAATGTTGTTACTTTAGAACAATGCTATGATTTTGACGAATATGTAGATGGATAACAATTGATTGTGCCTCACTGAGGGGGTGTTTGGATGGGTGGAAAACTTTTCATAAAAATGTCACATCAAAGGAAATATACCATTTAGAAGTAGTAAACGTAGACTATAAATAAAACAAATTACAGATCTAGCCAGAAAATCACGAGACAAATCTAATGACGGGTAATTAATCAATAATTAAAGGATAGTTACTGTAGCATTCTGCTGCAAAACATGGATTAAATAGGCTCATTAGATTCGTCTCGCGACATACACTCTATTCATGTAATGGATTAATTTTTTTGTTTACATTTAATACCCATGCGTGTAAGATTGTCTTTTTGTGACATTTTCGTGGAAAGTTTGGAGGGAACCCTGAGACGCCAGTGAATGAGGGATAATAGTTGATTTTTCCTGCAATGATCGCAGCTGATTCGTTGTACTTGCAATCTGCCATCAGGTCACGAGGATCCATAAAAAATGTATTAAGTCCAAGCCTTAAAAGTCAAGACGATCAATTCTTTACCTTCTCAAGTAGCTAAAGATTGGTAAATTTACTGCTTAGATATCTTCTCATTAACCACTGCAAAATTATGCGCGAATAATTTTCCAATCTTTGCAGGACTTTGCAATTAGTTGGCTATACTAGAAGCCTTCTAGTATAGCCAACTATACTAGCCAACTAATTGCAATGAAGATCCCGTCCATCGTGATCAACTCCCAGATCTCGTTGTGCAGCTGTGGCGATGGTGGGCCAACGGCTGTCCACCGGTGCTTGGTGGCGACACCGGCTTCACAGCTAGGCTGTCGGTTTGTGAAGGCGGTGAGGCACGAATCGTGGCATCGCTGGGTGACAGAACGCCACCAGGTGGCTCAATCCGTGGGCGGCCAGCTGATATCGTTTCGTTCTCTGCATTTCGTTGGTGTTGTAGACCAAATGCTCTCTTCTAATCATGATGATGTCCCTGCCACTGCCCGTTTCTCTCAACGACAATCTAGCCAGGCATAACAATAATTGAGCATCAGCAACCGAGACATATAACCATCGATCGCACATAGCCGCAATCGCCGAAGAAGATTAAGTGTATTTGTACCTGCAATCTACCAAGGGTCTGCGAGTCACAAAATTTAGCACCACCAACCAAATATGTATGTATCCCTCAAGTACCAATTTGGTGTCACATTAGCCAACAAATCATATGCTTAATAACCAAAGATGTATTAAGTACAAGCCTCAACGACCAATTATCTTCCTTCAAGTGAAATGACTATCTTTTCTCGTCTTCGTTGACGATGATGGTAATGGTAGATTTTCTAGTCTTGGTCTCAGGTCCATCTTGCTTCCATATGGTATTCTGCCCATTGCGTTATTTATTTGGGTGGAGTTGGTGGCAATGTTCTTTAAAGCAACAGTTCCTTAGCACAAGTGAAGGGCCAATGAGGGTTGTATTTGTGTTGTGGATGATAGCTGTGGAACAAAGCTCGGAGTGCTGTCTCGTTGATATTTCCCTAATGGTTCTATCAATTGATTCTTGATACATACGACTGCTGCAATGTTCGAAAGCACCACAATGAAACTGGGGTTCGTATAGATCTTTGTTATTTCTTTGTTGGACCTCTTCTTCCCTGGCGGCAAAGGGGCGGCAATGATCACATGAACAACACAAAATGGATGTAGTGGAGAGTGAGACTTATACTAATTTTAAGTGTAATTTGTCTTTTCTAGTATTTACTGTACTTGTTCTTATTTTCTTTAATATAAATCTATAAAATGACAAGGGCATCCATTTTCTAATGCCTAATTAAAGAAGTCAAGAGAGTCACAACTACATAAGGCAATATGCTTGATTGATTGAGAGGTATTAGGAAGGCTACTAGTATCGCCTACTAATTGCAAAGAAGAGTAACCGGCCGCGTAAGCTCCATCATGATCAACTCCCCGATCTCGTTGTTGTGGCGATGCTGAGCCAACGGCTGTCCACCGGTGCTTGGTTGCGAGACCGGCTTCGCAGCTAGGCTGTCGGTTGGTTGTGGCGGCGGTGAAGCTCATATCGCGCCATCGCTGGGTGACAGAACGCCACCGAGTGGCTCTATCCGACGGGCGGCCAGCTAAGATCGTTTGGTTTGCTGCATTTCGTTGTTGTTGTAGACCAAATGCACTCTCTTCTAATCATAATCATGTCCCTGCCACTGCCTGTTTGTCTCAACGACAACCAAGCCTGGCATAACAATAATTGAGCATCACCAACTGAGAGATAACCATCGATCGTACGTAGCTGCAATCGCTGAAGCACATTTAGTGTATTTGTACATGGAATCTACCAAGGGTCTGCGAGTTACAAAATTGAGCACCACCAACCAGATATGTACATATCCCTCAAGTACAAATTCGGTGTCACATCAGCCAACAAATAAATCATGCTTAACAACCAAAGATGTATTACAAGCCTCAACAACCAGTTATCTTCCTTCAAATAAAATGGCTGTCTTTTCTCGTCTTCGTCAACGATGATGGTAATGGTGGATTTTCTGGTTTTGGTCTCAGGTCCATCTTGCTTCCATAAGGTATCGTGCCCAATTCGTTATTTGTTTGCGTGGAGTTGGTGGAAATGTTCTTTAAAGCAACAGTTCTTTAGCACTAGTGAAGGGCCAATGAGGGTTGTAATTGCATTGTGGACGACAGCTGTGGAACAAAGTTCAGAGCACTAGCAGTCTCGTTGATATTTCTCTAATGGTTATATCAATTGATTCTTGATACATATGACTACTGCAATCTTCGAAAGCACCACAATGCTACTGGGCTGAAGCCGCAGACACATGGCATACGATGGGTTTCCAGTAGTGGTTCGTATAGATCTTTGTTATTTCTTTGTTGGACCGTACCTCTTCTTCCCCCGGCAACAAAGAGAGGCAGTAATGATCACATGAACAACACACAGAGTGGTCATAGTTGTAATTGATGTACACTGGAGAATGAGACTTTGTTAAAATTAAGTGTAATTTGTCTTCTCTAGTCTTTTTTTGTAATTATTATTATTTTATTTAATTTAAATCTATAAAATGCTTAGCGCATCCTTTTGCTCAAAAAAAGTCAAGAGAACCACAAGCCCACAACTACAAAAGGCAATATGCTTGATTGACTGTTGACATTATGGCATTATGCCCATGTATAAGCTTAAGTCTAGACCCTTTATATAGCGATGAGAGTCATTTCGTCCGTTCCCATTTGTGAATTGAACATCTAACTGCATGCAAGTTGTCACTGACCGTTGCGATCATGCCCATAGATAAGCTGAAGCCTAGTCCCTTTATATAGCCATTGGAGCCATGGAAGCAAAATGTAGACTTGCCCGAAGGTGTTCAAAGGAGAGGCATGAATGGCGTGAGCAGAATATATAGTAGCGTTCAACATGTATACATTCGCCCTATTGACATTTTTGTAAGGCTTATTCTTAGGATACATATAATTAGTAGAAATGATATAAATGGTCAAAGGAATTACTCTTCCTCCAGATAAAAATAAACACAATGCCCACAGCATAGGCCCTTTGTAAAGATATACGTACGAGAGTTATTTGTCTTGTTAATTTGTTCCGGTTCATTTTCTCTACACTCTATTAGCCGATGCAACTTTCATGCAGTGAGCTACTTCTAGTCACTAGGCATGCGAATGGGAATGAGTGGTACGAGGAAGACTGCTAGCGTCGTGGATCTGAGTGAACAAACATTTAGGACTGGACAACTGTGTTTTCAAGCTAGGAGGGTGTTTATGCCTCCAAAGTACAAAAGGGTGGTGTTGCTCTCCATGATAATCCTAAGAAGGATGCTGCTGCTGCCACGACTAGCACTGGACCTTCAAGTGCTACTACTGATAAAGAATCCAGGGATGGTTCTCCCAACTTAAATGAAAATTCCATTAATCCTAGAGAAGAAAGCACTCCACCTCGTGACAGTCATACCTCCACTCCTGCAAAAAATTCTTCAACAACAAAGGCAAAGGAGGTTTCTGCTGGTTCTCATGAGGAACATGGGTTTGTAATCCCCCCTCGTTATGCTACGCCATGTGCAAAGTTAGAGATTATTGTTTAGGATCATTCTGATTATATTGGATCTTTAGTTCTTTACCATGCAGGAGTGTATTGGGCAAACGTGGAAGGTCAGCTCGCAAGGAGTTGATTTCTTCGAAGAAAGAGAAGGCAAGGTGATTCAAGGTTTTTAGTGTTGGTAGGGAATTCAAGCATGAACAAACTAATAACCATCAGTACTTTGACTTTGCAGTGAAGAGTGAAGCTACCTCGCTCTGTGATCTGCGGCGCCACTGCCAACTAATACTCCAACTGCACTTTCAATTAAATAAATGGTCCATGGACGGCATTTTGCCTTGTCACTTATGCCATGGAATTGTGTTAGCTGTTACTAGAAGTCCTACTTTAGTACACTAAATGTTTAGGCTGTAGCATTAGTTATATGTCCGGACCTACTTTAGTACACTACTACACAAAGCCTCATCACAAACCGGTTCCAAACCCCTATCACAACCGGTTTTGGGGGGCGGATGAGATAAAGCGGCTGTGATAGTCCCCACTATCACAGCCGGTTTTCAAAAACCGGCTGTGATGATCACCCATCACAACCGGTTTTTGTCTAGAACCGGCTGTGATAGTGGGGTGATCACAACCGGTTTTTGTCTAGAACCGGCTGTGATGGGGGGATATCACAGTCGGTTCTAGGCTATGGCCGGCTGTGATAGGCCCCCTATCACAGCCGGCCATAGCCTAGAACCGGCTGTGATTTTTTTTAATTTTTTCATATATCAAATATATTTCGCATATATATAAAATATTCCACAAATATCAATCACATATTCAGAACCCACATATAAAGCATGATGCATCCAAATATAACATTTCAACGAAACCATCTAAACGTTATTACATTAAGTTCATACACATCAAGTTCAATAGATGCATATCAAGTTCCGCTACGCTACGAGTGCATGTCAAATATATTACAAGTTCCATCTAGTCTCACGGCTTCATAATGTGGTATTCTCCATCTTCGGATATAACATGTTCGAGAATGAACCCGGCAAGCTGTTCTGAAAGTGCAATTATCTCGGTCGCAATCATCTCGGACGCACCAACCTCGGCTTCCTGCAACATGAGTGAGAGCAAAGCAAGCACATGAGTAGTGAAGCAAGAACATG
Organism: Urochloa ruziziensis; assembly: GCA_015476505.1. Lineage (NCBI taxonomy): Eukaryota > Viridiplantae > Streptophyta > Magnoliopsida > Poales > Poaceae > Urochloa > Urochloa ruziziensis. Next base: position 23,515,134 of record CM027119.1, read on the forward strand.
AGTTAGTGAATCAAAAATGCATTAACATATATGGCTAAAACTATTGAGAAAGTAAAAGACGATACGAACCCTAGTTAGGTTCACATAAAGCGGTAAACTCCCACAAACCTGTCTCTCTAGAGCGCTAAAGTCATCACCAGTGTAGCAGTGGATGTAGTGCATGACATAGTACCCGCAGTGATTGTTTCCCATCAGCTGCTTTTTAATCCACTTTGTAGATGATACAATGAATTTATCTGTGACGAAGGGTCTATGCAACCCTTTGTTTTCCTTTTTCTTGCAATACATTTTGAAAGCCCTACAGGACATTTCGGAGTGAATGTGATTAGGCAGATGCAATCAATTTTGATCCAAAACAGTGATTTGTCTATACTTACTTGTTTAGTACTTGAATGAGTGGATCGATCATACGAAGGGGCCTATCTTTTGAGTCATAAATCTTGATGGAACTTTGAAGAATACAAATATCCAAGAGAACATAATGGTTGCTGTAAACCAAAGGGTGGAACATGATCATTTTTGCCGCGTAACTAACAACGGTTAGATAAAGGAGAGATGGAATGTAACTAGGAACACACTTACAGGAAGTTGTACGGTAGAAGTATGCTTTCCTTCATTTTAAGAAGGCAAAAAGCATTGTACAAATAATGCATGGTATCAACATTTGCAAAATTCTTCTCATTTACTGCAACAGGGTCCAAGAAGGCTATGTCTTTAATCCCACGCTCTTTTAACAAGTGGGGCTCCATCCTAAAAAAGATCTAGTTGTAAAATGCATTGTGTTGAGCAAAAGAAGTGAACAGAATGTACATCAGAAGAGAATACTTACAAGCACCACAGGAAGAGGATGTTGACGTCGAGAGCATCTTGCTGGTACAACTCAAATAGAGACTTGTATTCGAGGTACCTGTCGTGACGAGGACTGCCTTCAATTATTTGGCCAAAGAATTCCTTTGGGTACCTCACTCCAAAGTAAATGCCGGATTGACATTTGTACCAATCATGCAAATTCCTCATCTTCATCGGTAGGCCAGCCAATTCTTCTGGGCAAACTAGGTCTTTCCCGTGCTCAAACGTCCAAGCTAATTTTGTTGGAGCAGTGACGAGGTAACCATCTTCATTCGCTATATTGTCCAAGTCTTCCTCAGTCATGCCACCTTCCTTGCAAAATTGAGCTTTAAGTGGTTTCTCCTGACAAGGTTATCTTGGTGCTTCAGCTTGCTAAATTCCAACATTGACTTCTTAGCAGTGATTCGCTCAAAGTCTGTCTTTGGCGGTTTGTTATTCCCCATTTGCTTAACCAAGCACAACTTGTGAAAGTGCTCAACCGCCTGTTTGCCTAGCGTCGGCTCGTCCTTATCAGGGAGGAGGGATGTTATGCTTCCACTCACCGCTTTTTTCTTCTCTTTTAGCGGAGGCGGGCTTGAGTTGGATGCTCGCCGCTTCTGCGATGATCTGGTCCTCACCGGACTTTCAGTGAATGCACTTAGCAAGGACCTCGTAGCCGGCCTGCGAGGAGGAGTTGGTTCCCTTGAGGGGTTTCTTTCCTTGGAGGTGGACTTGGTTCATTCCGAGGCGGACTCTGATCTATTTGAGGGCTAGGCTGACTTGGTACCCTCTCTGGTGGAAAAGTGTTCTCGTCTGACGACCCTTCCGAATTCGAATCAGTAAAGGATATGTAGCGCTTCCGCCACGCCACAAAGCATCCAAGGTTATCCTTGAGCTTAACTTGTCATCCTGCCCTGCAATTTCCAACTCAACTATGCCGTATTTCTTCTTGACAAGTGCGTCAAGTGTCACTCTTGCAAAACCGGTCGGCAGTTCTCGACAATGCAAAACCTCTTTCTCTCGGGTAGGCTGAGCTAGACCTATGGCCACCTTGGTCTTGATAAACCCCGACATCACATATAACTTACAAGCCTTTGGTTCAGTGATCTCATCCACCGGGAATCTGTTATTGGGGTCTTCTACGGGGGGATGCGGGTTACTCCCGCAACTGCTTCGAGGCAGCACAACTGGGCTAGCGAGAATGTCGCAGCCATCTTGAGCTGCAACAAGAGGATGCTGGCTCTGGCTTTGCTCAAGCAACTCTCCACGAATCTCCTCGCGAATCGTCTCACGCAACTTTGCTTGAGAAGCATCCATTTCATCACGAACTTTCTGCATAAGATCTTCAACTACTGCTTCTCGCTGTGCTTTCGACCTTGATCGACTTCTGTACGAGTCAGAATATTCAGCGAAGCCAAGCTCCCACGGAACTAGCCCCATTCCTCGTACGCGGCCAGGATGCTCTTCGGTTCCCAAGGCTCGGCTCAGCACGTCATTCTCCCTATCTGGAACAAAAGCACCTTAGGCAACCTCCTCACGTACTTCTTGGATCCGTTTCACCAGATGTTTGGCACGTTCATCTTTGCTCACAAGCTTTCCATCAGGACCGTGACTACTCCCATGGGAGAGAGCAAATATCAAAGAACGCATCTCCCATCCTACGGTCTCGGGCATGACACCATTCTTTTCCATCTCTTGAAACTCTGCGTCCCATTTTGGTAACTTGCGCACGATCCCACGAGTTCCCAAGTTATGATGGAGGGGGTTACTCAGTGCATTTTCAGTGTTCCGCTGGCTCATTTCTTCGGCCTTAGTGCTACTCTTGTATGCAAGAAAGTCAGCCCAGTAAGCCCTTTGACTTGGGTATTGATCCCAGTCTGGCTCGGTTCCCGCCTTGACATGCTTATATAGTACACACCTAAATTGCTTAAATCTCTCACCCATTGTATTCAAGACCTTTTTCTTCGCTATTTCCCGCGCCGAGTCACTTGGGAAGCTAAAGCTTTCCAACAACTTCTCCCAACAGAACTCCTTGATCTGGTCCGGCACTGTGAGGTTCGGATCCTCCTTTCCGTTCCAGCTCTGATATTTTATTGGAACATTGTCCTTCACTATATTTCCGATGGCCGTTTTGTAAGGCCCCTGGACCGTAATAGGATCTACTGGCTCTCCGGATGCATCGACCGCGTTTATTACAGTTCGCCCTTGAGGCATCTTGCTTAGTCGTCGCTTGCCCTTAGGTTTTTCTGATGTTTCGGTCACCTTTGACCTGTTTCCAACATGCTCCTACGTGCAGAGATCAAAACTAATGAGATCAATTTGTCACCAAATTAATTATAGCAAAGGTGTGTGCAAACGAACTACCTCCTCAGCACCAAAGTCTAGGTTGAGGTACGCGGAAGGGCTTCCTTCGTGGTTAGCACCATCATCTCCGCCATCCTGGTGAGCACCAGCATTCTCCGCTTCATTCGCGTCTTGTTTGCCAAAACGGGCTCTCAACCGTGTGAAATGACGCATTTTCCTTACATAAAGTGAATACAAACTAAGATTCTGATTTATAAACTATCCCCTGCATATATTAACCATTTCAGGAGCTTAATTAAAATTGTCCAAACCAAGATACGATATGATGTCCAAACCAAGTTCTAGTTGGCTTCAGGCAGGGTGTTTGCTTGGTAGCAACGGCGGTGGGGGAAACCAAAATGATTGCATATGTTTATTAGATTATAACATCATGGATCATGCTACCTCTTTATTTGGTAAGCTAGCTAGCATAAAGATAAACTACGCGAGGGATGCTTACTGATCATTAGAGCTGAGGGATGATGTTTTGCCGTCTTCATCGATCTTAAACTACTATATGTACACAGTACAATCACTCATGTCTACTTGCAACTAATTAACAGAATATCGACGCAAGCCTAAATATAATGAACATCTTTTCCTATTTGCTTTATTTAATTATATGTACACAAGGCTCATTAGAAACATGTTAAGGCACGCTGTGGTGGCACGCCCACAGCTCATGGCTGCGCGCCACCGTCTACGGCGCCCTCATCATCAGGCCCCGCTCGGTACGTATCATTCTCACCAACTGACCTAAGCTTAGTCCAATTGCAAGCTCGTGGAAGCTATGGACGAAGGAGCCATTTGTTGATTGGCCAAGATTTGCAAGTGTAGTGTGGGCCACACAGAATATAGCAGAGATTATTAGCATTTCTTTTCACCTTTTCCCGCGTGTTAGTTACTGTTATCATTCACTGTTAGCTGTTGGTTGATACCAGCTTGCTTAATTATTAGCTTACCTAAGCTATAGCTAGCTGCTGCATACTGAGTATGCATGCATGAGAGCCAAACCCACATCGTCATCATGTTAATTGGACCACAAAAGTAAACATCTTTAGTCTTTACACACACTAAGCGTCATCGAGACGTCGATGGTTGGTCATCCCGGCTGCAAAAAAGGAAAAAGACCGTGATTGACGGGCGTCCAAAAGTACATGTTGGCATTTCATCGAACACCTTCAGTGCAAGGGGGTAGGGGGTGGATCCGGAGCTCACCTGGGTCGCGGGGTCGCCGGGGTCGGGGTCGCCGGGGGCGCCGGGGTCTTGGTGGAGCGCGGGGGCGTCGAGGGGGAGCGTCGAGCGGCGGCGAGCGTCGAGCGGCGGTGGCGTCGAGGGCGGCGTCGAGGGCGGCGTCGAGGGGGGCGTCGAGGGGGAGCGTCGAGCGGCGGCGGCGTCGAGGGTGGCGTCGAGGGGGAGCGTCGAGGGCGGCGGCATCGAGGTCGGCGTCGAGGGGGAGCGTCGAGCGGCGGCGAGCGGCGGCGTCGAGGGGGGCGTCGAGGGGAGCGTCAAGCGGCGACCGTGACGAGCGCCGGCACCGTCGAGGGCAGCGTCGACGGCGGCGAGCGGCGATGGCGAGCAGAGCGTCGAGGGCGAGCAGCTAGCGCGACTGGGAAAAATTGGAACGGGCGGGCGCGCGCGGGCCTATTTAGATAGGCATCACAACCGGTTTTTAAACGGTTTTAAACCGTTTGTGATATATTTTTCCATTTTCACAGCCAAAAAATCATTTAATTCATATAAAATAGAATATGTCTCGAAAAAATTGGAGACTCCTGCACTAGGCTAAACTTAGTGTATATCACATATTAAAAATAGGTATACTGTATGAACAATTTCAAAAATGTTTGAGTGTGTGCAAAATACACACTGAGCCTAAGTAGTTTGGAATAATGAGACACGTCTATTGCTTTAGTAACGATCGCTAGTTTTGATGTAGTGCAAAAATTTGAATCTCTAATTTCAAAGTTATTAACCACAAAGAGGACCATGTTTGGTGCTTTCTCTTTTTTTCAAATTATTTACTAAGAACCGTTTGTGATGTATTTTTATTTCTCACAAAGAAAAAATAATTTAATTCATAGAATAAAGCTAGAAAAATTGGTACTACTGCACTAAGCTAAACATGGTCTTACACTTTATTCAAATCTTACATCACCATAATACAGTAGTCTAGCTACCCCTGCATCACCATAATTCAAGTCTTACACAATCACACACATTATTAAATTCTTACAAAACCATAACACAATATCACAACCGGTTTTCTTACAATATCACACTGATAGCACAACACAGATTACATCAATAATGTTTATATTAAGATAACGATCCACATAATCTAGTGCATATATTAATGCACTATCCTTTGCCTTATAATTCGCATCCAATGTCTCACCATATATTGTCATCGAAGGCACTTCTGGTGAAGTCAAGGTTACACATGCTTGAAAACCACCATTTACTCGATATGAATGTGGCGGTATGAATGAGTAGCCCAACTGTGGTAGGATGTGATGCAGCACTTCTCTCAGACCATTCTCTGCGTGCAGGAATCCATTATACAAGTCAAACTATACGTTAAACATATAAAATTAAGAGTTCAATTTGACATTTTAGTAAAAAATTAAGGAAAAAATAACATATGCATCAGAGTTAACTTACGTATTCCGATTCATAAGCAGGGGAAATCCTTTTAGGCATCTGTGTCACGTCTGTCTCATTCATCTCTAGTGCTTTGAGCTTGAAGAAACTATAGTCCGGAAAGTAATGTCTTGTATGACTTTTCACTTGTACCAGGGCTTTTCTCACAGCATCACGTGCGGCAACAAATTCTTGATGGTAGGGTCCAGAATGCACGTGGAAAATAAAATTTTCACTAGGATGTGGGTCGCGCAAAGCACTGGCTTGGATTGAAAGAGAAACAGTATATCTCCCACGATTTATACCACTTCTCTCTCTTATCACCATAGGACAAGAGCCACTTATGTGAGTTACTACAGTTTTGAACCATTCAAGTGCATTAATCGCCTGATTTTAAAATTAGTTAAGAATCAATACGATAACATAATAATCATATAATTTAATCACAAATAAATTACATTATACCAGTCTTACCAAATCCCTACGGATTTCAGGCACAATCGGAATGAACCCTTTAAAAGGGTTTGGTGGTGGTGCAGTGAGACCTCCCGAAAACATAGCTGGGTGCGGCGGATACAGTCTACCACGACTTAATCTTGCACGCTGTCTCGGCATTATATATTTTCCTATTTAACGGAAGAAAACATTTAGCTATAGTTCTATATATGATATATAGCAACTTAAATACCTGAGCTTTGCACTCGTATCGAAAGAAAACTACGTACAACAATACAAATGAAAAAAAAACGTAGGAGAGAAGATGTATATATATACCTAAGCTTTGTTTGTCGACCGGGCGATGGTGGTGCTCGCGAGCAGGCAGCAGAGAGCGAGCGAGAGAGCTAGCAGAGCAAACGAGCGAGAGAGCGAGCCAAAGAGCTAGCAGAGCGAGAGAGCGAGCGAGCAAGTGAGCGAGAGAATGAGCTCGGGCGTGAGCTTGCGAGCAGACACAAGCAATAAGTGCTGGGCGGTTTTGCCTCGGGCTGTGTGCCACATCACAGCCGGTTTTTAACAAAAACCCGGCTGTGAAAACACTCTTCACAGCCGGTTTTTATTAAGAATCGGATGTGAAAACACTCTTCACAGCCGGTTTTTATTAAGAACCGGCTGTGACAATGTTGTTCACAAACGGTTTTTAATAAAAACCGGCTGTGATGAATATTACAAATATTTTATATTATTTTGCACATAATAAAATTAAAACAAAAAAGCATGGGAAATTAGTGCAATTACCTCTAGATACTTAAACAACAGTAGTGCAATTATCTCTAAATATATAAATAAAGTATAAGTAGTGCAATTAACTCTTAATACCAAAATAAGGTAAAAGTAGTGCAATTAACTCTAATTATTACATAACTATGCATTATTCAACTAACGATGACGGCCTCGTCATGATCACGTCGGACGTAAGCTGGCTCATCATCTTTCTCTTCAAACACAGGTAGGTCGACATCTGGCCCGAGAGGAGGCATGTCGTTGAAGTCGTTCCCTTCTTCCTCGGTTGTGTCTTCAACACCGACGATCTTCCTTTTTCCTTGAAGAACAACGTGTTTTCCATCATTAGCGAGGTCCTTTGCATAGAAGACTGGCACTACATCTTTCGCCCAAACGAATGGTTTGTCTCTGTAGCCTGTCTTCTTAAGATCGACGACAGTCATACCATACTTGTCCTCAAAAACTGCCACTTGATTCACCCACTTGCACCGGAAAAGAGGTATCTTTAAGTTGGGCCCGTAATCTAGCTCCCAGATCTCTTCAATGGTCCCGTAGTATGTCTGCAAGTGTTGATTGTTGTCATAAGCATCGATACAAACACCACTGTTCTGGTTGACACTTTTTTTCATCTTGCTTTGTTGTGTTGAATGAGTACGCATTTATGTCATATCCTTGAAACTTTGTCAACGTACTTGATGGTCCCATAACCAACAAATCTAGCTCACGAGAACCAGTTTTACCAACAGTTAATTTCAATCTTAACCAGTCGCCAAAGCATTCTCTATGTTTTTTCATGATCCACTGTTGTTGTTTGGCTCTGTTCTGGTTCTGTAGCTCTCGCATATGCATTTCAATATATGGCGAAACTACAGATGCTTGCTGTAGAACAGTGTAATGTGCTTGTGTGAAAGCATCAAGGTCATCGATCCTGCTCGAATGACGGCCGATCGTCCCCCTCCCAACCAGCCTTCCCTCGTGGCGTGATAAAGGCACACCGACTCTTGGCAGATCCAAATAGTATGTGCAGAACTCAATTGCCTCCTCAGTCTCCCAACCATTTGCCATGCTAGCCTCCGGTCTGAATCTGTTTCTAACATACTTCCTAAGCACACTGTTTAACCTCTCGAAAGGAAACATGTTATGCAGGAATGTTGGACCAATTGATTTTATCTGAGCAACAAGGTGAATAAGCAGATGCTCTGACATGTCAAAAAATGTCGGTGGAAAATGTATCTCGAGCCTGTTTATAGTATGGATCAGGTCTTCTTGAAGCTTGTCTAGCGTTGTTGGATCTATGACTTCGTGTGATATAGCATTGAAGAAAGAGCACAACTTTATGAGGGGATCCCTCACCTTCGGTGGCAGCACACCCCTTAACGCAACAGGGAGAAGTTGTGTCATGATAACGTGGCAGTCGTGGGCCTTCATGCAACTCATGTTGAATTTTGACTCCAGTATGTCACACCCGGCCCATTTGTTTCAGCCCAGTAGTGGCCTGTTAGCGCGGTGTGCACGAGTTTAGTACCACCTTGCTAGTTGAGCAAGGGTGGAGCCAACTTATAAGCCTTTGCCCCCCAGCCATAGCACCCTCGGGTTAACCCTTTTACACGAAGCGAGGAAGAAAGTCTAAGAAGGGTTCTATGTGTACGCGTGCCCGCCCCTCGGAAGGGTGTTGGCGTTCCTTAGCCTAACAGATAAATCCGCAAGCGTACAGATGCCGATGTAGCTTTCACCTAGGAGTATTCCAGGGTATCGAATCCACGAGGAACGAGAAGTGTACTAGAAACGGCTCTGGTATATCCAGGGACCATGGGAGTGAAGAAGAACAGATAAGTGGGTAGAGGTAATCTAATGTCGACTTGCTAACCTCCTATCAGGAATACTTGATTCCTCTAGTTGCTTCGACGGCTAGAACGGGAGAATCTCAGAACGGGGTGAGAGAGGGGGTCCTCCGGGCTCAGCACTACTGTTATGAGTAGACCCGAACATGGTGGACTACGAAGGACGGACGGGGCTGTCACCATCTGCCGCCTACCACTGCAGTTCCGTGGGGTGCAACACAACCTGAGGTAGCTAGCCAGCACAGGCACGACGCCTAAGCTTTCAGCTACTGACCACCCCTCCCGCGAGTAGGGGAGGAAACCCCAAACAAGAGTCGCTGTCACTCGCGCAGACTCAGGTACCCGCAACTTGAGAAAGCATTCAAGAACTACTAATGTAAGGAGAGAAAGCAGTAAAGACAAAAGAAGAGGAACTTTACTCGAACTGAAGCTTCATTCCTCGGAGGCACAAAGTTGGAGAGGGGCCGGCACTTCGGCTCCTCTCCGGACTCTCACCTCACCACTCTCCCTATTTTACAAGCTAGATAGGTAGCACTACACTACACTTGGACTTCTTCCTTTCACCATGGTGTGTAGAATAGGGGTGGAGGTCGCCTTTTATAGCCTTCCAAGGGCGGTATCACGCGTAGGAATGACGCCAAGGACCTGCTTAGCTTCCACGCCAAAGGGGAGGATTAACGGCCACGGTCATAGGTCGGCCGGCCTACTTCAGGCCGTTCGGCCTGGAGATGGTGCCATTTGGCACCGTCTTTCTCCTGGACGGTCCTGATGCTCTCCTAATGACGGTTGCAGTGGCGTTTGATCCACGCTCGGCAGTTAGAGGCCGGTCGGCCTAGGCCAGGCCGGCCGGCCTGGCTCTGGCCCCCCTCGGCCCTCCGTTGCACCGACACGCTCGTGGACGGTTGCTTGTTGTCTGAAGAGGCGGTTCCGATCGAAAAGTTTGGTTTAGTCGCTGCATGTGGGCCTTCCGCTCCATGTCTTAGGCCTTTCGGTCTCAACTTCACTCATCCTTGTGAAATCCATGCTTGGGGGTACTTTGGTGACACCCTAAGGCCATCTTGCAAAAGTTGAGGTGGTTTGGTGGAGGTCCAGGGCCGGCCGGCCTTATCCAGGCCGTTCGGCGTCCGGCCGCACAGGTTTTGCCGGTGATTTTCCCGGAGGCGTAACTTTCTCGTCCGGACTCCGAATTGGGCCATCCAAATATCCATTTCGATCATCTCGGAGAGCTCTTCGACATGGTGCTGTTAAATATGTGATTTGGGTCAATTTTGAACCATGTCCAAGTCTCCTTTGTCTCGAGATGAACCTTCACTTGTATGGCTTCACCAATGTTGGTATTTATGTACCATATTACCTATATTTCCTTGCAAAACATATTGGTGCACAAAACTCGTGGAACTCATTAGTTTAAATAAAATATTATGTGAGCATCACTTAGTTTCTTCATTAAGTTGGGAATGTTGACGGTCAAAAGTGGTGAATAGTGGCCGTCAACACACCCCCACGCTTAGATCTTTGCTCGTCCCAAGCAAAGGGTAGGATTGAAGAACGCCGGGCCGAGCAAGAACTAAGGTGGACTTTGATGCACAACTTCTCAAGGTAATGGCTAGTATAAACGTTATTCCAAAACATTTCTCATACCTATGGGGTTTGAAGTGGCTATGATACCTGCCTTGAGCGGTTGAAAACTGGAACAACTCGAATGAAGATATAACTTCCCTCTTCATCAACCATACTTGGAGTTTTTTTAAGAGAATAATACCTTAGCTCATAAGATCCTCAGATGGCACTCTCAAGTCGCTCATGTGGTATTTTCATTCCTCACTGAGGCCAGTAGCAAGCCTCTCCCTACAATCTATAGGCTTATGTGGAGCTCGGGTAGACGAAATGTAGGCCCACCTATGTTGTGTATATTGTTAAGTCAAAAATTGGTCCTAGTGGAAGTTGTGACACTTCATATTCCGATCATTGAGAAATAGATAATCAAGGATGGAGGAGAAAATGGACACAACACAAGCACAATGGATTGTGATGAACAAACCATAAATTATGCTTTTGAAAGAATATGGCCTTGGGCGGTACTCTTTATTTTCCATGGGTCCCTCTTAGGACTTTGGAGACTTGAAACTATCGAGCTCTCTATCTCTTTTTTTTTCTTTTGCCCATGACTAGGCGAGTTTTTTTTTTTTTGCTCGATAGCTCCATGTCTTTTCTCAAATTGGAGGAGGGATGACTAGAGTATTTATTTTGAAAGGCCATATTTGTGGATAGGATTTGGTCAAGGGTATATGGATGAAATGATTTTGGTTTGGTTTGATGGAGGAATGTCTGATGAAAGTGGATGCAAGAATCCATTTTGGAATCAGCATCTCCAAACATGGAAAGGCTAGCACTAATGATTGACATAAAGGAAGAACTGATCGGTATTGAAATGTCACTTTCCCATAAGGACACAAAGTTTGACAAACCTTAACACAACTATATAGGTGGCATATGGATAGGTTTGAGCATGTGAAATATTTGGCTCTGGTAGGAATTTTCAACCACTGAGGAATTCTGAGCCTAAGGGTTTTCATGATTTTTTTCAAAGAAAAGTCTCCAAGTAAGAATTAATAAAGAAGAAAGAAACACTTCTATCTCATTATCTCACACTCGTCAACAACTTAGGCAAGATCCTCCTAAATTTTTGATCCCACAAGCATAGAGTACTAGTTAAGGAATAAAGCTTGTGCTTGCCGACATGTGAGATGCAAAGTTGTGATCAAGATAACTTGTTGCATCATCATTCATTTTTTTTATATGTGGACAAGAGGCTCAATCCAAAGATATGAACATTATAAAATAACCTCAAGTGGGGGAATAAAAGTGCAAACCAGCGTTGAAGGATTGACCATGCTTTGCTTCGTGCTCAAATTATGTCCTCCCCCACGCTCAGATTTTGCGACACTTGGTGCCAAAAAAAATTGAGCGTCTGAGGCTGTAGCCTTTTGCCCAACTCTTCGTTTATTTGAGTCTCAACTTGAAAGGTTAGTGACAAAAATACCCGAAGGAAGCAGAGTCCTAAAATTATGTCATGAAAGGTATTGAAAATAAAGATTTTTTATTGTTATATATTTTTTGTGGAATTTGAAAGAAAGAAAGGAAAAAATGAATGAAAATACGGGTTACCTCCCGGCAGTGCTTGTTTATGGTCAAAAGCTCGACCTTGGGAGCCTCTTTTCGAAGTAGCAGCTAGCTTGGTGTTGTGGCTCCCTCCATCACCAATCTTCGGATGTCGTTTTTCTAGCTACAAGGTTAGCACAACATACCACGACGAGATTTGCAATACTTATGATAATCAAAATCATCCATAACCACCCTTTTGAAATTGTTTTGATGGGGCATGTGATGGTTGCAGCCATCGTGTGTGCTAATGGTGGGAGTAGATGGAGTATCCACAGGAAAACATGGATCTTTGGGTTTCTCAAAGACGAAATATCCATGCTCATCATTTTCTTCCGAACCCGACATGGAATCTGCTACCTCAGGAATATCTATAGAGCAAACATTTTCAGAATCAAGCCTGTAGTATTCTTGAGGCGTATCTTTCTCTTTGATATGGAAGTCCTTTGATTTTTCTGGATCAAGAAGGAAAGCATTCTCCTCAAAATCGCAAAATTGATATGATCCTGGGAATTCTGAGGGGTTTGATGAGATAGGAGCTTTGAACTCCTCATCGGAAAATTCGAATTCGTCTTCCGAGAATTGAAACTCCGGATTGAGGGATGGTGAATCCTCCTTAGGAGCTTTGAACTCCTCATCGGAAAATTTGAATTCATCTTCCGAGAATTGAAACTCCGGATTGAGGGATGGTGAATCCTCCTTAGGGGATTCAGTCTTGTCCCTTGAGTATTGGAGACCCGGGAGTGTTGAGAATCGGGATGCCGTCTTAAGGAATGGAACATACTGCTGGGCATCGGTCCCAGATTCTTCTTGTGGGTCGGAGGTCTCTACCTCAGATTTTCTATAGGCATCATCTTCTTTTCCTGGTGATGATGGGACATCACCGTATGCTATCGATTCATCGTCATCGAACATGGAATAAAAGAAATGTTGATGATTATCATAAGAGGGCTTAGGATCTAAGGTAGGGGGTTTTGGTTCGGCAACTTTCTGCGGGCAAGGTGATGGAGAATGACCAAAAGCATTCATTCTATCAGCAGGTTCTTGAGATTTTTCAGGCAGATCTTCATATACTCCGGTGTGCTCAGTATTCTTGAGCATCTTATCTAGGGTGGCTCTCCCATCACTTACGGTTAAGAAGAAGAAAGAACCTTTAGAAGCTGCATCCAACTGGAGTGCACTCTCTTTTCTAAGACCACCAGCAAAGTGTTGTAAGCACATAGCCTCGGGTATACCCAAATCTGGCCCTGAAGCTAAAAGTTTGGTGAAACGAGCCCAAGCTGCTCCCAAAGATTCTCCCTCTCGTTGCTTGAAAGAGAGGGCTTCTGTACGAAGGGCGACGACCTTCGATACGGGGAAGAATTTGAGACAAAACTCATCTTTGAGGGTATTCCAATCACCTTTTACGGTCCCTACGGTCATATAATACCATTCTTTGGCAACATCAGTCAGGGAGAATGGGAAGAGCTTCCATTTCACCGTTTCATGATGCATGCCTGGTATTGAGATGAGGGAGCAGTTCTGCTCAAATTCTCGTAGGTGGGTGTAAGGATTTTCATCCTTGTGCCCAGAGAAAGATTGTGATCGAACCAAGGCCGCAAGACTAGGGCGGATCTCGAAGCCTGAGGTATGGATGGGGTGTGATGAAGGTGGAGGCACCCAATGATTATGCCCTGGTGCCGAGAACTGACGGAGGGTAATGGAAGCCATGGGGAAGGTGGGATAATTTTTTTATAATAAGGGATGGTATGGTAGGTGGAGTGATACAAGGGTAAACTAGGACGATACTAGTACAGCTACCGTTCCCCGGCAACGGCGCCAGAAAGCTTGTTGGCGTTCCTTAGCCTAACAGATAAATCCGCAAGCGTACAGATGCCGATGTAACTTTCACCTAGGAGTATTCCATGGTATCGAATCCACGAGGAACAAGAAGTGTACTAGAAATGGCTCTGGTATATCCAGGGACGATGGGAGTGAAGAAGAACAGATAAGTGGGTAGAGGTAATCTAATGTCGACTTGCTAACCTCCTATCAGGAATACTTGATTCCTCTAGTTGCTTCGACGGCTAGAACGGGAGAACCTCAGAACGGGGTGAGAGAGGGGGTTCTCCGGGCTTAGCACTACTGTTATGAGTACACCTGAACGTGGTGGACTACGAAGGACGGACAGGGCTGTCACCACCTGCCGCCTACCACTGCAGTTCCGTGGGGTGCAACACAACCTGACGTAGCTAGCCAGCACAGGCACCACGCCTAAGCTTTCAGCTACTGACCGCCCCTCCCACGAGTAGGGTAGGAAACCCCAAACAAGAGTCGCTGTCACTCGCGCAGACTCAGGTACCCGCAACTTGAGAAAGCATTCAAGAACTACTAATGTAAGGAGAGAAAGCAGTAAAGACAAAAGAAGAGGAACTTTACTCGAACTGAAGCTTCATTCCTCGGAGGCACAAAGTTGGAGAGGGGCCGGCACTTCGGCTCCTCTCCAGACTCTTACCTCACCACTCTCCCTATTTTCTAAGCTAGATAGGTAGCACTACACTACACTTGGACTTCTTCCTTTCACCATGGTGTGTAGAATGGGGGTGGAGGTCGCCTTTTATAGCCTTCCAAGGGCGGTATCACGCGTAGGAATGACGCCAAGGACCTGCTTAGCTTCCGCGCCAAAGGGGAGGAGTAACAGCCACGGTCATAGGCCGGCCGGCCTACTTCAGGCCGTTCGGCCTGGAGATGGTGCCATTTGGCACCGTCTTTCTCCTGGACGGTCCTGATGCTCTCCTAATGATGGTTGCTGTGGCGTTTGATCCACGCTCGGCAGTTAGAGGCCGGTCGGCCTAGGCTAGGCCGGCCAGCCTGGCTCTGGCCCCTCTCGGCCCTCCGTTGCACCGACACGCTCGTGGACGGTTGCTTGTTGTCTGAAGAGGCGGTTCCAATCCAAAAGTTTGGTTTAGTCGCTGCATGTGGGCCTTCCGCTCCATGTCTTAAGCCTTTCGGTCTCAACTTCACTCATCCTTGTGAAATCCATGCTTGGGGGCACTTTGGTGACACCCTAAGGCCATCTTGCAAAGGTTGAGGTGGTTTGGTGGAGGTCCAGGGCCGGCCGGCCTTGTCCAGGCCGTTCGGCGTCCGGCCGGACAGGTTTTGCCGGTGATTTTCCCAGAGGCGTAACTTTCTCGTCCGGACTCCGAATTGGGCCATCCAAATATCCATTTCGATCACCTCGGAGAGCTCTTCGACATGGTGCTGTCAAATATGTGATTTGGGTCACTTTTGAACCATGTCCAAGTCTCCTTTGTCTCGAGATGAACCTTCACTTGTGTGGCTT
This sequence comes from Urochloa ruziziensis, assembly GCA_015476505.1. NCBI lineage: Eukaryota > Viridiplantae > Streptophyta > Magnoliopsida > Poales > Poaceae > Urochloa > Urochloa ruziziensis. Next base: position 23,530,491 of record CM027119.1, read on the forward strand.
CACCAATCTTGGTATTTATGCACCATATTAACTATATTTCCTTGCAAAACATATTGGTGCACAAAACTCGTGGAACTCATTAGTTTAAATAAAATATTATGTGAGCATCACTTAGTTTCTTCATTAAGTTGGGAATGTTGACGGTCAGAAGTGGCGAATAGTGGCCGTCAACAAAGGGCTGGGCGGTGCGGCTTTGGAGGGCCAGGGTGTTACAAATGGTATCAGAGCCGACCCTCACGGTTGCACGTACGGGTCAGTGTGCGGGCATAGGGCGCATGGCGCGTGTGGGCCTGGATGGGACACACGGCATGGCATATGGCGCCGGCACTGGACGTACGGGCGTGCGCCAAGAGGGGGCGGTCTGGGACGTTTGCCCATGAGGGTGAGTTGGCGCCAACGTGGACGTCGGGTTTTTTGAGGGGGGTGTATGTCTCACCCGGCCCATTTGTTTCGGCCCAGTAGTGGCCTGTTAGCGCGGTGTGCGCGAGTTTAGTACCACCTTGCTAGTTGAGCAAGGGTGGAGCCAACTTATAAGCCTTTGCCCCGCAGCCATAGCACCCTCGGGTTAACCCTTTTACACGAAGCGAGGACGAAAGTGTAAGAAGGGTGCTATGTGTACGCGTGCCCGCCCCTCGGAAGGGCTGGGCGGTGCGGCTTTGGAGGGCCAGGGTGTTACACTGTATGTTGACCAGCCTCCTGATGTTGGCCGAGTATCCGGTGGGCACTTTCAACTCATGAAAGAATTTACAGATCTTCTTTTTCTCGTCTTTAGTCACTGTCCATGAAGCAACTGGAAGCTTCTTTTTCCCATCAGGCTGTATGATAGGATGTAGTTCAGGCCTGACACCCCATTCTTGTAGGTCTTGACGGACTTCCTGTGAGTCCTTTCCCTTTTTTTCATGGCCATTAATGTTCCGAGGGTGCTCTCAGTCACATTTTTTTCATGGACATATCATTTGCTTTGCCTGTTATGTGTTCTTTGGCAACCCATTAGGGCTGGGAAGCATCTTCTCCAGAATATTCAGCAAAATGTCAAAGCCCGTGTCTGACACACCATTTGTTGCCTTCATCTCCAGTAGCAAGAGGTCAGCTTCAAGTTTCGACATGCTACAACCACTGTACAACGGAGTATTTGCATCATTTCTCATCTGCTCGAGCTTTTTCAGATTCTTTGCATCCAAGCATTCTGGCTCCGCATCACGTATCATCTGGTCAAGACCATCAACCACATCATCCGCAGCTAATGTCTCGGCGAAGGTTTCACCGATGTTTTCCATATATGTTTGTTCGACCGGTTCTGGCTCATTTTCAAGTTCCACTGCCTGTGTGGCCTGATGGTGTACTGTTTCCCTAATCTTCTCTCGGGTAGTTTGCTGCGTGGTTTCATTCTCACCTTCCTCACCATGCTTATTCCAAATCTTTTAGTTTGGCACGAACCCCCTAGACAACAAATGATACCGGATCTGCTCGACGTTATGAAACTGTTTCTGGTTTTTGCAGTCATAGAATGGACAATGCACATATCCATCACTCATGTTGATGTAAGCCTTCACAACCTTCACAAATGAATCAACGCCGTTGATATATATGACATCTCTTTTGGCCGCTGGCCTGTACATCCCGCCTCGATCGTTGTCCATCTAAAATTCATGCCAAAATTCAAAATCTAGTGGATGAAACATGCTCAAATTTGAAATGGTTGCTAGTTAACCACCTCAAATTAAGTTGATGGAGTGATTCTTCAAAGAAATCCCACTTTCTACATTGAAGGTTGGCAACAAATCCCCTCTAAAATGGAACAAAAGCCCCTCCATCAAGTTCATGCCAAAATTCAAAATCTAATGGATGAAACATGCTCAAATTTGAAATGGTTGCTAGTTACCCACCTCAAATTAAGTTGATGGAGTGATTCTTCAAAGAAATCCCACTTTCTACATTGGAATTTGACAAGAAATCCCCTCTAAAATGGAACAAGAGAGCCCCTACATCAAATTCATGCCAAATTTCAAAATCTAGTGGATGAAACATGCTCAAATTGAAATGGTTGCTAGTTACAAACCTCAACCAAAGTTGATGGAGTGATTCTTCAAAGAAATCCCACTTTCCCCATTGAAAGTTGGCAACAAATCCCCTCTAAAATGGAACAAAAGCCCCTCCATCAAATTCATGCCAAAATTCAAAATCTAGTGGATGAAACATGCTCAAAATTGAAATGGTTGCTAGTTACCCACCTCAAAATAAGTTGATGGAGTGATTCTTCAAACAAATCACACTTTCCCCATTGCAATTTGCCAATAAATGCTCTCTAAAATGGAACAAAAGCCCCTCATCAAATTCATGCCAAATTTCAAAATCTAGTGGATGAAACATGCTCAAAATTGAAATGGTTGCTAGTTACCCACCTCAAAATAAGTTGATGGAGTGATTCTTCAAAAAAACCCAACCTTTAGAGAGCAATTTGGTGAAAATGGAGAGCAAAAAGGGTTGAGAGAGGGGTGGGCGTCGGGTTGAAGAAGAAGGGGAGGGGAGGGAAAGAGGGTTTTGTACTGTACAGGCACATCACAACTGGTTTTAATAACAAACCGGCTGTGAAAGGGGGCATCACAGCCGGTTTGTAAGAAAAACCGGCTGTGATGTGCCCGGCGACTATCACAGCCGGTTTCTAACAAAAACCGGTTGGGATAGGGGTCATCACAGCCGGTTTTGACGTATGCTTGCCCCATCTAACTTAAAACCGGCTGTGATGCCCTATCACAACCGGTTGCCCGTTTGAGAAAGTGGTTTGTGTAGTAGTGGTAGTACGCCTTAGTATCCATCCGCGGGCATTGATCCGCCTCGTGAGTAGTGACCCTGACCGACGGCCGGCCAGCTGAGCTTAGGCCATCTCATTTCCATTGTTTAGTTCGTGTTGTACTTGAAAGCAAATCAAGTCGCTACGGACAAAGAACTGGTGAAGCTGCATCGCAGCAGATTCATTCTGACTGCGAGTGGTAAAAATTGAGCATCATCGTCAACTGAATACGTACGCATCCCTATCAAGTGAAACTCGATGTCACATCAGCCAATAGGGCATCTCATTTTCTCTGCTTAATTGGGTGTTGTACGTGCAAACCAAAAGTTCGCTGAAACCGATGTCCCTACTGACGAGCTGCCAGTTTCTCTCAACAACAATCAAGCCTCACTGAGCCGGGAGTGAATGAGGGATAAGAACTGATTGTACCTGCAATCATTGCAGCGAATTCATTTCCTCCAACAGGTCATGCTGAAAAATCAAAGACGTATTAAGTACAGGCCTCAAAAAGATTGATTCTCTACCTTCTCACATATATAATAGCTAAATATTCGTCAATGAATTGCTTAGTTATCTTTCCATCCACCACTGCAATATTATGTACACATCACAATAGATACTGCACTTCCGAAGCCTTCCAACAAATGCAAGATCTCCAACAGCAACTGAATAATGTTCAACTCACAGGAGATACAGATTTATATATGGACCTAAATTTGGGAATGATCAGCAGGCCTATTCTCCTCACGAAAGGCATATAATAAGCACTCATTGGTCATGCTTAAGTTCACCCGGCCTTCAAATGGCTCTGGAAATCGTCTTGTCAATACAGACACAATTTTCTTCTGGTTACTCCTCAAGGATCGGTTAAGTACAACAGACATCCTTAGGACGAAAAACATGGCTCTACCAGACTTTCATTATTGTGTCCTCTGTCTAGCCAAGAGGAAGAAACGATGGAGCATCTCTTCCTGCGATGCCAATTTGCTGAAGCTAGCTGGTCTTTTTTGGATGTCATGATTCGGGTGAATGGTGGGCCATTGGACATCATTGGAGACAACAGCAAACTTGGAAAGCCCTTTTCATGGAAATCCTTATCATAATGTGCTGGAGCATATGGTTCATTTTCAGAGGCATTCAGCCATCGCTAGCTAACATTGCAAGACCATCTTCGGAAATGAATGTGCTCTTCTTATGGACCGAGCAAAGAAGTCCTACTATCCTGAAATAAATTTATGGAGCAAACAATACTTGTAGATGTTTTTTGTTTCATTTTGTCGTCCCTTTCTTATTTCTTGAGTACCCATGCTCTTTTGAATTCCCACTTTTTCTTAATATAAATATAAAAACTTTAGGGACACGGTAACCCCTCTTGATTCCTCGAAAATAAAATTGATACCGCACCTAATACCACTAAATATGATAATTGTATTGTACATCTAGTCATCTACATGTGCTCGGTGTCCTGCACAAGGGTTTTGGCGGAAGTCAAAACCAATGCTACTCCTGTTGGATATCGGTTTGACCTCAGTCAACCAACAGACCGAGGATAAGGGGGAGCGTATCTCGTCCCCCCTAATCCGAGATTTAGTCCAACTAACCTAAATCTGTTTTGTCTTGGCCGAGAGGTAAAGTCTAGATAAGTACGGACTCAGCCCCGGGCCTACAGCGCAGACTATATAAGGAAAGGGTCCCCCACGGGGTTCCCTACACGCCTAACGAGGTTTGCCTAAACCCTAATCCACCCACCGATCCCTAAGCGCGTTGGAAGGCCTGGAAGCTCGAGCCGCACGTCCTGGGCAATGTCGTTGGCGTCCTGAAGGCCATCGATATCCTCAAAAGACGCTCAAGTAACGACTACGCTACAAGCCCGACGAAGCCCTCGCTGCTACTACTTCGTCAGGCCGTACCGACGACATGGACAACGCCAGCGCCGGTATAAAGCCGAACTTACTTTCTTTTTCCGCTTTAGCTAAGGTGCTAGATGTGATCTAGTTAGTCTAGATGATCTTGTTCATGTTTATGTTCTAAGTATTGTTAGATTAATCTAACAATTGGTATCAGACGCCTAAAACTAGCGCTTCTAGATCCATAGCACGAACCCTAAGTTAGACAGTTCGGTTTTATGTGTAGATCTACTCTGTAAAGTTTATGCTCCTGTTTTAGTTAAGATCTACACGGTATTAGGCATGTTTTAATTTGGTATCTTTTACATCAGTGCGATAAACCATGCCTAAGTTAAGTTTTCAGTCATGTTTTTAGTTTAACAGTGATGTTCCCGAATAGATCTAGCATGTTTTTTAGTTAAGTTTTTTTAAGTCAGTTACGTTTTCATGCTTAGATCTACATCTTAGTGATGTTTTAGCTCAGATTAGTCAAGTTTTAGTTAAGATCTTTCATGTTTTTACCTAAGATCTACTCGATTAGGGTTTCGGATATTTTCTGTCACACATGTTTTCATACGAAATAAGCATCATCACAGCCCACCCGCATGCTTTTACATCATCTCAGCCCAAAAACCCCCAAAATGTACATCATGTACACAACTCAGTCGCACCCCGAAAACATTAAGAGAAGGGGAAAATAAGTCAAAAAAAAGAGGATCTTGCATCCCGAACCCTAGATCTCAGATCTAGGGTTCCTGAAACCCTAACCCTAAAGGCTTACCCTAGCCTTGGCGGCCACGCGTGGCATGAGTTGGCCGCACGCGACCGCCGTCCTCACGACCGACGCGCCTAGGCCCCGCCCGCGCAAGTGACATGAGTAGGTCACTGCGTAGCGGGCCCTTTGGTCGCAGCCTTCTTCTTCATGGCGGCGTCTTAGCCTTGCGCCGCCGCCGCCGGCCGTTGGAGCACCGATGGATCCCCCTCGACGAACCGCGCGCGTTCACGCACGCAGCGCGCAGAGGAGGTCTGTCGAGCTCCGGCTCGGTGGCGTTCCGGCGTGGAGCAGCTTGAGGACCTTCGGGTCTTCGCCCTCACTCACCGGACATGGGGAAGAAGAGGATAAGCGGTGGGGGGCGGCGTTGCGCCACTCCGCCGCCGGCGGCGCTGAGGAGAAGGCGGCGGCGAGCAAGGAGCGCTCCGCCGCCGGCGGCCCTAAGCGCCATCAGTGGCTCCTGGCAAAAGCGGGGGGGGGAGGGGGGAGGAGAAAGTGACACTAGGGTTCACTCTCCCCCGCGCTGAGCCGGCCCTTTATATGGCCAAGGCGCGCGGAGAACCGTCCGATCAAGCGGACGGCTCAGATCAGCGCGGGCGGGGGCGGCAACGCCGGCTGGGCCGCTTCGGCGGCCCGCCTGTCGGTTCGCTGGGCCAAGGCCCGCTAAGCTAAGGCACGGGCTGGTTTGCTACGCTGGGCCGTGCATTCATGGGCCGCGCGTGCTGTTGCCGAGCCGCGCTCGCGAGCCGCGCGCGCATGATGGGCCGCGTTTTTCGCCGCGCGCGCGCTTTAAGTTTGAGATGGGCCGGGTGCGTTTCGCCTGATGGGCCACGCTAGGCTGAGCGCGTGGTTGGGACGCCGTGCGCGTTAGCGGGCCGGTTTTCTGGGCCGCTTTCAATTCTGGGTTGAATTAAGTTTCGAATTTACTTAAGTTCTCAGTACATTTTCAGTATATTTTCAGTTTAAGTACCTATTAATTCCTATTTTTAAGCTAAGTTAATTACTGCAAAAGTCTTTTATTTCAGATGTTGGTGTTCATATGCTTATTACGCTTAGTTTATAAATGATCACTGAAATTTTAAGTTTAAATCCACCTTATACTTAGAGATGCCTCTAGATAAATGGGACCACCGGGAAATTTATTTAGAGTAAATTTGTGTTTATTTCAACCACCGTTATTTATTCATGAGTATTAAGACGAATTTCGTTTGTTTTCCCCACCGGTGATTGCAAATTGAAATTTAATGCATGTTTTAATCAGACCACCGTAGGGTTATTTCATACTTTTATTCGCATTTCTTTGTATATTATTATTACTAAGCTAAGTTTTACTTTTTCTTTCATTTCAGTGACAAATGTCAACTCCGTTGCATCGTACCTCAACAACATCAAGCCACTCAACGGAGCGAACTTCCCCTAGTGGAAAGGCCAGATTCAGACGTGCCTGATGTGGAACGACCTTGATCTCGCGCTCAGGGAAGATAAGCCTGTTGCTCTTGCTGCTGGAGGGTCTACCAGTGCTATTGAGAAGTGGGAGAGGTCCAACCGCCTTGCCGTCATGGTAATGACTCAGACAATCAGCGCCGGCATTAAGGGGGCTATTCCCACTAAGACTGCTGCTGGTGTTGATCTCACTGCTAAGGAGCTCCTGGCTAAGATTGAGGAGAACTTCAAGAGCTCATCTAAGACTTATGCAAGCACTCTGATCATGAAATTAGTATCCTCTCAGTACAATGGTTAGACTGGAATCAGAGAGCACATCCTCAACATGTGTGATATGGCAAATAAGCTTAAGGAGATGCAGATGGAGATCTCAGATGGTTTCCTTGTGCATTTCATCATGACTTCACTCCCTACACAGTATACTGCCTTTAAGATAAACTACAACACCAACAAGACTGTTTGGTCTATAAGTGATTTAATCAGCTAATGTGTTGAGGAGGAGGAGAGACTTAAGACAGAAAAGATGAAGGATGTGGTCAACATGGTTGGCAATCTCAGTCTTAATGGCACTCCTAAGAACCAGCACGACTCAGGTAGCAGCAAGCAAGGCAACAAGAAGCACTCTAAGAAGAATGGGAACAAGAGTTTTGGTCCCAAGAATGACAACAAGTTCAAGCGTGCTCACCAGTCTAAGGGTGGCAAGATGACTTGCTCTTTCTGCGATTCACCCAAGCATCTTCAGAAGGGATGTGCAGGATTTAAGGAATGGCTAAAGAAGCAAGGTAATTTTCAGTATGATGTTGTCTCTTTTATTGATGAATTATTCTTAGCTGATTTTTCCCCTGGTACTTGGTGGATTGACTCAGGTGCTACTGTGCACATTTCCAATTCATTGCAGGCATTTCATTCGATCCAAACTATAAGAAGGGGGGAGCGAAACCTAAGAGTGGCTGATGGGAATGGCGTTGAGGTTGAAGGCGTTGGAAGCTTCGTCTTAGAGTTGCCAGGTGGCTTCCAGCTTAGTTTAGAATAAGGTCTTTATGTTCCTAGCTTAAAAAGAAACCTTATTTCAGTATCGATTTTAGCAGATTCAGGACACGTTTGTGTATTTGATAAAGACAAGTGTGTGATTCAGTTTAATTCAATAAATATGGGTCTTGCTGAAAGGCAAGGCAAACTCTATATGCTCTCCTTAAGTAATGATTCTATGATGAATGTTGCTAATGTTTCTAATAAGCGTAAACGTTTTAATGAGACCTCATCGAAGTTGTGGCACTATCGCCTTGGCCACATTTCGAGGGGGGAATGGATCGTCTCATTAAAGAAGAAATAATAGAGAAATTAGACTTATCAGACTTAGAGAAGTGCATCGACTGCGTTAAGGGGAAATACTCTAAGACAATTAAGAAAGGCGCTACTAGGAGTACGGGTGTGTTAGAAATAATTCACACAGACATCTGTGGCCCTCTCTCTGTAGAATCAGTGGATGGTTATGATTCTTTTATAACATTCACTGATGATTATTCCCTCTACCCTATCCGTAAGCGTTCAGATGCGTTAGAAATATTTAAGATATATCAGAAAGAAGTTGAGAAACAGCATAATACTACCATTAAGATAGTAAGATCGGACAAGGGAGGTGAGTACTATGGGAGACATGCTCAATATGGTCAAATTAAGGGACCATTTGCTAAATACTTAGAAGACAATGGCATAAGAGCTCAGTACGCCATGGCAGTCGAACCACAGCAAAATGGAGTTGCTGAGTGTCGCAACCGTACGCTCATGGATATGGTACGGAGCATGCTCAGTCATTCTAGCTTGCCTGTGGAGCTGTGGATGGAAGCATTAAAGATAGCCGCTCATATACTTAATCGGGTTCCGTCTAAGTCAGTTCCCAAGACACCTTTTGAGTTGTGGAATGGGAGGAAACCGTGTTTAAATTATTTAAAGGTATGGGGCTGCTTCAGAGCCTCAGGTGCCGGCTAATGTTCAGGCGGAAGAAATTTCACAAGAAATACCTCAACACATTCCTGAACCAGTTGCGATCGAACCATTAAGAAGATTGCAAAGGGAAAGGAAGAAAGCTATTGATCTTAGAATTTATGAGACATTTTTAAGTGAGGATTTATATGATGTTGGGAAAATTAATGATCCTGCCACATTCAGACAGGCAGTTGAGAGTGAGAATTCCACTAAATGGATTGAGGCCATGCAAGAAGAACTTAAGTCTATGGGTTCAAATAAAGTCCGAGAATTAGTAGAAGTTCATGATGGGATCAAACCAGTAGGCTGTAAATGGGTCTACAAGACTAAACATGATTCCAGAGGGAACGTTGAACGATTTAAGTTCAGACTCGTGGCAAAAGGGTTTACACAGAAAGAAGGAGTTGATTATAATGAAACATTTTCTCCTGTGTCTACCAAAGATTCTTTTCGAATCGTTATGGCATTAGTAGCACATTTTGACATGGAGCTGCATCAGACGGATGTTAAGACTGCGTTCCTTAATGGAAATTTAGATGAGACTATTTACATGGCTCAACCGGAAGGTTTTGCCGTTAAGGGTAAGGAACATATGTGATGCAGATTAAAGAAATCCATTTATGGACTCAAGCAAGCATCCAGACAGTGGAACCTTAAATTCGATGAAGTTATTAAGAAAATTGAATTTAAGGAGACTAATGCAGATAGCTGCATCTATGTCAAAGTAAAGGGTGGAAAGATAATAATCCTAGTGCTGTATGTGGATGACATACTATTAGCTTGCAATGATAAGAATATGTTGCGAGAGACTAAGAATTTTCTTTCATCCAACTTCGATATGAAGGATCTTGGTGATGCCTCGTATGTGCTTGGCATTGAGATACACCGAGACATAGCTCAAAGAATACTAGGATTATCTCAGAAAGCATATATTGAGAAAATGCTTAGAAGATAATATGGAAAAGAGCAACACTTTACCTGTTCCTATTCACAAGAGCGATAAGTTTAGTGAAGAACAGTCCCCTAAGAATGACTTAAAAAGAGAAAGAATGGAGAATGTTCCCTATACTTCTGCCGTTGGAAGCATAATGTATGCACAAGTCTGTACGCGTCCTGACTTGGCATTCGCTGCCGGAGTTTTTAGTAGATATCAGTCTAAACCCGGATGGGCTCACTGGGTTGGTGTCAAGAAGGTGTTAAGATATTGCCAAGGCACTAAATACTATATGCTCACATACAGGAGATCAGATAATCTTGAGGTTGAGTGTTACACTGATGCCGACTTTGCTGGTGATGAAGATGATAGAAAGTCTACAAGGCTATGTCTTCATGCTAGTAGGAGGAGCAATTTCATGGAGAAGTGGTAAGCAAGGTGTAACTGCTGCATCGACCATGCAAGCTGAATTTGTGTCATGTTTTGATGCAACGGGACAGGCCGTATGGCTCAAAAGTTTCATACCGGCATTAAGAATTGTGGATAGCATCTCGAGACCTATCACAATGCACTGCGACAATCAAGTTGGAGTTTTCTTCACGGCTAACGATAAGTTAAGTGGTGCTTCTAGGCACATTGATATTAAGCATCGTGTCGTGAAAGAAAGAAACCGGGACCGCACTTATAATATTGACCACATAAGTACAAAAGCAAATATTGCGGATCCGCTCACAAAAGGCATACCACCATTCCTCTTTCAGAAACATGTCCTAGGCATGGGATTGGTTAATAGCCTTGATAAGGTCCTGGTTCAGGGCCATTAGTTTTTTCCCAAATAAGAATAATTAATCCTAACAAAGTTTTTCAGCATAGACTATGGGTAATGTTGTCCCAGTGTGCCGTAGTGCTGCTGACGACACATTGGTCTGGTACTTGCTGATTTACTGAGGAGGGTTTTTAGTTTAAGTTAGTGATTGATTAAGTATTAGTTTAAATTTTTAGTTTAAGTTTGTTTGACCTTCGGTCAAGAGGGAGAATGTTGGATATTGGTTTGACCTCGGTCAACCAACAGACCGAGCATAAGGGGGGCGTATCTCGTCCCCTCTAATCCAAGATTTAGTCCAACTGACCTAAGTCCGTTTTGCCTTTATCGGGAGGTAAAGTCTAGATAAGTACGGACTCGGCCCCGTGCCTACAACACGGACTATATAAGGAAAGGGTCCCCCACGGGGTTCCCTACACGCCTAACGAGGTTTGCCTAAACCCTAATCCACCCATCGATCCCTAAGCGCGCTGGAAGGCCTGGAAGCTCGAGCCGCGCGTCCTGGGCAGTGTCGTTGGCGTCCTGAAGGCCATCGATACCCTCAGAAGACGCTCAAGGAACGACTACGCTACAAGCCCGACGAAGCCCTCGCAGCTACTACTTCGTCAGGCCGTACCGACGATGTGGACAACGCGAGCGCCGGTATAAAGCCGAACTTACTCTTTTTTTCCGCTTTAGCTAAGGTGCTAGATGTGATCTAGTTAGTCTAGATGATCTTGTTCATGTTTATGTTCTAAGTATTGTTAGTTTAATCTAACAACTCCATGTGAGTTACACACCAAATCGTCCATCTGTACAACCAGTGGATCAATCTCATAATCAATATCGTCAAAGGCCAGCATTATGAGGGTTCATAGCTCAACTCATCCAATGATGAATCCTCTCGCGTCTTCTCCAGAATCCTCTAGGGTCTTGTCGATGCGTGAGCCGTGGCTGCTGAGTAGAGCGAGCATATCCTTGTGGCACTCGTGCATGCATGAGCTGCAGGAGGGCAGCGCCGGCTGCCAACGCACCATGTGCACGCGGCCACGCGCGCTACATCTCTGGACATTTTCTCCCGTTGCCGCAAGCGGTTGACTCGTCCGCCCACGCTAAGCGAGGCAGAAGTACGCACGGCCGGCGGACGGTGCGCCCGATGGAGCGGATCGTGGGGCGGCAGGAGGTTGACGGAACGGCGCTCCGCACCGGCAGTAGACTCGGAGCCCTGCGCAGTAGCCGCCGGAGGAGCACGACGCAGCCCGGCCTGCCTAGCCCGGCGGATGGACGCGGCACGGCTCATCCCGACCGCCAAAAGGTTGCGGGTATTGCTCGACTCGATGGCGGCTCTGTGGTCCGGTGGTCGACTGGTTGTCCGGCGCTTCGGCCTCCGGTAACGATGGATACGACAGGGGACGCAAAAAATATATAGACGGTATGGTTGAAAACGGGACGGGAAAATCCCGTACCGACCGCCGCCGTATTTTGTTTTTCCCGACCGTATATCGTTTTCACAGGAAAAACAGGAAACCGAGAAAATCCCGAAAAAATCCGGCGAATCCGGGAGCGGGAGCGGTACAGGTCTTTTCCTGACCGTTTCAGCGGATCCTGTATATCACCGGGAAAATTTCCGTGGGAAATTCCTGTATTCAAACTACGTTTCAGCCCACAAATTTACTCAGCCCAGCATATCAGCCCACCACCGAACCCTAAGGCCCACCATCGAATCCTAACATCTCCGCACCGCACGGCAGCACCAGCACCGGAGCACCCCATCCATTCGTGACCCCCCGCCGCCGCACTCTCTTCTCAGTCTCTCTCAATCTCTCCAGTCTGCAAGGCGGCGGCGCTGCTGCATCCTCCCATCAGCAGGCCGTGCCGCCGGCCGCAAGCCCGCGCTGCATCCTTCCATCAGCAGGCGGTGCCGCTGGCCGCCAGCCCGCCGCCGGGCATCCGGGCCCCACCGGCATCCGAGTCTCCGACGCTATGTTGCCGCCGGCCGGAGATGCTTCTGGCTCCGCCTCCTCGTCAGCCTCAAAGCGTCGACTGGTCCTCGAGCTACCTCCAGCAGCAGCAGCACCGGCGGTAAACGTCAACAGCAGTACTCTTGCTCCTTTTCCAACTCCAGGTACATGTACTGATTGATGTCGTGTGAATGTGTGATAGGGTGGAGAATTAAATTAGTGATGTGGATCTGCTATTTAGTGATAGGCACAACATACTTAGCAATTGAATTGTAGGCTTCGTATATGATTTATACTTCAGAGTGTGTTGTACTGCTACTCATTGTAGAAAATGCTTAGTTCTATATTGTTTCTGTCTTACTGCTTTACGATTGCAGTACACTCATTTTACCAAATGCAGTATGCTTGTTATATATTTATTTTTGTTTGATTGCACATCGCATATAGCGTTACCACTCGCTTGGCCCAAACAAACGCCACAAGTTTCTGGGGGACCCCACGATTGGGTCCATCACTGCACTGGTGGACAAATGTAGGCATCGAGTCAGGTAGTACACCGCCTAGGTATGAAGAGCCTTATCATCCTCGTCTTGTGGGAGATCTGGCTGGACTGAGCCCAACGCGAGGATCTTTGAGCACAATGGAATAACCTTCTCATAGTTAGTCATTAAAAGATTAAAGACCAAGCTTCACACAGGATAGCGGCGGCACCTTGCGTTTCTTCTTAATAGCGTTTGGAGGCTTTGAGTTTCCTAAGTTACTCAGCCCTGAGGGGTGGCGCTTGTAAAGTTTCTTTCCGTTTGTTCTTGCGGTTGTACAGTTTGTGTTATTGTGTAGCCCGTCGGCCTTTCCCTTATTTTAATAGGCTGGTTTAAAAAAAAGCATGCCTATAAACCTGAAGCCAGGTCCCTTTATATAGCAACACATGAGTCGTTCGTTTTTGTCATTTTCATTCCATTATTCTCTCACGAGTCCATTATAGCAACACATGTGCGTGGTAATGAGTGGTATCATGAAGGCTGCTAGTGTCACACACTAATTACAAAGAATGGTAACGCACGGCATGGCCTCTTGTTGTTGCTGTGGACTGGCCCTGTGCCGCATGCACACATGTTGGAGCAACACGGCATGGCCTCTTGTTGTTGGCAGCACCGGCGGCGGCGGGCCGACAGTTGTCTGCAGGTGCGCTGCGGCGCGATCGGCCTCGTAGCTCTGATCGCAGCGTCGTTGCGCAATGGAAGGCCAGCGGGTGAGGCTATTTCGTTAACTGTGTGTCGTTGGTGACTTGGTGTTGTGCTTGGACAACAAATGCTCTCGTCAAAGCTGTCTTGCACAAAAAATAAATCAAGAGTCACTACTACATAACCAATATATGCTTGCTTGACTGTTGAGGTCAGGACCATAAGCTATAGGCCCGTTATATAGCAACACGAGACTCATTTGTGTTCACTCTCATTCCATTCTCTCTACACTCGCTACTAGCCAATGCAACCTGAATATAGTACTACTCGCTAACCATGCCATCGGGAATGAGCGGTGTCAGGAAGACTGAGCGCTGTGCTAATTGCAGATAATCGTACGATGGTGTGAGCTCTGGGCGATAACGATCACCATCTCCATTCTCGAGAGTCTTGCCGCGGCTGTGCGCCGGAAACGCCTGGTGGCCCGTGGCCAACGGCCGGCCAGCAGAGGCATCTCGTTTCCTCTCATCCACAATTTAGTACTTGCAAGCAAATCATGTCGCTGCTGAGGAGCAACTAGTGAAGCTGCCCGTTTCACTTAACATCAATCAAGCCCCACTAGATCGCGAGTGATTACAACTTATTGCACATGAGACCATCGTAGCTGATTCATTGTACCCTCAATCCGCCAACCATCGTGATCAATACACAATTGAGCATCACAACCCTAAGTACTCCCTCCATTCCAAAATATAAGTCATTCTAACTTTCTTGGAAAGTCAAACTATTTTATCTTTGACCAAAATTATAGAGATGATTACAAAGATTTATGATACCGAATAGCTAAACTATGAAAATGTATCTAATGAAAAATCTAATGATACTTATTTGACATTATAAATTTTAGTACTTTATTATATAAACTTGGTCAAACTTGAGAAAATTTGACTCTCCAAGAAAATTGGAATGACTTATAATTTAGAACGGAGGAAGTACCAGTAAAACTCGATGTCATTTCAGCATCGTTTGCTCTGTTTAGTTGGTGTTGTGCTGCCAGATTCTCTCAAAAATAATCAAGCCTCGCTGACACACGAGTGAATGTAGGATAACAGTTGATTGTGCCGGCCTGCATGCCATATCAGCCAACAGATATCTCGTTTGCTCAGTTTAGTTGGTGTCGCTGCCAGGTTCTCTCAATAACAATCAAGCCTCACTGATCCAGTGATCCTACGAGAGTAAATGAGGGATAACAATTGGTTGTACCTACAATCATCGCAGCGGATTCATTGTACTTGCAATCTGCCAACAGGCCACGCTAAACCATCAAAGACGTATTAAGTACAAGCCTCAAAAGTCAAGATGATCAATTCTCTGCCTTCTCAAATGAGTAGCTAAATATTCGTAAATTAATTGGTTAGCTATCTTCTCATCCACCACTGCAAAATTATGGAGACGTCACAACTGATATTACACCTACTAATAAATATGATGACTGTACATCTAATGTGCTTGTTGTCCTCTACAGTTTTGGCAGCAGTCAAAACCAATGATATTCCCTCCGAGTTGTGTCACCAAATCTTCGATCCATACGAAAATCTCATGGTCATCTTCAAGGGGCCAGATTTTAGATGATTCTTAGCTCAACTCACCCCATGAACACACTGGGGTCAAAAGGATCTAGCATCTCCCAGAAACGTTCATCATTGAAGCATACCCATCGAACAGCACAAACTTTGGCCTTCTGTCTTATCCGCAATGGTGGAATACCAAGAATCTCCGGGATGGGGGATTTTTTCTTCTTTATTTTGTCAAACATCATAGCTTGGGTCATAAAGAAGTAGTCGTGCGATAGAGGCAAAGTTATGGAGCACGTACACATCTGGCGACCCTACATGGGTCTACCACACCAACAGCGACATGGTCTTCAAACTTGCCAGTCATCTGCGTCGTATCCAACTGGGCCAACTTGCCACTAACTTTTCTTTAGAAACGGGAATATATTTTAATATTCTATCCGTTGGATTCTTTATTACAAGCAAGCTGAACCGTCTGCCCCAGCTGCGAGCTACCGTCGTAGCAGGTACAAGAAGTGCCTACACAAACATTGGACTAACTTCAGAACAGAATAAGTGGGCAAATTCCAGCGCTAGGATGCTGTGCAAATGTTACAAGAATTTTCTGATGAGCATGTGAAACAAGTAGCAAATGCCAGTGGACAGACAGACTAACCTTACCAACTATGTTTACACCCATCTTCTATCCTGAGGGTCATCTACTAGATCTCCATGATGCTGGGAATATGCTTGGATAAATGAACATATGTCACATCATCGCCCGAAGTTGTGCCTTCACTAATGGCTGTAAAAGTTGCATTCTTTGAATCCTCCACTCTCAGCTTCCTATCCTCAAGTTCAGCTGCAGTGGCTGCCCCAACCTGAAATAGAATGCAACTTTCTTCAAATCTCCAGAGACAAACTAGCAGATTTTATACAGCAGCTCAAATAATTTCTTACATTACAAAATTCTGTACTGAAATATAACTCAATCCCTGCCAAAATCCGGAAACAAATTAACAAATTTTATATCACAACTAAAATAATTTCTGTATAACGCACCTCTCTACTTAAAAAATCTACATGATGCGTACGTCAAGCTCACATCTATTATTTATTAACAATACTATCAAAATGCATGTTTACTGAAATGACAGCACACCTTAACAACTCCAACACGACGTGAGAGTTTAGCAATTCTAGCAGAAATGTTTATCATCGACAGTGAAATCTAGGCCTCTATAAGTCTTGTTTGAGAGTTGAGATCTTGGTTGTTTCTTTGTTAATCCTCTCTTCCACCGACGATCGATGTTAGGAACAAATAACATCGACGGTAATATAACACTTTGTTAAATTTAAACGTAATTTGTCTTTTCGAGTCTTTTTTTGTACTTGACTTTTATTTTTCTTAATATAAATTTATAACTCAAAAAAGAAGGTCCAAGAGGGCCACAATTACATAAGGAAATATGCTTCATTGACTGTTGAGATCATGTGGTCATGCCCATAAGCAGCAGCCAGGCCCTTTATATAACAACACGAGAGTCATTTCGTTCGTTCCCATTCCATTCTCTGTAGACTCCAGCTTACTGGCCAATGCAACCTGCACTACTGCCAACTGGCAACGGAACCTGCATGCAGTTAGCTAGTACTAGTCGGCAGTCGCCTAGGCATGGCATGCCTGGGAATGAGTGGTATTAGCTAGGAAGATGGTGTTAGCCCTGAGTGTTGATGATCGCAACGCATGGCATGAGCTCTGAGCGGCGGCGATCGTTCTCTCCAGTTTTTGCTCAGGTATAGCATGCGGGAATGAGTGGTATCAGGAAGATGGCACGAGCTCGGAATTCTGATGATCGCAAGACATGGCCTAAGCTTTGAGCGATGACGGTCGTTGTCTCCACAGTCTTGCTCTGGCAAATGTGGTGATGCCAAGCAAGCGGCGTGAGCAGCCTCGTATCTTGACTCTTGCTGGGGTAATAGGGTATGGTTTTGGGATTCAAAAGCTGAAAAAAATTCAGAAATTTGGGGAATTTCGGGCCGAGATTCGATGGAAATTTGATAAAATTTGACCAAAATTCGGCATACATCACAGTTATTTTATCCTTGAGAATCACAAACAGTATTGCGACACCCAAATCAACAAATGAAGTAAAAAGAATCAAACAAAAGCTCTATGGTCGATCTATGTAGATACGATATGTTACCTCAACAGCGAGTCTATTTTGCTTTTAGGGTAATTTGGCTACTGGACACTCTAAAAACATAGTATTAGCCACAGGACACCACTCTAAAAACATAGTATTAGCCTTCCGCCTCGCATGGCTTGGATGCGCCGCCGCTGTGGACAAGATGAGAGGAAAAAATAAATGTCCAGGGTTGTAGAATGAGCTTCAAAGTTTTAATGTTTTATACATAGAAGTGGTATTTGTGGGCTAGTTTTGTTCTTAGGACGGCCTAAAATTTCAAATTGGGCCCAAATTTTTTGGCCGGTTAGGCTTTGTCTCGGGCCGGGCTGAAATGGGCGAATTTTGGTGAAATTCGGACAATTCGGCCCGAATCCCAGAACTCGAGACTTAGACTCAAGATTGCCTCTGCGCGCCGGAATACCTGGTGGCCTTAACCGATAGCCGGCCAGCAGAGCAACAAATGAAGCAGGTCGCCGCTCGGTGCTGACGAGCAAATAATGAAGCTGCTAGTTTCTCCTAACAGCAACTAATATAATGACAAACTTGCATCATTCAGTTAAATAGTGTCATTTAACTATACATGCATGTGTGCAGGAATGGGTGGTATCAGGAAGGCCCTAATGTCTTATTAGGCTAATTTCAAAGAATTGTAACACGCAGCATGAGCTCTTTTCGGCGATCATCAGCATCTACCCAGCCCCTCCGCGCCACCAGCGGTGGTAGTCTAACATTTGTCCGCATCTACTTGGCCAGTTCGCCGGACAATGGCGGTGAGGTGTACTATGCGGATCCGGAATGCCTAGTGACCCTGACCAACGGGTGGCCAGCTTGAGATCATCTCGTTTGTTGTGTGTTTCGTTGTTGGTTTTGTACTTGTAGAACAGTTTCTAACTGCTTATGAACCACAACCACAAATGAAAGCTGCTATACTTCAGTTCCTCTAAACAACAATCAAGACAAGTCCGGAATTTTATCCTTTTTCTAAAAAAAAAAAACAATCAAGACAAGTCTCACTGAGTAATATCTAAACAACAATCAAGACAAGTCTCCTTGAGTGATAACAATCGATTGTGCATAGCTGCAAACATCGCAGCGGATTTAATTGCAATTTAAAAACACACTTTGTTAATTGCAATTTAATTTTTTGCAGTCCTTTAGTGGTTCTTGTTTTCCTTGATATAAATCTGTAAGATGTGTATCTTTTGTGAAAGAAAAAAAAAATCAACAGAGCCATAACTATATATGCTTGCTTGAGAGTTGAGATTATTAATTCCCATAAAACTGCTGCCGACGACTCTTTATATAGAAACAATATACGGGACATTTGTTTTGTTCTATTCTAACTAGCCGATTGCAACTTGCATGCAGTATAGTCATTAGGCATGCGCGTGGGAATGAGTGTTATGAGGAAGATTGCTGTAGTCATAACGCAAGTGTCGGCGTGAGCTATGGGCCATCTCTCAGGCCGTCTGAAAAAGTCTCGCAAATGCACAGCAGGGCCGACGCCATTGTGCAAGTGGGAACGGAACGGCCGGTCAGCTAAGATCATCTCATTTGCTACTTGTTCGTGCTCTAACTGTACATGCAAACCAAAAGCTTGCTGCTCCGCTAATGAAGCTGCCAGTTTCAACAACAACAAATTCTCATCGAGCCGCAAGCGATAACAATTGATTGTGCCTGCAATCATCATAGCGGATTCATTTTATTTGCAATCAGCCAACTGTACAAGGCTCGAAACGATCGAATCTCTGCCTTCTCAAATAATAGCTAAATATTCGTAAATGAATTGCTGAGTTGTCTTCTCATCCACCACTGCAAAATTATGCGGACATCACTAATGATACTGCACCTACCACTAAATATGATACTGCATCTGACAGTCATCAAACAAGTGACAAGTACAGAAAACACTGCCTGTGGCGAGGAGCAAACTTAAATGATAAGAAACCACCAAAGGCAGCATGAGAGATGGTTTGTCTACCAAAAACAGAAGGGGGTCTAGGAGTGCTCAGGTTACAAGCTCAGAATGAAGCCCTACTCTTGAAGCATCTCCACAAATTTTTTAACAGGGCAAATATACCTTGGGTAAGGCTGGTCTGGGACGAATACTACTCAAATGGTAAGCTGCCGAGTGAGATAATGAAGGGCTCCTTCTGGTGGAGAGGAATGCTTAGGCTTTTAAACACCTTCAAAAGCATTGCTTTGCCAGTGGTTAAAGATGGCCAAACAATCTACCTTTGGACAGATCAATGGAAAGAAGTAAGTATGATGCCATGCCACAGCTACCCAGAGCTGTACTCTTTTGCTAAATCCAAGAATATATCTCTAGCAAAAGCAAGAAACATAGAATCCATAGAAGAGATCTTCAACTTGCCACTGACAGCTGAGGCATTTGAGCAAGTGCAGACTCTTCTATCTGCACTGGAGGCAATTAATTTCTCAGAGGAACAGGATGAGTGGGTATATAATTATATATATGGGGAACTCTTGCCTACTCAATCTCAAGAGCGTACAAGCATCTAATTGGGCATAGACAGGTTCATCCCATTTTTAGTTGGCTTTGGAAATCAAAAAGTCAAAATAAGTACAAAGTTTTCTTCTGCCTACTGGTAAAAGACAGACTAAGCACATGAGGCCTACTGAGGAGGAAAAACATGGTATTACAATCATACAATTGTGTGCTCTGCCAGAGACATATAGAAGAAGATAGGGATCGCTTGTTTCTACATTGTGATCTCTCGCAACACTGTTGGAAAATCTTGCAATTGCAGTTCGGCAATTTGGTGGACCCCTTAGCGATTTTCAAAAGTTTCAGAATGCAACTTCAAGTGTCTTTCTTCATGGACATTGTAATCTCTATGTGCTGGAGTATTTGGATGATTAGAAACGACTGTATCTTCAGAAACATCCAACCAACAACAGCTGCCTGCAGGAGATATTTCAAATTAACCTTTGCATAGGTTATTCTTCGTGCGAAGGAACAAAACAAGACGTTGATGCAACAATGGCTAGCTCAGATCCCATTGTTGTGTCTTTTATTTTCTTTGTGTCGTTCTTTGTTTCCTGAGACTTGTGGCTTGAACACCACTTTTGTAACCTTCTGTTAAATATATATAACCAGTAGGGGATAATCCCCTCCTGTTTCATCCAAAAAAAATATGATGATTGTACTGTACATCTAGTCACCTACATATGCTCTGTCCCACACAAGGGTTCTGCCTACTGGTAAAAGACAGACTAAGCACACGAGGCCTACTGAGGAGGAAAAACATGGTATTACAATCATACAATTGTGTGCTCTGCCAGAGACATATAGAAGAAGATAGGGATCACTTGTTTCTACATTGTGATCTCTCGCAACACTGTTGGAACATCTTGCAATTGCAGTTCGCACTACGGGAAACTGGGCGTTTGCCGTGTGCCAGGGGCACACGGCAAAGCCATAAAAGCACACGGCAAAGGCCTTTCCCGTGTGCTTTAGGCTTTGCCATGTGCAAAATGGCACACGGCAAACCCTACGACGGCAAAGCCTTCTTTGCCGTGTGCCATATCTCGGGCACACGGCAAAGGCCCGATCTGGCACACGGCAAAGAGAGACACACGGCAAAGTTTTGATCCCGAAAAAACACAAAATAAAATAGCAAAACATTTTATTTTAATGGGGGAAGGACCCAATCGGCCATTTCCCACTGTCCCACGTCGCAAGTCGCGCATTTTTCGCGGAAAAATCGCGCGCTACACGGCCGGTGGGGTTCGAACCCGCGCCCTCCCCTTCGCGCATAGCCTCCTCTACCACTGCACCACTCGAGTCTTTGCGTCCATATCCCATTTTGATTCCCCTCATATTAAACTTTTCTGAGGGTAAATTGTTTATTTGAGCCCCTAAATGACTTCAAATAAAAAAGTTGTGAACTACAAAGTTTCATAACTTTTCAAGATCTACAACTTTCGTTTTGGTCAAAAGTTCATCCGAGGTCGTTTATAGAATTTGAATTTCAAAATCTACAACTCTTTGCCGTGTGCCCAGATCCAGGGCACACGGCAAACATTTTCAAAATTGTTTGCCGTGTGCCCTGGATCTGGGTACACGGCAAACATTTTCTGCCTAAACAAAAAAATTTTAAAAATATCAAACGGATTCAAAAAATAACAAAATTTGGTTATGAACCGGTCTAAGGTGTATGTAGACTACAAAATGAGTTTTGTTGTAAAAAAAATTCAATTGTCACGTTGCTTCAAATCACAACATCTCTTTCACAACTCTTAGGATCTTCTCCCGAGAAGCTTCGGTTTGTAAAGAGGCAATGCGTCAACTTGCTCGAAACCTTCTACATTTTTTACCATAGCCTCTATGTATGAAAACATGAAATCACGCCAAAATTTATAATTTTTTGACCTTTTTTGTATTTTATAAAAATTTTAAACGAACCGAGCCCAAATTCGAGCACACGGTAAGCAAACAATATATTCAAAATATGATTCCATCTAATGGACATGGCATCATATTAGTCTTAAGAATCCGAATAACATTTTTCCAAACATTACATTACATTATTCGAAACACTTACAGTTCACATTTGCCGTATCGGCAAAACTGAAAATAATGATATAAAATGATTAAATATAGCAAACAGACCAAAAACCATGCACAAAACTAACATGGAATAATACATGGACAAAGAAGTTAGCAAAAAAATTTTGGAGGCAAAATTCAAATTTTTTGCAGCCTGTTTGCCGTGTGCCTGCATGTGGCACACGGCAAACAAGCCTGTTTGCCGTGTGCCAGTTGTTTGCCGTGTGCCACGTGTCAGGCACACGGCAAACAGGCTCGTTTGCCGGGTGTGGCACACGGCAAAGCCCTTGGCACACAGCAAACATGGGATTTCCTGTAGTGTCGGCAATTTGGTGGACCCCTTAGCGATTTTCAAAAGTTTCAGAATGCAACTTCAAGTGTCTTTCTTCATGGACATTGTAATCTCTATGTGCTGGAGTATTTGGATGATCAGAAACGACTGTATCTTCAGAAACATCCAACCAACAACAGCTGCCTGCAGGAGATATTTCAAATTAACCTTTGCACAGGTTATTCTTCGTGCGAAGGAACAAAACAAGACGTTGATGCAACAATGGCTAGCTCAGATCCCATAGTTGTGTCTTTTATTTTCTTTGTGTCGTTCTTTGTTTCCTGAGACTTGTGGCTTGAACACCTCTTTTGTAACCTTCTGTTCAATATATATAACCAGTAGGGGATAATCCCCTCCTGTTTCATCCAAAAAAAAATGATATCCCCTCCTGTTTCATCCAAAAAAAATGATGATTGTACTGTACATCTAGTCACCTACATGTGCTCACTGTCCCACATAAGGGTTTTGGCGACAGTAGTACTCCGTCTGAATTACATCACCAAATCTCCGTACTACAACCAGTGGATCAATCTCTCAAAATCATCTTCAAGGGCCAATGAACCACGCCACAGCCAAAAGGATCTAGCGTCATCCAGAAATGTTCCTCATTCACAGCTGTGAAGACTAATTTGTTGGCACAAACCAGGAACCTCTCACGCTCAAAGAACACAACTCGAGCAGAAACTCGGAGCTCCTATAAGGTCTTGTTTGAGAGTAAGATCATTCCCACATCTAAGCTGTGAAGCCTAGGTCCCTATATAGCAACACAAGAGAGTCATTCGTTTTGGTCATTCCATATTCTCATGCAAACTTGCATGCTGTTAGCTGCTTGTTGCTTCGCTAGGCTTGCACTGGAATGAGAATGATTGGCATCAGGAAGGCTGCTACTGGTAGTGTCACTGACTAATTGCAAAGAAGCATAACCCACCACGTAAGCTCCGGTCGATCACGATCAACTACTTGATCTTGCTGCTGTAGCGATGGCGGATCGACGTCGTCTGTCCAATGGTGCCTGGCGACGAGACTAGCCTTGCAGCTAGGCCATCGGTGGGTCATGGCGGCAAGGCTCCGATCGCGGCGTCACTGGCCGGGAGATGGAGCCCTCACCGAGGACCGGCATTAGGTCTACTCTTTTGTTGTGCTTTGTCGATGTTGTGTGCTCATAGACCAAATGATCTGCTAATCATGTCGTTACTGACAAGTAACAAACGAAAAATGCTGCCACTGCCAGTTTCTCCCAGCAACAATCTTGCCGGCACAGAGGGATTACAATCGATTGGTGTTGTGAGTGATAATAACAATTGAGCATCAACATCCAAATATGTATGTCTTCCTCAAGTAAAACTCGATGTCATATGGGCGTGGTCAGCTGCCCGGCAGCGGCAGGTATGCGTGGCTAGGTCTCCTATTCCTGTTGCAATCCACATCCTGGGTGACCGAAACGGGAGAGCGTAGAGAGGCAAAACAGAGCCGCCGCCGGTAAACCGTCGGCGATCTCGAGATCCATCCACACAAATCCTCGGAAAAAGTAGGGAATCGGTCGGTCTCTAATCCCACTCGAATCTCCCCTACTTTTTTTCTCGGAATTTTCTCAGATCTCGCGAGGGGATATGAACGGCAAGGGGTCAAAACCCAAGAAGAATTGGGCGATTCCCTGATCAGTGGTAGAAATTGAGGAAACTAAGGAGGAGGAATGGTGGAATCGAAGGAGAAGGATGAGGTGCTGCAGCGGAGAGATGAATGGCGCTGCACGAATGTCCCACCACATCTTCGATGGTGCCCGACGCTCGTGCCACGTGAGCTATCCAGTCCCCGTCCTGACAACAACAGAATGGGGTGTGAGCGGAGTTCAGAGAGAAAGGAGGAGTAGAGTCTGCGGGACGCGGTTGTTCGTGGATCGAAGAGCATTGCAATTGCGATTGGATTGCCTACACACTCATCCCCAGGGGCCAAGGAGATGGAGCGGAGAATCAAGCATTTACCTATCCCACAAGTGATTGTGATTGATACTCAAACTGTTAAGCTGGCTGACACATTGATACATTTGACCTGGCCAAGTGTTAACACATCAGGATACGAACAAAGGGAGTACAGTGGAGCTAATCAAAATAATCAGGAAGTGTAGAAATCAATTCGTAGAGATAATCAGCAGATAGTGGAAGCACTGAAGAATCCCACAGAAAGGAAGAGCAAAGGATTGGCTGACATAAAGGTAGAGATCAGAGAGAAAATGGCGGGGATCCAGAGCCATGAGTCAACAATGGGCCGACCCAAGTTGGGAGCCCATTTACAGGATCTGTTCAATCATTCATACACCCCGCCGCCCCCAACAGAGAGCCCAGTCCGTAAGAGATGGGTATGGGTTCAGATAGCTAGGGTTTGGGACAAAGCCGCCAAAAGATTTCCAACGAGAGCGAGCGAGGTGAGGCGATTCGGGGAAGGAGCAAAATTCTTGAAGCCAATCGAGCCATAAACAACTGATTCAAGATCCTTTGTGGAGGTAGTCAAGAAGATGGATAGAAGAACCCGGGGGGAAGGGAGGTGCTTGAGAATCATAGAGAGCAGAGAGACCAGATGAAGGAGGGAAGAGATATGCACAGGGATGGAAGAGGTGCCAGAGACTTTCGAGACGGTAGAGATCGATTCAATGGTGTAGGGGTCAGGAGGGATCAAATGAACTACCAACCAAATCAGCGGGCCGGGGAGGTTCACAGAGATAGATGGGGTCATGCAGGGATGAAGCGCCCAGGTGAGGTGGGAGGGGGCAGAGATGTCAGGCAAATGACAGAGGAAGATGTTGGGGCGCGGGTCGCCAAAAAGCGCCACCTACGCTCATCCTACGCCACAGCATGACTCGGCTCCCAACACGGAACGAGTCAGGCGGAGATGCGAATCGATTCGCCGAACCGAGTCAGGCGCTGACTCGGTCCAGTCTCTATTCGAGTTAGGCGGTGACCCGTCCCGCTCCTTTGACCGAATCAGGGGCTAACTCGGCCTACTCCTCGGATCGGGTCAACTTGCGACCCATCCTGCTCCTTTGACCGAATCACGGGCTGATTCGGCCTACTCCTCAGATCAGGTTAGGTAGTGACCCATCCTGCTCCTTTAACTGAGTTAGGGGCTGATCCGGTCCGCTCCAAGAACCGAGTCAGACAATGACTCAACCCACCCTCTGGACTGAGTCATAGGCTGGCTCGGTCCGCTCCAAGAACCGAGTCGGGCCGTGATACTCTAACATTTTAATCATCCTTGCCCCCTTTTTTGCTGGCTTATTCAGGCAAGAGCATCTCGATTCTGACGAGTGGAGCCGATCGGTTTCAGAGTTGTGCGGCGGGCCGAGAAGCAGATGAATGATCATTAACTCCTGCGCGGTAGCTTGATGATCAAGGCGGCGAATCCAAGTCAGAATTGGCCTCTCATTGTTAAATTCCACCCATGACCTGTAAAGTAGAATATACCAAGAATAAATGGGGCATGTAGGGGCAGGATAGGAATTCATGACTGTTAAGGTGACCCCTCGCCTCCCTATAAAAGGAGAGGGCTCCCCTCCTTGTAAGCCTGTTGGATGCTTGAATACACATGTCTTTGAATCCATTAGTATTCATGTACTTGGCTTCCTCTACTTTCGTAACTGGTTTGCGAGCGCGCTCGAAAACCAACACAAGGCGCCCACCGTTTGTGTGACTCGACCAAAGCCCACGATGCCTCCAGCAAAAAAAACAACCACAAAAAACTCAAGCCACACTGCTCCCAACAACAACCAAACCACAAATGAAATCACCGCTGATCCAACTCAGAACCCAGGCCACCAGGCCACCAACGACCGTCCTGAAATCGTTCAAACAACATCGCAGCCAGACCCAGCATCAACGCAACCGCAGCCAGCTTTAGCCCCACCTCCTGGCGCAGGCGCCACCCCAAACCCGTCTCACCCGGCTCAGCAAGGCGGCCGCGCAACCCCAGAGGAGGATGAGTTGGCCAGACTGCAGGAGGAGCTTCAAAGCTTAAGGCAGCTCTGGGACAACCTAGCAATGCAAAGTTCACAGCAAAAAACAAGCCATGTCCAAGAGCAAATTGTGCAGGACAGACAAGAATTTGCGAGCCTTCAAAGATAGCTGGGGCAATTGCAATCTACGCAGCCACCCTCGTCACCGATAGCAAGCAACCAAATTCCAGGTTCAACCCACCTATCACAGCAACCGTCAGGATACCCACTCAGTTTCGGAGAGCACAGGCCGCTGCCATTCAAGACCAACCAGCAGACTCCGATTCAGCAAGAGCCCGAACTGGTGAATGCTAGTCAGGGGATACGAGTCATGAGAACCAGACCTTGCGACCCAATATCTCCTCTGTCGGGAGAATTGCAGGTGGCAACATGGCCGCCAAATTATAGGGCAGTCACTCTGCCAAGATTCGACAGGCACTCTAATCCCAAACAGTTCTTAATGAGTTACGAGGTAGTGATATAGTCAGCTGGAGGCGATGACGCCATGCTAGCCAAGTCATTTATCATTTCCCTGGATGACATGGCACTGCAATGGCACACGACCCTAAAACCAGGATGCATTCACTCCTGAATCTATCACGAGTTTACAAACTCGTGATAGATTCACGAGTTATCTTGCGAGAGAGAGTTCTCGCAACCTTCAGGGTTACCACAGACCAACCATCACAGAGGTCGATTTAGCCAACTGCAAGCAAAAGGAAAAGGAGCCACTGCAATGTTACTTTCAGAGATTTGTAAATCTCAGAACTAGAGCTCCCACAGTAGAAGATGTTGTAGCCATCAATTACACAATCATGGGTCTCAAGTATGGCCAGTGCAGAGCCCACCTGATCAGAGAGACCCCAAAAACAATGACCAAGCTGTACGAAGAGTTGGAAAAATACTCACGCTCAAATAATGACTACAGAATCGAGCACGAAGAGCAACAAGCCTAGAAGTATGCAGCGAAGCAAGAGGTGCAGAAGGACCGCAACGGGCACCAGTCCAAGCAAGATAGCAACCAAAAGCAACAACAGTACCCGATTGGTCCTCCCCCAACTTGAACACTATTTCATATAAACCAGGATCATCAGGACTGCCAAGGGCATCAACCAGAGAGTGAGTCCTCTGGCGTATTAGGCCAACCTGTGGGTCAGACCCCGTAGAGAGGAGGAAAAGCCAATCGTGGCCGTGGGCGAGGACGCGGCCGCGCAAGAGGAAATGGTAAAAAAACAATGGTACTGCATGTGGCACGGCATGAAAGACGAGCATCGTTCCAAGCGATGTCCAAACAAGCTGAGAGTTGACAGCATAGCCGAGGAAGAAAGAAAGGCGAAAATGGTAGCCCACACTACGAGTCAGTGGCACCCACAGCAAAGTTGGCAAGCATCCCAACCATGGCAGCCTCAGCATCAATGGCCGCAACACCATCATCATCAGCAAGCACTATATCACCAGGGTGGCCACTACCAGCCTGCATGGCAGCCCAGTCCCATCAAATTCAAACAATCCAGCGAGTGGCCACAAGTCATCCGATATCAGTGGTGCAACCGGCTCAGCCACAACTGCACCTGCCACTGCCACCGCCACGAAGCAGGAGAGTAATCAAGACACCACTACAAATCCAGAGTTGTTGCCCAGTTATGTCATCATAGCACCCATAACAGGCGGTTCGTCTCTAGAGTTTGAAACCAAGAAGCAACGTAAGAACTACTTCAGAGAAGTGAATGTCGTCATGATAGATAACAAGGTCGCAAGAACCAACTGGTCACACATACCTATCACGTTCTCGGAGGTGGACATCTGGCTACAAAACTACCCACACATCAACCCACTAGTCATAGAAGCCAACATCGCCAGATGGACCATAGAAAAAATATTAGTGGATACTGGATCATCAGCAGACATCATGTTCTTAGGAGCTTTTGAGCAGATGGAACTAGCCAAGAGCATGCTCCAACCATCAGATACCCCACTGTATGGATTTGGAGCAACCAAAAGCATCAAGGCGCTAAGAAAAATTACTCTCCCAGTGTCCTTTGGAAACATGACAAAAGCGAGAACAGAGCACATCACATTCGATGTGGTTGACATCTGGTACCCGTATCAAGCGATCTTTGGCAGAGGAACACTGAACAGATTTGAAGCAGTTATCAGCCAAGTGTACCTATGTATGAAAATATCAGCAGAAGAAGGGGTAATAACAGTGTATGGGAATCAAGGGTCAGGAAGAAACCTCGAAAAGGCATTAACACCAGGGCAGAGAAATATTTACCTACTACACTCAGGAGAATCCAAGCTACCTCCATTCAAAGAGCACCAAAGGGACAAGGAAAAGGAAGAAGTGAGCCCCAACAAAGACACAAAGAAGGTCCTACTTGACCCTCACGTCATTAACCAATCCGTGATCATAGGAGCCAGCCTCGATCTGAAAGAAGAAGATGAACTGACCACATTCCTGAGGAAAAACAAAGATGTCTTCGCGTGGAAGGCGGATGAGTTAACAGGAGTCAGCAGGGATATCATAGAGCACAAACTCGAAATCAAGGATGGTTCCAAACCAAAGAAGCAAAAGCTAAGAAAAATGTCGGATGACAGGATGGAGGCAATGAGAGCAGAAGTCAACAGATTGCTAGATGCAGGCGTCATCAGGAAGGTGGAATATCTAGAATGGCTCTGCAACGTAGTGCCCGTGAAAAAGAAAAATGGCAAGTGGAGAATGTGCCTCGATTTCATGGACCTCAACAAAGCATGTCCAAAGAGCGACTACCCTTTGCCTAGAGTCGATAAGGTGGTAGATGCGGCGGCCAACTGCGAGATGCTATCACTACTCGACCTTTTCTCAGGCTACCACCAGATCTGGTTACGAGTCTCAGATGAGGAGAAGACAAGTTTCATCACCCCATTCGGAATCTTCTACTTCGTCCAAATGCCAGAAGGTCTCAAAAACGCGGGCACAACGTTCTGCAAAATGATAGCAGAGGTCCTGGGTCCACAGTTCAACAGGAACCTAATTGCATACGTCGATGACATAATAGTAACAAGCAAGCTCAGAGCAGATCACATTGCAGATTTAGCAGAAATGTTTGCACGATGAGGCAAGCCAAGCTCAAATTAAACCCGGAAAAATGTGTTTTCGGCGTGTAGAAGGGAAAAAATTTAGGATGCCTAGTATCCACCAAGGCAATAGAAGCAAACCCGGACAAGATCAAAGCAATAACAGAAATGCAAGAGCAAGGTCGATAAAAGAGGTCCAGAAACTCACAGGGAGAATTGCAGCACTGAATCGCTTCATCTCTCGCTCTGCATAACGCAACCTACCATTCTTTAAGGTGCTACGGGGCTCGTCCAGAACAAAGCAAAGCATTCCATCAACTCCAGGACTACATAGGGAACATGACAAAGCTCGCCCCACTAGTGCCAGGATCTCAGCTCATGTTGTACCTCTCCGCGTCGCAAACAGCAGTCAGCGCAGCTCTAGTCTAGGAAGTGCAGATAAAAGAAAAACCGCAGCAAGTACCAGTCTACTTCGTATCAGAAGCACTCTCGGGGTCGAAGTTATTCTACTCAGAGCTGGAGAAAATAGCTTACGCAGTAGTCATGGCCTCAAGGAAATTGCGGCATTACTTTGAAACTTACAAGATCCTCGTGCTCACGAACCAGCCACTCCACGACCTCTTCCAAAACAAAGAAGCATCAAATCGTATAGCGAAATGGGCCATAGAGCCATCGCAGACTTCATTGCGGATTGGACCACTCCGAGCCAAGAGATAGTAGAGGAAGAAATCTCTCCAGAATGGGACATAAGTTGTGATGGAGCTTGGGGGAAAAATGGAGCAGGCATAGCAGCCATAGTAACAACACCATCTGGACTACAGGTTAAGTACGCAGCAAGGCTTGACTTCATTGGTGAAAATGAAAAATGCTCCAACAACATAGCGGAATATGAAGCACTTCTTCTAGGGCTCCGCAAAGTAAAAGCAGTGGCCACGCAGAACTTCCTAGTCCGGTCCGACTCCAAGGTGATTACCGGCCAAGTAGAAAAGGAGTACAATGCGAGAGAGCCAGAACTGATAAAATACAGGGCAGAAGTCAGGAGAATGGAAAGGCACTTCAAGGGATTCACAATGCAACACATACCAAGAAAAGAGAACTCGAAAGCTGATAAGCTTGCCAAGGACGCTGCAAACAATGGGCCATTACCGCCAGATGTGTTCTTTGAAACAATGCTCCACCCCTCTATCAAGCCAGAGCTACAACCGATGAGCCTAGGCAGCGCCATGAGCAGTGAAGATTGGAGGGCCCCCATTGTAACACCCCGTATTTTTTAAAGCATTTAAAAATATTAATTTTCTAATAATTTTCCTAACAAAATATTATTTTCCTTCGCTAAACATTTAAAAGTTATTTTATAAACCCATGCATTTAATTGGTCATATATGATGCATTTGAATGCTTTAGAAATCTATGCTAAATCTTCGCATTCCGAAAGATATAATTCCTTTCCGATTTCCTAACCCAAATCTCTAGGTTTAATTTCCGAATAGAGCCCTTCGAATAACCTAGTTAACCCTAGCCATGATCCACTAGAAATATACCCAAAATATTCCATATTCATATCTACATCCAGCTCCAAATCCAAACTCCACTTGAATTTGAAATCCCATTCAAATTTAAGGTCAAAACTCCATTCCAATAAATAGAAAACCATTTTATTGTTAAATGGGCCGCAACCCCCCTTTTCAGCCCGGCATTCATCTCAGCCCAACACTGAAGTCCGTTTTTAACCCCTAAACTCCCTCCTTTCACCCGCCCACTCCCCTTCCTCCCCGGCCTGCTCGCGGCCCAACCGACCACCTCCCTCTGCCCTTCTCTTCCGGCCCAGCCGACCGGCCCACACGCACACGTTGCGGCCCGTGCGCGGCTGGCCAGCTGAGCGGCCCGGCTCGGTGTTGGCGTTCCTTAGCCTAACAGATAAATCCGCAAGCGTACGAATGTCGATGTAGCTTTCACCTAGGAGTATTCCAGGGTATCGAATCCACGAGGAACGAGAAGTGTACTAGCAACAGCTCTGGTTTATCCAGGGACGATGGGAGTAAAGAAGAACAGATAAGTGGGTAGACGTAATCTAATGTCGACTTGCTAACCTCCTATCAGGAATACTTGATTCCTCTAGTTGCTTCGACGGCTAGAACGGGAGAACCTCAGAACGGGGTGAGAGATAGGGTTCTCCGGGCTCAGCACTACTGTTATGAGTACACCCGAACGTGGTGGACTACGAAGGACGGACAGGGCTGTCACCACCTGCCGCCTACCACTGCAGTTCCGTGGGGTGCAACACAACCTGAGGTAGCTAGCCAGCACAGGCACCACGCCTAAGCTTTCAGCTACTGACCTCCCCTCCCGCGAGTAGGGGAGGAAACCCCAAACAAGAGTCGCTGTCACTCGCGCAGACTCAGGTACCCGCAACTTGAGAAAGCATTCAAGAACTACTAATGTAAGGAGAGAAAGCAGTAAAAGAAGAGGAACTTTACTCGAACTGAAGCTTCATTCCTCGGAGGCACAAAGTTGGAGAGGGGCCGGCACTTCGGCTCCTCTCCGGACTCTCACCTCACCACTCTCCCTATTTTCTAAGCTAGATAGGTAGCACTACACTACACTTGGACTTCTCCCTTTCACCATGGTGTGTAGAATGGGGGTGGAGGTCGCCTTTTATAGCCTTCCAAGGGCGGTATCACGCGTAGGAATGACGCCAAGGACCTGCTTAGCTTCCACGCCAAAGGGGAGGAGTAATGGCCACGGTCATAGGCCGGCCGGCCTACTTCAGGCCGTTCGGCCTGGAGATGGGGCCATTTGGCACCGTCTTTCTCCTAGACGGTTCTGATGCTCTCCTAATGACGGTTGCAGTGGCGTTTGATCCACGCTCGGCAGTTAGAGGCCGGTCGGCCTAGGCTAGGCCGGCCGGCCTGGCTCTGGCCCCCCTCGGCCCTCCGTTGCACCGACACGCTCGTGGATGGTTGCTTGTTGTCTGAAGAGGCGGTTCCGATCCAAAAGTTTGGTTTAGTCGCTGCATGTGGGCCTTCCGCTCCATGTCTTAGGCCTTTCGGTCTCAACTTCACTCATCCTTGTGAAATTCATGCTTGGGGGAACTTTGGTGACACCCTAAGGCCATCTTGCAAAGGTTGAAGTGGTTTGGTGGAGGTCCAGGGCCGGCCGGCCTTGTCCAGGCCGTTCGGCCTAGGTCAGGCCGTCCGGCCGGACAGGTTTTGCCGGCGATTTTCCCGGAGGCGTAACTTTCTCGTCCGGACTCCGAATTGGGCCATCCAAATATCCATTTCGATCATCTCGGAGAGCTCTTCGACATGGTTCTGTCAAATATGTGATTTGGGTCACTTTTGAGCCATGTCCAAGTCTCCTTTGTCTCGAGATGAACCTTCACTTGTATGGCTTCACCAATGTTGGTATTTATGCACCATATTACCTATATTTCCTTGCAAAACATATTGGTGCACAAAACTCTTGAAACTCATTAGTTTAAATAAAATATTATTGAGCATCACTTAGTTTCTTCATTAAGTTGGGAATGTTGACGGTCAAAATTGGCGAATAGTGGCCGTCAACACACCCCCACGCTTAGATCTTTGCTCGTCCCGAGCAAAGGGTAGGATTGAAGAACGCTGGGCCGAGCAAGAACTAAGGTGGACTTTGATGCACAACTTCTCAAGGTAATGGCTAGCATAAACGTTATTCCAAAACATTTCTCATACCTGTGGGGTTTCAAGTGGCTATGATACCTGCCTTGAGCGGTTGAAAAGTGGAACAACTCGAATGAAGATATAACTTCCCTCTTCATCAACCATACTTGAAGTTTTTTTTAAGAGAAGAATACCTTAGCTCATAAGATCCTCAAATGGCACTCTCAAGTCGCTCATGTGGTATTTTCATTCCTCACTGAGGCCAGTAGCAAGCCTCTCCCTACAATCTATAGGCTTATGTGGAGCTCGGGTAAGGGAAATGTAGGCCCACCTAT
The DNA here is from genome assembly GCA_015476505.1 of Urochloa ruziziensis. Classification (NCBI taxonomy): domain Eukaryota; kingdom Viridiplantae; phylum Streptophyta; class Magnoliopsida; order Poales; family Poaceae; genus Urochloa; species Urochloa ruziziensis. The sequence continues at coordinate 23,563,905 of CM027119.1, forward strand.
GTTGTGTATATTGTTCAGTCAAAAATTGGTCCTAGTGGAAGTTGTGACACTTCATATTCCGATCATTGAGAAATAGATAATCAAGGATGGGGGAGAAAATGGACACAACACAAGCACAATGGATTGTGATGAACAAACCATAAATTATGCTTTTGAAAGAATATGGCCTTGAGCGGTACTCTTTATTTTCCATGGGTCCCTCTTAGGACTTTGGAGACTTGAAACTATCGAGCTCTCTATCTCTTTTTTTCCCCATGACTAGGCGAGTTTTTTTTTTGCTCGATAGCTCCATGTCTTTTCTCAAATTGGAGGGATGACTAGAGTATTTATTTTGAAAGGCCATATTTGTGGATAGGATTTGGTCAAGGGTATATGGATGAAATGATTTGGTTTGCTTTGATGGAGGAATGTCTGATGAAAGTGGATGCAAGAATCCATTTTGGAATCAGCATCTCCAGACATGGAAAGGCTAGCACTAATGATAGACATAAAGGAAGAACTGATCGGTATTGAAATGTCACTTTCCCATAAGGACACAAAGTTTGACAAACCTCAACACAACTATATAGGTGGCACATGCATAGGTTTGAGCATGTGAAATATTTGGCTCTGGTAGGAATTTTCAACCACTAAGGAATTCTGAGCCTAAGGGTTTTCATGATTTTTTTTCCAAAGAAAAGTCTCCAAGTAAGAATTAATAAAGAAGAAAGAAACACTTCTATCTCATTATCTCACACTCGTCAACAACTTAGGCAAGATCCTCCTAATTTTTTTTTTGATCCCACAAGCATAGAGTACTAGTTAAGGAATAAAGTTTGTGCTTGCCGACATGTGAGATGCAAAGTTGTGATCAAGATAACTTGTTGCATCATCATTCATTTTTTTTATATGTGAACAAGAGGCTCAATCCAAAGATATGAACATTATAAAATAACCTCAAGTGGGGGAATAAAAGTGCAAACCAGCGTTGAAGGATTGACCATGCTTTGCTTCGTGCTCAAATTATGTCCTCCCCCATGCTCAGATTTTGCGACACTTGGTGCCAAAAAAATTGAGCGTCTGAGGCTGTAGCCTTTTGCCCAACTCTTCGTTTATTTGAGTCTCAACCTGAAAGGTTAGTGACAAAAATACCCGAAGGAAGCAGAGTCCTAAAATTATGTCATGAAACTTTGTTCGGTTTTATTTATTGAAAATAAAGATTTTTTATTGTTATATTTTTTTTTGTGGAATTTGAAAGAAAGAAAGGAAAAAAAATGAATGAAAATACGGGTTACCTCCCGGCAGTGCTTGTTTATGGTCAAAAGCTCGACCTTGGGAGCCTCTTTTCGAAGTAGCAGCTAGCTTGGTGTTGTGGCTCCCTCCATCACCAATCTTCGGATGTCGTTTTTCTAGCTGCAAGGTTAGCACAACATACCACGACGAGATTTGCAATACTTATGATAAACAAAATCATCCATAACCACCCTTTTGAAATTGTTTTGATGGGGCATGTGATGGTTGGAGTCATCATGTGTGCTAATGGTGGGAGTAGATGGAGTATCCACAGGGAAACATGGATCTTTGGGTTTCTCAAAGACAAAATATCCATGCTCATCATTTTCTTCCAAACCCGACATGGAATCTGCTACGTCAGGAATATCTATAGAGCAAACATTTTCAGAATCAAGCCTGTAGCATTCTTGAGGCGTATCCTTCTCTTCGATATGGAAGTCCTTTGATTTTCTGGATCAAGAAGGAAAGCATTCTCCTCGAAATTGCAAAATTGATATGATCCTGGGAATTCTGAGGGGTTTGACGAGATAGGAGCTTTGAACTCCTCATCGGAAAATTCGAATTCGTCTTCCGAGAATTGAAACTCCGGATTGAGGGATGGTGAATCCTCCTTAGGAGCTTTGAACTCCTCATCGGAAAATTGGAATTCATCTTCCGAGAATTGAAACTCCGGATTGAGGGATGGTGAATCCTCCTTAGGGGATTCATACTTGTCCCTTGAGTATTGGAGACCCGGGAGTGTTGAGAATCGGGATGCCGTCTTAAACAATGGAACATACTGCTTGGCATCGGTCCAAGATTCTTCTTGTGGGTTGGAGGTCACTACCTCAGATTTTCTATAGGCACCATCTTCTTTTCCTGGTGATGATGGGATATCACGGTATGCTATCGATTCATCGTCATCGAACATGGAATAAAAGAAAGGTTGATGATGATCATAGGAGGGCTTAGGATCTGAGGTAGGGGGTTTTGGTTCAGCAACTTTCTGTGGGCAAGGTGATGGAGAATGACCAAAAGCATTCATTCTTTCAGCAGGCTCTTGAGATTTTTCAGGCAGATCTTCATATACTCCGGTGCGCTCAGTATTCTTGAGCATCTTATCTAAGATGGCTCTCCCCTCACTTACGGTTAAGAAGAAGAAAGAACCTTTAGAAGCTGCATCCAACTGGAGTGCACTTTCTTTTCTAAGACCGCCAGCAAAGTGTTGTAAACACATAGCCTCGGGTATACCCAAATCTGGCCCTAAAGCTAAAAGTTTGGTGAAACGAGCCCAAGCTGCTCCCAAAGATTCTCTCTCTCGTTGCTTGAAAGAGAGGGCTTCTGTACGAAGGGCAACGACCTTTGATACTTGGAAGAATTTGAGACAAAACTCATCTTTGAGGGTATTCCAATCACCTTTTACGGTCTCTACGGTCATATAATACCATTCTTTGGCAACATCAGTCAAGGAGAATGAGAAGAGCTTCCATTTCACTGTTTCATGATGCATGCCTGGTATTGAGATGAGGGAGCAGTTCTGCTCAAATTCTCGTAGGTGGGTGTAAGGATTTTCATCCTTGTGCCCAGAGAAAGATTGTGATCGAACCAAGGCCGCAAGACTAGGGCGGATCTTGAAGCTTGAGGTATGGATGGGGTGTGATGAAGGTGGAGGCACCCAATGATTATGCCCTGGTGCCGAGAACTGACGGAGGGTAATGGAAGCCATGGGGAAGGTGGGATAAATTTTTTTTTATAATAAGGGATGGTATGGTAGGTGGAGTGATACAAGGGTAAACTAGAATGATACTAGTACAGCTACCGTTCCGCGGCAACGGCGCCAGAAAGCTTGTTGGCGTTCCTTAGCCTAACAGATAAATCCGCAAGCGTACGGATGCCGATGTAGCTTTCACCTAGGAGTATTCCAGGGTATCGAATCCACGAGGAACGAGAAGTGTACTAGAAACAGCTCTGGTTTATCCAGGGACGATGGGAGTAAAGAAGAACAGATAAGTGGGTAGATGTAATCTAATGTCGACTTGCTAACCTCCTATCAGGAATACTTGATTCCTCTAGTTGCTTTGACGGCTAGAACGGGAGAGCCTCAGAACGGGGTGAGAGAGGGGGTTCTCCGGGCTCAGCACTACTATTATGAGTACACCCGAACGTGGTGGACTACGAAGGACGGAGAGGGCTGTCACCACCTGCCGCCTACCACTGCAGTTCCGTGGGGTGCAACACAACCTGAGGTAGCTAGCCAGCACAGGCACCACGCCTAAGCTTTCAGCTACTGACCTCCCCTCCCGCGAGTAGGGGAGGAAACCCGAAACAAGAGTCGCTGTCACTCGCGCAGACTCAGGTACCCGCAACTTGAGAAAACATTCAAGAACTACTAATGTAAGGAGAGAAAGCAGTAAAAGAAGAGGAACTTTACTCGAACTGAAGCTTCATTCCTCGGAGGCACAAAGTTGGAGAGGGGCCGGCACTTCGGCTCCTCTCCGGACTCTCAACTCACCACTCTCCCTATTTTCTAAGCTAGATAGGTAGCACTACACTACACTTGGACTTCTCCCTTTCACCATGGTGTGTAGAATGGGGGTGGAGGTCGCCTTTTATAGCTTTCCAAGGGCGGTATCACGCGTAGGAATGACGCCAAGGACCTGCTTAGCTTCCACGCCAAAGGGGAGGAGTAACGGCCACGGTCATAGGCCGGCCGGCCTACTTCAGGCCGTTCGGCCTGGAGATGGGGCCATTTGGCACCGTCTTTCTCCTGGACGGTCCTGATGCTCTCCTAATGACGGTTGCAGTGGCGTTTGATCCACGCTCGGCAGTTAGAGGCCGGTCGGCCTAGGCTAGGCCGGCCGGCCTGGCTCTGGCCCCCCTCGGCCCTCCGTTGCACCGACACGCTCGTGGACGGTTGCTTGTTGTCTGAAGAGGCGGTTCCGATCCAAAAGCTTGGTTTAGTCGCTTCATGTGGGCCTTCCGCTCCATGTCTTAGGCCTTTCGGTCTCAACTTCACTCATCCTTGTGAAATCCATGCTTGGGGGTACTTTGGTGACACCCTAAGGCCATCTTGCAAAGGTTGAGGTGGTTTGGTGGAGGTCCAGTGCCGGCCGGCCTTGTCCAGGCCGTTCGGCCTAGGTCAGGCCGTCCGGCCGGACAGGTTTTGCCGGCGATTTTCCCGGAGGCGTAACTTTCTGGTCCGGACTCCGAATTGGGCCATCCAAATATCCATTTCGATCACCTCGAAGAGCTCTACGACATGGTGCTGTCAAATATGTGATTTGGGTCACTTTTGAACCATGTCCAAGTCTCCTTTGTCTCGAGATGAACCATCACTTGTATGGCTTCACCAATGTTGGTATTTATGCACCATATTACCTATATTTCCCTGCAAAACATATTGGTGCACAAAACTCGTGGAACTCATTAGTTTAAATAAAATATTATGTGAGCATCACTTAGTTTCTTCATTAAGTTGGGAATGTTGACGGTCAAAAGTGGCGAATAGTGGCCATCAACACTCGGCTTCATGGCCCAGCGCGCCTCGCTAGCAGGCCGCAACGGCCCACGCGCGCGTGACGCGGCCGCACGGCCCGCATGCTCGCCTCCTCCAGCCGCTCGCTACAGCCCTAGCGAGCAGCGCCGCCGCTGCTGCCACTCCGGCGGCCGTCACTCGCCGCAGCACGCCTCGGCTCATGCCATCGCCGGCCACCACCCCGCCCTGCGTGCCGCCCCTGCCGCTACTCCAGCTGCACCGCAGCTCGCCACGAAGCACGGCCCACGTGGCTTGGTCGCCCGATGCGTCGCGCCCTCCTCCTGCTCGTCCACGCCGTAGCTGCACGCGCCGCTCTCTGGCTGGCCGCTGCCGCTGCCTGCAGCAGCGCAGCTTTAACGTCACGTGGCCTAGCCGCTCGCCCTGCTCGCCCTACGCGCCGACCGCAGGCCATGTCGCCGCCTGCATGAGTGCCACGCCACCCCAGCCTAGCGCCGATGCAGGCCTCGCGCCTCAGCTGCGTGCGTGCTACGCCAGCCGCGAGCACGCCCCTGAGCACCGGCAGCAGTGCCCAGCGTCCCTGCTCGCGCCTATAAAAGGAGGTCCACCGTTCCTGCTGTCCCCAGCCACGAGAGCCTCAGCTCTCACATGCACGAGCTGAGCAGCTCTTATTCTACATACACGAGAGCCCAGCTCTCAACACACACACATCACATCGCGCACACACACATACACAGGCAAGAGCTCCGCAGCTCTTTGTAAGAACGAGAGCTTCAGCTCTCGCATGAGATTGCAGGAGAAGTTCCAGCTCATGCAAAAAAGCTTCGCTCTCCTCACAATGCGGTAGCGCTGCCCACGTACACGTAGAAAAAAGGTGCGCCAACTGCTGCTCTGCTCTGCTATCGGGTACGCCCGGAACAGTCTAACCAGCGGCTTAGCTTTAGTCATACCACACCGCCCACGTACACGTAGGAAAGGTGCGCCACGTGCTGCTCTGCTCTGCTCCCGGGTACGCCCGGAAAAGTCCAACCAGCGGCATAGCTTTAGCAACTTAAACCCAGCATTGTGGACGATGCCAGTTCGGCTGGCCGCACAATGCCCGACCCCCGCCGCTAAACCCCATCGCTGCTTGCTACTTTGCAACCCTAGCCGGGATGCTGCCCGATACGAGTTTCCAGCCCAGTCCACCCTAACCGTTGTAATGCCCAACTGAAACCCTGATCCCAGCCCACCTAGCAGTTATGCTGCCCAATTCCAAGCCCCAGATATCTTCCGGTATAGCCGTTGTGCCGCCCAACCAAAAGCACAGGCTATTAAACCTCAACCCCATATAGCCGTTTGCCGTCCAAATAAAACCCTAGGAATTCAATAGAACCTAGCCCTTATGCTAATCCGACCAAAATCCTAGACATTAGCCAACCTTAGCCGTCATGCCGCCCATAATATTCCTGGAAAATTATATTAATAATTTTCCAGAATATTCCTGGAAAATTATATTAATAATTTTCCAGAATATTATTAGAATTCAATCCAAAATCCCTTAATTATTTAGAAATCTATTTCTAAATAATTAATATAATTATTCAGGAATTATTTAGATATCTAGTAATTCCCAGAATAATTATCCCTAGCCCTTCCTTCCACACTAAGAAGCCATCTCACCAGCTAAACCCCTCCTAAGCCCCATCGTCCGATCCATTAATTATTATTAAATAATTAATGGATAATCCATCAGACCTCCAGAAATCCATCCTAATCCCTAGGTAAGCCCGAAATATCTATCTTCCCTTTCACTTTCTGATCTATAGGCATTGATTGATGTATTGATGTTATTTTATGTGTTTTATTGTTCGATAGCATGACCGGGCCCGACGAAACGCCGAAGCTCCAGAAGGCCCGAAGCCCCGCCCGGTCAACATACAGTTTACGCCCGCGTATGAAACGTCTAAGGACCGACAATGAAGGCAAGTTTCACCAACAATATCATCCAATAACTAAAGTTTACCATTCTTGCGGCATAAGCTGTAAGGAGGCTTCACGTGGGTGGAAGCCTGGCTTCGCTATATAGGATGCTTTAAGATTGGAAGTGGAAGGATCGCCTCGCTAGGAGGGTCCTAAGAGCCGCTCTGATCCCAGCTAAGGACCGGTTCATGGGAGAGTCTTTCTAGTGCCCAGTACAACCCCGCATGCCAAAAAGGCACAGCCTACGGGAGTGACCATTTATGTGAGGCCTTGATTCACACCCCGCCAGCTGAACCTAGTAATCCATCCCAAGGAGCCGTATGATTGGTGCAGAGTGCCGACCGGCGGACTAGGTAGCGCCTGGTGCCGAGTCGAGCACGCGCCAAGTCGGGAACGGGTATGCTGGAGACAGCCCCAGGCAGAGGACTGGGACTGGGCGGCACGGGTCGACTAGGATATAGGGTCGGAGACCCTGAGTGCCGAGGGCCCTAATTAATGAGCTCACAGACCCGGGTCGACATCCGCGAGGCGGATGATTAGTGGCCCCAGCTTAGCCCCCAGTATTACCTGTGGCTGGACCTACGGAATGCTGACCAACGATGGTCACCGGCGGGTATGAGTCTCGTAGGGCAGTACCTACCTTGACAAAGGTAGGGACTGACCGAATGCGGAGTAGATAAGTACGACCTCTGCAGAGTGTAGAATCTATCTTGATAGCCGTGACTCCGGAATGAGTCCACTTAGTCAAAGCCCCCACTGATTAGATTTCTTTTATTACATGGGGAACCCGGACGGCAGGAGTGCCGATGACTGGGTTCAGGGGTTAATATCGGGACTGGCAGGGAGGAAATGCCCCTCCAGGCCCAACATTTATATTCTTCTAATTTATAATTATATTATTGAATTTGTGAGATTTGCTGGGTATTCAACTCTGAATACTCACTCTTGCTTTCATTGTCATACAGGTTTAGGACTCCATGGCGATGAGGTGCTACAGCTCATTCCAACTGAGGAATGAGTGCCCGCCCGCTCTCCGCTAGTTAAAACGGTATATAGTTATTTTAGTTTATACACCATTTACCGCTTCAGACACTAATCTGTGTTGAGATCCGTATCAGCATAATGATCCAGGGACTAATACGGGTGATCAAGGGACTTCCGGATAAGGGGTCCCCACACCCATCATGGCATATTTGAGAAGCCTTTCGAGCCTGATGACGAATCAGACCTCAAGTGCATGAGACAAAGGGCCGCATGGTACACAGTCATAGACAATCAGCTGTACAAGAAGGGTGTCTACACGCCACAGCTAAAATGTATTCCGCAGCAAGAAGGCAAGCAAATACTTCAGGAAGTACATAGCGGAGCCTGCGGATCCCATTTAGCAGCAAGAACTTTAGCCAGGAAAGTGTTCATCCAGGGTTTCTACTGGCCAACCGCCTTGAGAGATGTGAAGCAAATTGTGAAAGCCTGCCCGGCGTGCCAAATGTCTGCACCGCATCAAAGAAGGCCAGGGGGAAAACTCAACTGATCCCACCAACATGCCCATTCCAGAGGTGGGGAATGGACACAGTAGGACGCTGCCAATAGTCAAAGGAAACCTAACCTACGTAGTCATAGCAATTGAATACTTCACAAAATGGATAGAAGCAAGAGCCTTGACAAACATAACGTTAGCCACAATCCAGAAATTCTTTTGGCAACAAATCATCTGCAGGTTCGGAGTGCCAAGAAAGCTCACAGTAGACAATGGAAGGCAGTTTGACTGCCATGAGTTCAAAGAATTCTGCAGAACAATAGGGACAAACCCAGTTTTTTCATCAATATACCACCTAGAGTCCAAAGGCGCAGTCGAGCGAGCAAATAGAGAAGTCGTAGCAAGGGTAAAGAAATGTCTATTCGAACAGAGCAAGGGCAAATGGGCAGAAGAGTTAACCAGAGTCGTGTGGTCACACAACATAGCGACGAGTAGAACAACAGGCTACACCCCGTTCAAGCTATTGTATGGCGCAAAAGCAATGCTCCCCGAAGAAATCAAGCACAAAAGCCCAAGAGTCACCGCCACTGAGCCAAATAACGAGTCAGAAGCAGTTGACAAGGACATCGTCGAGATCGATAGACTTGAGGCAATTCAAAACATCCTAAACTATCAAGGTGAAACAAGAAAATGGAGGAACAAGAAAGTTTTCAGCAAGAACATCCAGGTGGGAGATCTAGTCCTGAAGAGGAAGAAAAACGCGGACTCGGTCGGAAAATTATAGTTCCCATGGGAGGCCCATACATAGCTTTCAAAAGCGGCAGGCCTGGGTCATTCCGTCTGATGGATCAAGAGGGTTTCGAGCTACCGCACCCCTGGAACATTGACAACTTGAAGAGGTACTACCCATGACCACTATGTCGAAGTAAACCACGGCATGATGCATCTTTGATAGATTTCAAGTCATTCTTGTAATGTTTTTTATTTTTATTTTACTTCCAGCAACCGGTACTCTTTTCCTCACTGGAAGGGCCCCTACGGGGGGTGAGGTTTTAATGAGACCGATTTGCATGTAGCAACTTCAACCGAAAATGAATAAAGTTTTACCCTTCAAATAATCTCGTTAAGCAGTCGAAAGCAGCCACACCAAAGCCGCACAATTCGACTATTCAGAATTCTTCCTTTTTAAGACCTGCGCATACGAGAGGGAACCTCCCAACTCGTATTCGCATGCTTCTTCCCAAAACCAAAGACCTGCTTGGCTAAGGCCAGCAGCCACTGACTCGTATCAGCCAAAAAAGTGGCTGCGAATCAGCTAAACCAAAGACCTGCTTGGCTAAGGCCAACGGGCACTGACTCGTATCAGCCAAAAAAGTGGCTGCGAATCAGCTAAACCAAAGACCTGCTTGGCTAAGGCCAGCAGACACTGACTCGTATCAAGCCAAAAAAGTGGCTGCGAATCAGCTAAAACTAAAATCTGCTTGGTTAAGGCCATCAGTCACTGGTCGCATCAACTAAAGGGACTACGGATCAGATAAGCCAAACACCTGTTGGGCCAAAGGCAAGGGAGTGTGACAAACAGCCACGTCTCTAATAACTAGCTGACCCCAGAGTGATGGGTTCCGAAGCTCGAAACGCTTGTGAATAGCGCAGATCTTTTCTTAGCCATCGCTTATCGCAAGCATTCTCACAGGACGCTCATATCTTAACATCAAACAGAAAGTCTGTTGGGCGACAGTCAAATGCACAAAGACCCATTGATCCCACAAGCCAAGAGAGCAAAGGGAAACGAGAGCGCTAGCAGCACGTTGGTAACAAGCACAAATACTAAACCAGTATGCTCACTCCACCACAGCCCAGGGGCTGCGGGTCCCCTTTCATACCTGCTCCGATGCAAGCAAACAATAACCTGTGGCGCAAGCAAATGATAACCCATGACTCGAACAAGACAGACGCACGTGACCTAAAAAAAGAAGAGAAAAAAGGGGGTTGTGACTCGTGTCAGCCAAACGGTGCTGCGAGTCACAGAAGTCTAAAATCCTCAAAGCCTAAGGGCAAGGGGCTGTGACTCGTGTCAGCCAAAGAGCGGCTGCGAGTCACAGAAATCTAAATCCTCAAAGCCTAAGGGCAAGGGGTTGTGACAACAGCTGACTCTAGCATGTCGCACACTGGAGACCGCAGCATTGCAATACTTCGCTTCCCATGGATGGCCATTTCGATTGCGGATTGATTTTTAAGTTGGTTCTATTCAAACATACATTGTTTTTTAGTTGATGTAGTGTGCGGATACATTATGTATTAAGGGTGGACTGATTCCTTCTCTTGAGAGGGATGAAGCCAGAATTTTTCTTTCATTATCTTAAAAAAATGGGAATGAGTGGTACGAGGAATGCTGTTTACATGCGCAGAACTGCGCATAGCGTTAGCTTTGACAGATCAGGACCGTCATCTCTCCAGTCTCGCCGCGGAACTTAGCTTGCAGCGTCAAGCCAATGGTTTTGCAGAGGTGCTCGTCGGCACGGTATGCCTCGTATATGTCCGCGGGCAATGGCGGAAAAGACTCCGCGACCCAGCTTTGTGCCTGAACACCTGGTGACCGCCCTGACGGACGGCCGGCCTGCTGAGCTGAGGTCATCTGGTTTCTCGTCACGACTGCGTGAAGCTGCATCGCAGCTGCGAATGGTAGCAGTTGAGCATCGCCAACTAATAATAACTAAGAACAACTCCAGCCAAGCCTTTAAATGAGTCTCTTTTTTTTGTTTTAGTCCCTCAACTGAAAAAAAAAACAACTCCAGCCAGCCTCTAAAATTTTGTCTAGAGGCTCTAAATGAGTACGAAGAGAATTTGAAGCCCAAACTTTTATAGGCCCACCGAAAATACAAAATAGGGCCTCATATTTAGTCATTGGGCTGGAGTTGCTCTGATGTAACACATCTCTATCAAGCGAAACTAAATATATGTCACATCAACCAACTGGGCATCTCATATTAGCTCAATTTAGTTGGTGCATTCAAACCAAAAGCTCGCTGATGCATATGATCGACGTCAGTCGATACTACTGACAAGCTGCCAGTTTCTCTCAACAACAATCAAGCCCCGGGAGTGAATGAGGGATAACAACTGACTGTACCTGCAATCATAGGCCTCAAAACGATTCATTTCTGCCTTCTCAAGTAATAGCTACAGAAACTGATTGTACCTGCAATCATGGGCCTCAAAATGATTCATTTCTGCCTTCTCAAATAATAGCAACGGATGATCCTCAAAAAAAAAAAAAAAAGCTACGGATTATTGGTAATTGAATTGCTTAATGCTTAGCTATCTTGAATATGCAGTTAAGATTAAATTGGCACATTCTTGATTTATTCCGTTTGTTGATACTATATTCGTTATACTATATTCGTTATTTAATAAAGAACAGTAAACTCCACGTTTCGTAAAGGGCCTCGATGGGTTTATGCTTGCCTGGCCGTGAGCCTTGGCCCTTTGTATAGCAACACGAGAATCATTTTTTTGTTTGATATGCATTCCGTTCTCTTTATTTAGTCTCTACACACTAGCCAATGTGCAACATGGATGCACTTAGCTGCTACCACACGCTTAGCATGCGTGTACGGAAATGAGTGGTATCGGGAAGACCACTAGCGTCGTACTCTAATTGTAAAGGATCGTAACAGATGCCTGAGCTCTCAGCCATAGCGGTCTTCTCCCGAGTCTTGGGTCTCCAAGGGCGGCGATGGGTCAACGGCTAGCCACCGCTGCTCGGCGGCGTGATCTGCTCGCACCTAGTTCTCCGGGTAACGGCGCGGAGAAAGCTGGGCCTTGTTTCCATCCCACAGAGCTGAGGCAAGGTTCAGGCAAGGCTGCGGCCCCCAGAGGACTGACACCCTTTCCCGGTTTTGCCCCACGCGTCGCGGCGTCTTTCCAGGCTCCACCCCTCGACGAGCTACCTGATGTCCGTGCGGGGTGCAAGAATGGCGGAAGCAGAGCCCTCCTGTTCTCGTGCGCCGGAACGCCCGGCCTGAGATCCTCACCGACGGCAGGCAAGCTCAGGTCATCTCGTTTTCTGTGGTTAGTTGGTGCTTGTACACGGTAACCAAATGCTTGCTGTAAATCATTTCGCTACTGACCAGGAATTAATGAATAAGCTGCGGTTTCTCTACTGATCCGCGACCGCGAGTGACTACAATTGATTGCACCTGCAATCATCGCAGCGGATTCTCATATCTCATTGCATCTGCAGTCTGCCAGAGGCCATGCCGAACCATATAATGTATCAAGTGCAAGCCTCAAAACGATCGATAATCTGCCTTCTCAAATAACTAAGCTAGAAGTTCGTAAATTAATTTCTTAGCTATAATCTCATCCGCCTTTGCAAAAAAGTATGCCGACATCACAAGCCATTGCAAAAGTATGCCGTCAATAAACGTTTGTCGCAGACAGCAAACCACCCGACTGCTCAAACCTCGTAAGAATTATCTGCAGGAGTCTAATACCACGAATTTCGGGGGTGCCGGTTCTTCTTTAATTATTTTGTCAAACATCATAGCTTGGGTTATAAGAATTAGTCCTTCCACATATACTGATTACTTTTAGTTTGCATGTGCAGTCATATTTTAATCCTCTCTTCCAGTCTCATATGGATTTAACAGGTTTCACTTTTATGGGTCCACCTAAAATTTATAATAATAATTAAACTAAAATGGTATGAGAAAAAACAAATCAAATCACGTGTAGATTAAGAAACTTTTTATTATAATTGAGGAAAAATTAAATGGCTCACATCGACCGAGAGCGGCCGATCCGAGGGCCACAAAGGTAGGAGGAAAGTGGAGGAAATCAGATGGAGGAAAAAATTTACTCCATGTATCTCTATGACGAGTGGGCCTTGGAGGAAAAAATTTTCTCCACTTTCCTCCACAAATGTGGGGATTAGGACATGTCAATAACTGCATTTTCGTAGTTCTTAATTTTTAACAAGGGTAGAACGGTAACTCCATAAATGTGAAAATAATGTGTGTACTAATATAGTTAAGATGTATCATTAATGTACTATAGTTTTTTTTAAGAAAATGGCGGCCATTAGGGTTCGTCGCTCCGGCATGCGATAGGGTCGCCGCAGGCGCCAGACGAAGCGGAGCGACAGGGTCGCCGCCGCCGCCAGACGAAGCGGAGCAAGGCCTTCGCGCGTGGGGATGACCGCTGACTGCAGCTCCGGAGCGCCTCCACCATCGCCTGACCGGAGCAGTTGCGACATCTCCCTCCCCTTATTGATCTTGCCCACGGTCGAGCGGAGACGGCGGCGGCGGCTGGGGCTTCGCAGATTGGGCGAGCCACCACAAGCGCCACCGTGTGGAGCTACGCAAGGAGCTAGGCGCGCGAGCGAAGGAGATGCGAGTGTAGAGGAGCCAGGCACGCCTGGACCCACTGGCAACCACCATCTCTGCCGACAACGACGAGCCGGGCATCACTCTTTGTTCAGTGTGTTCAGGTTTTGAATTTCTTGTGAAATAGCATTTGAATGTCAATAGCAGGTTCTGATTTGTTCAGTTGCAGTGATTTAGTAGTAGTTCAGATGCTTGAGCTATATTTGGAAAACTGAATGTCTATTTGGGTGTAAGTTCAGATCATATAAATGAATGACATATGGTTTCAGCTATGACACTTTTGCAAGCATCCATGGATCCATGTAAATTACTTGTCCAGAATTCTCTTTCTGGTAGAACATAGTTAGAAGTTACTGAAATATTTGTAGATTAAAATCATAATTGTTGTGAAATATTTGTAGATTAAAATCATCCTGAGATTATAAACATATCAGTAATTATAAACATCCTATAGAAGTACCAGTATTGTTAGCCTTATGTGCCCATCAATATTTAATTATCTGGAGTGTGCAGACACTGAGTTTTCCTCCTGTGTTTTTCCTGTGCAGGTTCACATCCATGAGTTCCTTTTTCTGCAGTGACAACAACTCAGCTCTGTTATATTGTTTGCACTTCGATTCGGAATAGCAGGTCAGCGTGGATAGAATTCTTGTGAAATGTCACTTAATGATACTACAGTTGGTTCATTGTTCATTGATTGGTTCCAATACAAAGAAGATGTGTGAGCATGGGGTTCCAAGGGACTGTAACTTTAGACAAGAACATGAAATTTCCTTCACCTTGTCCTCAACAACACATATCTCACATTTCACAAAGTATTGTTTGTCTCCTTTATCAACCCTTCCAACTTTATACTCAACAATGTTGTAGCCATCCATTTCCTCAATCAAATAACACTTCTCATTTGCTGCTTTTAGACTGAACTGCACATCATCAGCAAAAAAGACACTTGGTGTGAACCTCTCTGCAACCTCATTCACAATAATTGAAGCATCTGCTTCCAAGCATGGCTTGTAACTTGCTTCAAAGTCATGACTAGCTTCTCTAATCCGCAGCTTTTCAAGACAGTTGTCAAAGTGTTGCAACAGCTCTACCAGTGTCATTTTCCGATCTAGATTAAACTTAATCCTAGAGTGTAGGCTCTCGCTACGTTGGTTGCTCCTTAGTCCTAAATAGCGCTTACTAGCATGATAAGCAGCACACTAGACTTCCCTCCACTCATACATCTGATATAGCCACGAGTCCTTATCTGTAACATCATTCTTATCCAAGAATTCCATCCATTTCCTCTCAATCTCTTCTATAGAGCAACGATCATACAGAAAGCACCTAAACCCTTCCTTCACTTTGTCGTCCTTAATATTCTTCACAATGTTATTCTCAATATGCCATCCGCATAGCCTATGCGATGAATTCGGCCACACAACACTGATTGCGTTTTGCATAGCAAGGTTTCCGTCTGTGATCACAGAAACTGGCTGTTTCTGAGACATGGCATTACTGAATGACCTAAGCAGCCACACGTACCACTCAGTGTCCTCATGAGCAACAGTTCCACAAGCAAAAAGAACTGTGCTTTTATGATGATTCACCCCAACAAAAGGAACAAGGGGCAGGTTGTATTTATTCTTTTTGTACGTGCCATCAAATACGACGACATCACCAAATGCTCTATAATCCATCTGACTTTGAAAGTCGCACCAGAGGACTCCCGTCAGGTGCCCTCTCCCATCAGTCTTGTACTTGAAAGAGAAATCTGGATCTCTTCGTTTCTGATCTATCATGTAATTGATGATTGTTTGAGCATCACCGGCAGAGAGTGTCTGCAACTTATTGTGATGGCAGAAATTGTAAAGGTCCCTTACTGTAAATCCAACCTTATCATAACCACCATACCGCTTTAGCATAATGTCCATTATCTGGTGTTTGCGGATCCCAGCAATCTGCAGATCCACAATCTCTGCTTTCTGCTCATCATTGATTCTTCTATGTGATCGCAGAAAACAAGAAAGGTCTGGTTCAATCATCGGATGGTTGTGTTCGTCGATGAAATCCTTCACATACCACTGCTCCGTGTTTTGATCCTCTGCAATCACAAGTTTAGCACGGCATCCACAGCGAGTCAAATTCCGCGGCCTCCACATCTTGATCTCCTTCTTCAGGTGCTTCTCTGCACGAAAACCTTCACAGCTGCAAACAAACTTGCGAAGGGTCCTCACTTGGTGGTCGTTGTCCCACTCGCAGTAATCCTTCCTCACACTAAATCCTTTCTCATATGCGTAGTCGTTATAAAACTCAAATCCTTCATCCTCACTGTTAAACATCTTCAGTACTATTTCACTGTAATCCAGCAAAGAATTATCATTGGACATTTCTACCTGAAAAAACAAAATTAAGCTTCCATTAGAACAGTCATTCTCTCTGATTTTCTGACAGATAAATATGTTGATAGAGCATTCATGATCAGCATACATCAAAATATTGCCATGTCCATGGATGGCTACTCTAACCAAGATGAGAAATTGTAGGTGCAGGTTCAGAAAAAAATGTAAGCGCAACTGTTTTTCAAATTCCTAATCTTTTCAAATGAAAAAAAAGAATGCAGTCATGACTCATCAGTTTGGGTCCCATTTGTCTGTACAAGTCAGATAGCTCCAATTTTTAAACGACCTTAGCTCCCAAAGACATACAGATAATGAGATAAGAGACAAATAAAAAGTACATTGCTGCCTGCAGGAGTTCTAAAGCGGAAGAAAAAATGACCTAGCCATTGGATTACCAAATACCAAAAAATATTTCTTGTTGTCCTAGAAACATTTTTATGAGTAATGGACTATCAGCGCCTTCACTAGGATTAGAGGGCAGAGAAATAAAATTCTGTTACTTGACACCGGCCACCTAAGGACAAATTAAATGCAATACAGGTTATTTCCTTCCAGATGTCAGCAGATCAATATGTTGTAGACCGCGGAGAGTGTGCTCTGTTGTAGATAGGACACAATACTCTCCCCAATTGTGTTCTTTAGGTTTATTGATCGGCCGAGAGTGTGTTCAGTTCTATTGGATCAATAATCTTTTCTTTGTTCCAATTTGTAATCATTTACTCTAGTGGGTAAATGCTAGGATGAAAACTGAAAAATAGATAAGAGCAATAACTAATGGCTAGACACTACAAAACTTTTCTTGTCATATACATACTGGCAGCGAATGAAGAAATGCCTTCATGTAGGCAGACATTAATGGGAATATTATCTGCACATGATGCAATTTACATGTAAAACTACCTTGATTTCAAGCATTATCACTCTTGAACAAATTGTGTACATGTACCAAGTTGCAACTGAAATATGAGGACTACAACATATTCAGTTCAACAGTTCGGACTCACTGATATTAGGCTTACAGAAGCACAATAATAAGAGCAATTCTAATACCCACTTCCTACTCCCAGTGAGAGAATATCTAGTGTTATCCCATGTTATGCATCCACCATCTGATATGAGATCCTCAAAATAATTCTTGAAGACTGACCCAAGGTATAATGAATCCTACTGAATTCTCATGTACAGAGATGAATTACTAGTACATGTACGAGATCTAGTAAACGAATCAAGAACTACTGCATCTATGAGGGTTGTCTACACTAGATTAAGATCTTGTAAACGAATCAAGAAATACATCATCTACAAGGTTCTTCTTTATGAATCAAGAAAACGTAACAAGCACGGGAGAGAAGAGGAGAAAAGCGTTGATGGTTGACTCACCGGCGAGAAGATGACCGCGTCGGCGTTGCCGTGCCGACCTGCCTTGCAGTCGTCCTGCCCTCGCGGGGATCCACCACCGCCGGGAGAGGGAGGGAGAAGTCGCCGGCGGGCGGAGGCGGCATGCGGCAGCTGCAAGGAGGGAGAGATCAGGGCGAGAGGCCGATCCACGGCGGAGGAGGATGACCGGAACGGCGAGGGAGGGGAAGCGGCGGTCGCCGGAGTAGGCAAGATCGGCCGACGAGGGGGAGGAGGTTGAATGGGGACTCCAGCTCCGGCTGGGAGATGCCGCAGTCGCTCGGGGCGCGGGGGCTCAGGCTCGGGATGGAGATGACCAACATAGCCTTCCTAAAAAAAATACAATTTGAAGGAGGAAATAGGAGGAAACGGGAGGAAATTCCAAGTACCATAAAAGAACTCGTAGATTAATTAGCTGATAAAAAGATATCATTGGAAAATGAAAACTAATGATTTGAGCTCTCTTGTCACTCGCGATTTTTTCTGGACGAGAAATTATCTAATTAATTTACTTTTAACAGTTGCGATTTGTTTCAACCAAAAGTAGTTAGAATTTAACTTCTAGATGCATGCATCAAGCTCGTTTGAATAGAGTGTTCTTGATTTTGTAATGTAATTATCCAATGAGTAAAAATGCATAGATGATTTCTGGGTTTCTCCATTAGCAAACACTTTTATCACTGATCAATTCTCAATGTAATGTGCAGTGCAACTGCATATATTCGTGTTAAAATTGATGGTTGCAATATTAGACAATATATTGCTGAACTTGGGTAAAGTGGTGCACCCTCCTTGATTTTGCTGTAGCTTTGCAGTGAGCGTTGAGATATTAAACAGTTTGAGAGTTGAGATCACATCCATATATATAGGCGGAGCCTAGGCCTCTTTGTATATAGTAACACTAGTGTCATTTGCTTTGTTCGTTTTCATTCAACTTTCTTTCTAGGTCTAGACTAGCCAAACAACTTGCATGCAGTTAAATACTAAGTAGTCCATTGGCACGCGGGCCGGAATGAGCGGCAAAAGGAAGGCTACTAGTGTCGCTGACTGATTGCAAACAATCATAACACACAGCATGGCCTCACCTTGGCGATCTTCAGTAGCTCTCCTGTCTCATCGACCGCAGCACTTGAGACGTTGGGCCGACGGCTGTCCACATGTGCGCGCGACAGCACGATCTGCCTCGTAGGTAGGCTATCGGTGGGCCATGGTTGCGAGGCTCTGATGTGTCATCGTCGCTGGGACAGGGAAGGCCAATCGATGCACAACTGCAGAAATTTTCATCCACGCCGGCCCGAAATCCTCAGTCACACCGTTTATTTAACCATTTCTATTTAGCTGACGCGAATGAGATAATTATTCGTGTTGACTACTTAATCAACATGTTTGATATGTTATTTTAACCGATGAACCTCGCACATGTGTGCATAGTAAAAATATGAATTCATAAATAAAAATAGCAAAACTAATTTTTTCGTAGCCTAAGAGACCACCCCCAAGTCACACCTAGATGTTGTTCCTGCACGCATTATCTAGTTATATTGCTTTTAGCCTTTATTGGCTAAAGTTTAGATCTATTATTTGGGCGTCTAAACAGCTTTCAAATCAAGAAACCTTCAACTATAGCATTGTAGATCTCTTCGCAACATTCAAATTTCATATAAAACTTCCCTCCATCCGAGACTATATGCAAAAGTTACGAAATTTAGAATACAACAAGAAATTCAAATTATAAGGGCAGGAGTAGGACGAAAGGACACGCTAACATTATAGTTTTGGACATCTAAATGATTTCAAATTCAAAATCTTTTAACTACAAAGTTTTAGATCTCGTCGAGCATGCAGTTTTCATTTAAAGTTTTTCTTCGTTTGAGGTCTAGAAGTGATGATTTTTAAAATTTCCGAGTACGTTTGAGAGCCAACACGAATAATAGTGGGGGCTATTTGAAGTGGCTTAAATTTAGGTCGGTGCAGAAGATGAGTCATTCGAAACATCTCAATTTCAGATCGGTGCGAACGATGAGTTATTCGAAATGACTCAATTTCAAACCGGTGCAAATAACTATTCGAAGCAGCTGCAAGCGTGTATGATGTGTTCATTTGTGCTAGATCTCTAGCATACACCGATACGAATCACTAATTTGAAGCGGCCCACTTATGTTTGACGGAAATGACGCTATGCGAATGAGGGTCTCTCTAGTAGTAATGGTCATGACCGCTGGCCGGCCAGCTGACGTTATCTTGTTTTTTCTTGTTTCATTGGTGTTACGTGAAAAATGCACATTGGTAATGGTCCTAAACATTAAAGGTATACTACTACGACCTCCAGACCAAGGCTCAGCCTCAGTTGCAATGATGGTATTGATGAATAGTTAAGAGGGATGGCTGAATGTTGTTACTTTAGAACAGTGCTATGATTTTGACGAATATGTAGATGGATAACAATTGATTGTGCCTCACTGAGGCCTTGTTCGTTTTGAGTCGTATTGAGGGGGATTGGGTCGTATTAGGACGTATTAAATCCCTAACAAGTCAAAATATCTCTCAATACACTCCAATACCTCCCAATACCTCTGAGGAAGGTATTAAACAACAAGGCCTGAGGGGGGTGTTTGGATGGGTGGAAAACTTTTCATAAAAATGTCACATCAAAGGAAATATACCATTTAGAAGTAGTAAACGTAGACTACAAATAAAACAAATTACAGATCTAGCCAGAAAATCACGAGACAAATCTAATGACGGGTAATTAATCAATAATTAAAGGATAGTTACTGTAGCATTCTGCTGCAAAACATGGATTAAATAGGCTCATTAGATTCGTCTCGCGACATACACTCTATTCATGTAATGGATTAATTTTTTTGTTTACATTTAATACCCATGCGTGTAAGATTGTCTTTTTGTGACATTTTCGTGGAAAGTTTGGAGGGAACCCTGAGACGCCAGTGAATGAGGGATAATAGTTGATTTTTCCTGCAATGATCGCAGCTGATTCATTGTACTTGCAATCTGCCATCAGGTCACGAGGATCCATAAAAAATGTATTAAGTCCAAGCCTTAAAAGTCAAGACGATCAATTCTTTACCTTCTCAAGTAGCTAAAGATTGGTAAATTTACTGCTTAGATATCTTCTCATTAACCACTGCAAAATTATGCGCGAATAATTTTCCAATCTTTGCAGGACTTTGCAATTAGTTGGCTATACTAGAAGCCTTCTAGTATAGCCAACTATACTAGCCAACTAATTGCAATGAAGATCCCGTCCATCGTGATCAACTCCCAGATCTCGTTGTGCAGCTGTGGCGATGGTGGGCCAACGGCTGTCCACCGGTGCTTGGTGGCGACACCGGCTTCACAGCTAGGCTGTCGGTTTGTGGAGGCGGTGAGGCACGAATCGTGGCATCGCTGGGTGACAGAACGCCACCAGGTGGCTCAATCCGTGGGCGGCCAGCTGATATCGTTTCGTTCTCTGCATTTCGTTGGTGTTAAGACGAAATGCTCTCTTCTAATCATGATGATGTCCCTGCCACTGCCCGTTTCTCTCAACGACATTCTAGCCAGGCATAACAATAATTGAGCATCAGCAACCGAGACATATAACCATCAATCGCACATAGCCGCAATCGCCGAAGAAGATTAAGTGTATTTGTACCTGCGATCTACCAAGGGTCTGCGAGTCACAAAATTTAGCACCACCAACCAAATATGTATGTATCCCTCAAGTACCAATTTGGTGTCACATTAGCCAACAAATCATATGCTTAATAACCAAAGATGTATTAAGTACAAGCCTCAACGACCAATTATCTTCCTTCATGTGAAATGACTATCTTTTCTCGTCTTCGTCGACGATGATGGTAATGGTAGATTTTCTAGTCTTGGACTCAGGTCCATCTTGCTTCCATATGGTATTCTGCCCATTGCGTTATTTATTTGGGTGGAGTTGGTGGCAATGTTCTTTAAAGCAACAGTTCCTTAGCACAAGTGAAGGGCCAATGAGGGTTGTATTTGTGTTGTGGATGATAGCTGTGGAACAAAGCTCAGAGTGCTGTCTCGTTGATATTTCCCTAATGGTTCTATCAATTGATTCTTGATACATACGACTGCTGCAATGTTCGAAAGCACCACAATGAAACTGGGGTTCGTATAGATCTTTGTTATTTCTTTGTTGGACCTCTTCTTCCCTGGCGGCAAAGGGGAGGCAATGATCACATGAACAACACAAAATGGATGTAGTGGAGAGTGAGACTTATACTAATTTTAAGTGTAATTTGTCTTTTCTAGTATTTACTGTACTTGTTCTTATTTTCTTTAATATAAATCTATAAAATGACAAGGGCATCCATTTTCTAATGCCTAATTAAAGAAGTCAAGAGAGTCACAACTACATAAGGCAATATGCTTGATTGACTGAGAGGTATTAGGAAGGCTACTAGTATCGCCTACTAATTGCAAAGAAGAGTAACCGGCCGCGTAAGCTCCATCATGATCAACTCCCCGATCTCGTTGTTGTGGCGATGCTGAGCCAACGGCTGTCCACCGGTGCTTGGTTGCGAGACCGGCTTCGCAGCTAGGCTGTCGGTTGGTTGTGGCGGCGGTGAAGCTCATATCGCGCCATCGCTGGGTGACAGAACGCCACCGAGTGGCTCTATCCGACGGGCGGCCAGCTAAGATCGTTTGGTTTGCTGCATTTCGTTGTTGTTGTAGACCAAATGCACTCTCTTCTAATCATAATCATGTCCCTGCCACTGCCTGTTTGTCTCAACGACAACCAAGCCTGGCATAACAATAATTGAGCATCACCAACTGAGAGATAACCATCGATCGTACGTAGCTGCAATCGCTGAAGCACATTTAGTGTATTTGTACATGGAATCTACCAAGGGTCTGCGAGTTACAAAATTGAGCACCACCAACCAGATATGTACATATCCCTCAAGTACAAATTCGGTGTCACATCAGCCAACAAATAAATCATGCTTAACAACCAAAGATGTATTACAAGCCTCAACAACCAGTTATCTTCCTTCAAATAAAATGGCTGTCTTTTCTCGTCTTCGTCAACGATGATGGTAATGGTGGATTTTCTGGTTTTGGTCTCAGGTCCATCTTGCTTCCATAAGGTATCGTGCCCAATTCGTTATTTGTTTGGGTGGAGTTGGTGGAAATGTTCTTTAAAGCAACAGTTCTTTAGCACTAGTGAAGGGCCAATGAGGGTTGTAATTGCATTGTGGATGACAGCTGTGGAACAAAGTTCAGAGCGCTAGCAGTCTCGTTGATATTTCTCTAATGGTTATATCAATTGATTCTTGATACATATGACTACTGCAATCTTCGAAAGCACCACAATGCAACTGGGCTGAAGCCGCAGACACATGGCATACGATGGGTTTCCAGTAGTGGTTCGTATAGATCTTTGTTATTTCTTTGTTGGGCCGTACCTCTTCTTCCCCCGGCAACAAAGAGAGGCAGTAATGATCACATGAACAACACACAGAGTGGTCATAGTTGTAATTGATGTATACTGGAGAATGAGACTTTGTTAAAATTAAGTGTAATTTGTCTTCTCTAGTCTTTTTTTGTAATTATTATTATTTTATTTAATTTAAATCTATAAAATGCTTAGCGCATCCTTTTGCTCAAAAAAAGTCAAGAGAACCACAAGCCCACAACTACAAAAGGCAATATGCTTGATTGACTGTTGACATTATGGCATTATGCCCATGTATAAGCTTAAGTCTAGACCCTTTATATAGCGATGAGAGTCATTTCGTCCGTTCCCATTTGTGAATTGAACATCTAACTGCATGCAAGTTGTCACTGACCGTTGCGATCATGCCCATAGATAAGCTGAAGCCTAGTCCCTTTATATAGCCATTGGAGCCATGGAAGCAAAATGTAGACTTGCCCAAAGGTGTTCAAAGGAGAGGCATGAATGGCATGATCAGAATATATAGTAGCGTTCAACATGTATACATTCGCCCTATTGACATTTTTGTAAGGCTTATTCTTAGGATACATATAATTAGTAGAAATGATATAAATGGTCAAAGGAATTACTCTTCCTCCAGATAAAAATAAACACAATGCCCACAGCATAGGCCCTTTGTAAAGATATACGTACGAGAGTTATTTGTCTTGTTAATTTGTTCCGGTTCATTTTCTCTACACTCTATTAGCCGATGCAACTTTCATGCAGTGAGCTACTTCTAGTCACTAGGCATGCGAATGGGAATGAGTGGTATGAGGAAGACTGCTAGCGTCGTGGATCTGAGTGAACAAACATTTAGGACTGGACAACTGTGTTTTCAAGCTAGGAGGGTGTTTATGCCTCCAAAGGTACAAAAGGGTGATGTTGCTCTCCATGATAATCCTAAGAAGGATGCTGCTGCTGCCACGACTAGCACTGGACCTTCAAGTGCTACTACTGATAAAGAATCCAGGGATGGTTCTCCCAACTTGAATGAAAATTCCATTAATCCTAGAGAAGAAAGCACTCCACCTCGTGACAGTCATACCTCCACTCCTGCAAAAAATTCTTCAACAACAAAGGCAAAGGAGGTTTCTGCTGGTTCTCATGAGGAACATGGGTTTGTAATCCCCCCTCGTTATGCTACGCCATGTGCAAAGTTAGAGATTATTGTTTAGGATCATTCTGATTATATTGGATCTTTAGTTCTTTACCATGCAGGAGTGTATTGGGCAAACGTGGAAGGTCAGCTCGCAAGGAGTTGATTTCTTCGAAGAAAGAGAAGGCAAGGTGATTCAAGGTTTTTAGTGTTGGTAGGGAATTCAAGCATGAACAAACTAATAACCATCAGTACTTTGACTTTGCAGTGAAGAGTGAAGCTACCTCGCTCTGTGATCTACGGCGCCACTGCCAACTAATACTCCAACTGCACTTTCAATTAAATAAATGGTCCATGGACGGCATTTTGCCTTGTCACTTATGCCATGGAATTGTGTTAGCTGTTACTAGAAGTCCTACTTTAGTACACTAAATGTTTAGGCTGTAGCATTAGTTATATGTCCGGACCTACTTTAGTACACTACTGAGGACCCGGTGTGTCCGAGGACCGATGGATGGTCGCTTCCTGGTGTGATGAGTGATTGACAACGTGGTGTGGATTGACGTTTCCCTTGGCTCAAGTATTGCAGGTGTAGAATGCGGCTTGGTTGCATTGGTGCAGGTGAAGAACAGGCGCGAAAGGTCTTAGCCATGATGGCCTCCGAGGAGCGGAGAGACAAGTAGACTTGGTTCGAGGGACCCGGTGGCCAGATGGATCAAGTGCGGTTCACATGCTGGCAAGAACGAGCAAGGGGACGTGGTTCTGGTGCGAGGTAGCGGCTCACAACCGAAGCTCGTACGCGGACGTGAAGCCGGTGCAAGGTAGCGGCTAACAACCGAAGTTTGCGCGCGGGGTTTGGTGATTTGGCCACAAAATCATCGGTGGACGGTTTCCCTTGGTTTGGGCCTCAAAACCAAGGCCGAGGACTCAACGAGGCGAAGTTGGGCGGCTGGGCTGAGGTGACCAGCCAGGGGCGGTTTAACCGCCTCCCCTTGGGCCGGCCCAAAATCGGCGTCGAGGAGCTTCGATCCGGAGGACATGCGGCGTGACTGCAAGGCTTGCGTCGGAGGGAAGCTAGCGTGCAGTGGAAGGTGTCCCGGCCGGAAAAATCTGATCCAAAAGTCAAATTTGCCCCTGAGGGGTATGTATCTCATTAAGGGTAGTTTAGTCTTTAGAGCACCACCACTTGGACTACTAATAGGGCCCTTAGGCCTTGGTGGCTGCCATCCTTCAGGGATCCTTTCATTTTCTCTTGGACTTGTAGTTTTCCCTTTATCCCTTCCACCTAGAACTACTTCGAATCGTTCCTAGTTTGTATAGGTGAATTCATGGTTTGTTGATTGAGTTTGTGCTGCTCATCTTTGTGCCATGATTTGAATCCACGAGTTCTTTTTTCGTTTACCTATTTTCGAAGGTATTTTTGGAGGAATTTTTGAGGGATTTTCGTTCTTCACTTCCTAGGGCGTTTTCTCTCGGATTTCTTTGGGGGATTCACGTATGAGTGCCTTGTGCCTCTTTTGCTGGTGATCTCTTGCCCCCAAACGCCGGGAATCGATTTGGATTTGCAGTTTTCGGGATGAACTCGGGGTGGAAGTGTTCTTCACGAGATCTGAGATTCCGGGAGTTCTAGAGTGTTTGAGGCCGAGATTTTTGGGGAATATACTCCACTGAAGGTGTACATCATCTCCCCAAAGTTTCGTCTCAAGAGCTCAAGCCGTTTGGGAGATCGACTCACGAGTTGACTTTTTCCCGAGAGCTCCCAGATTGACCGCCCCCAGGAGGTTAAACCGCCCCCCCTAGGCGGTTAAACCGCCCCTAGGGAGGTTAAACCGCCCCTGGCTGGGTAGAGAAGGTTTTGCCTCGTTTCGGTTCGTTTTGTGTTCGTTTCGATCGATTCGAGTTCCGCTGCGTGTTTCTTGCTCCTAGGGTCAGTAGCTTGACAGTAGCTACGTGATCTTGGCAAGATCGCTTTCGGAGGCGTTGGAGTTGATTTGGGAGAATAGCCGGATTGGTTGGAAAGAATTTTTATCGGCTCCCATTCACTCCCCCCCTCTCTGGTCGCCGATTCGGTCCTTCAATTGGTATCAGAGCCGGTTACGGATCTTTGCGACTCTAACCAGTCTATGATCCACAGGGCGACAAAGGAAAAGGCGATTTTGATTCCGGATTTGGGTGTCAAATTTTGATCTTGCTTTTGACTAATCCTAACCGGTGCTTTGAGCTATGGCACCAAGCTCTTCTTCTTGTGTGTCTCTGTCCTCAGGTGGAGAGAAGTGCGATGAGCTGAATGGAGGTGACGAAGGGATGGCCGTTATGCGTCTTTTGGAAGAAGTGCATCAAGAAGATGATCTTCGACGCAAGCTTCACAAGATGAGTAGAAGTAAACTCTCCCAAGGTATAATTGACTTGTTCACTCGCCTTTGTGCTTATGGCGAGACAGTTACTGATCTTGAAAAGAAAATTGGCATGTCTAAGCTTGATTCTTCTCCATGCAAATCTTGTGATGCCTTGCGTATTAAATTGGAGAAAAGTGTTAAGTTTGGTGAATGGCATGTTCAGGATGGTAGAAAATTACAAGATGAGATTTGTGATTTGGAGTCTGAGATTGCTTTGTTGAAGTCAAATGCTTATTTACCATATGCTTCTTGTGAGTCTTTGCATGCTGAAATTAAAGAATTGAAATTGACTCACACCACTTGTTTGGATGAACTTGAGCATGCTAAGGCTAAAATTTGTGAGATGAAGTCCATGCCTTGTAGCACTTGCTCTTTGATTTGTGATGGTGATGTTTGCCTTACTTCTTTGGATACACATGACACTTTGCTCGATGTGAATGATGATGTTTCTTCTTGTGTTGATGCTTTGGATAGCTCTCCCATAGCTATTCCTAAGCTTGTTGGTTCTTCCGGTGCTGTCCAAGATAATTCAAGTGGCAAGGGTGCTTCTCACTTTTTCGGAACTCATGCTCCCAAACCGAAGTTCCTTTGCACCTTTTGCAAAAGAGATGGGCATACCGTTGAGTTTTGCTTTCGTCGTATCAAACATGAGAGACGTGTGTGCGCTAAAGCTTTTAGGAAGCCACGTAGCCTTTCCTATGGCACGTGTGATCCTAATTTGGGCACAAAGTCAGATATTGGAGGTTCTTGCTCTAAGCCCCAAGGGATTTGTCGATTGAATGAGAATGGTGATTTGTCCTCTCGGACTGTGCCTACAGACAGGCCTTTGTACCATTGCTCTTATTGTGACAAGGATGGGCATCAAGAGAGCTTTTGCTATAGGCGTGTAAGACGCATGCGGCGAGTTCGTGCTTCTAGGCCTTTGGTTGTTTATAGCCCACCTCATGGCATGATCACTTGTGTGCCTAGTCAGAAGCCGCATTTTGTTGATGGGTTTTGTGACTCTTCTTCTAGTGGGGTAGTTCGTGATCGTGGACATGTTTCTAGAGTTTCTCGTGTTGGTCCACGACATGATTTTCATGGTACTTCTACTGGTTCTTCTTCTAAGATCTCGAGGGATCGTTGCCTTTTTACTAGTGGTAGCACTCGTTCTTCTTATCGAGTTTCTACTTTGAGGCATGGTTCCAAGTGTGTTCCGAAGCATTCTCGTTTGAACCGGCATTTGCATCATGCTAACCCACGTGATAAGTTGAGTACATTTTTTTACCCGTGTGACCAAGTATTGGGTTCCCAAGTATATGCTTGCTAACCCTTCGGGATCCAAGACTCGGGTTTGTTTGTCCTCTCATGTGTAGGTACGAGGACGCGGGTTGGAGAACATGAGCTTGGTGACTCTTGGTTTTTTGCATGATCAAGGTTTGATGGTTCTCCACACCCTTTGGATGGCCCCAATGTGGCCTTTGTACACTTTGTATAGTGAGTATCTCTTTTGTACACTCTTGTGCTCTCTTGTGTATCTTTGGCATGTTTTGTGCTTGTATCATGCCTTTATGTTTTGTGTAGCATTTTATATATTTGCTCTCGTTGTTGGATATGTATATACCATGGTTGGCTAGCCACATTTCTTGTTAGCATGTATGATCTTCTTGTATATCTTGTCATGCTAGCTTTGTGATATATGTTGGTGGACTAGTCACCTTTGTATGATAGTGTGTGATCCACATGAACTCCTTGCCATGTTTCCTCATATGACTCAAATTGCTTATGGCATGTTGTTCTTCTGGTATCCTTTTAGTTGGTATCTTTTGATTAGTTCCTTTGTCTTTGGGTTGCATTTACCTTCTTTTCGATTTCTCTTCCTTTTGTCTCTGTTTTGGAGCTTTCCATTTGCTTTTTTACACTTTTTCCTAGTCTTCTTTTGCTAGGCATCTTTGGTTGAGGGGGAGCTCGGCTTTAATTAAGGGAGAAAATTTGCTCAAGTTGATTTGAAAAGGAGAGGACCTTGCTTATGGCTTTTGGATTGCATGAGCTTATGAGTTTGCTGACCTGAACCTTGGATTTGCATTTCAGTTGCACATTCCAGGGGGAGCTTATGTTTGAACTTGAACCTTGGATTTGCATTTTGGATTGCACATTCCAAGGGGGGCTTGTGGTTTGAACTTGAACCCTGAAATTATATTTTGGATGTACATTTCAGGGGGAGCTTTGTATTTGTGCTTTGATCGCGCTCGTGTATTGAGTTTGAGCTTGCCCATGTTTCTACCCAAAACCAGAGGCTTCTCTTGTAGCATATTGTATACTATTGTATTTTGATTTGCTTTTCCATCTTTGTATCTTGATGTATAGTTTGCATTTTGCATCTTGTGATATATCATGCTGCATTTGTATCATATCTCAGGATGAGCTTCTCCTACATGCAGTGATTGCTACAGCTTGCCAGTTCTTAGATTTTAGGCAGGCTTGCTATGGATTGATGATTGGCTATGCTCCTGATGGTTTTGATATATATCTTGTTGAGATAGTCATCTTTTGAAAGTAAAATCACAAACTGAACTTAAACTCTTTTCACCCATGAGTAAATGCCTTGCATGTCTTGTTTGAGCTGAGATGGCTATATCTTGTCTAGATCATGCTAGGAGATGTTGTTCTTTTCAACTGGGTCAAAGACTTTGTCATTATGAATGTTTAGCCCATGTTTTATCTTGTGGAGGAGCATAAGCCTCTTTTTGTCGCAAAGACATTTCATGTACCATGCTTAATTTGAAAAAATTGAAAAATGAGATGTCTATGATTGAAAGAAGTAAAATGAGAAAAGATGAATTTGAAGAAAAAATTGCTCTTGTCTCTATGCTTTCACCATTGCACACACTTGCACACATGGGTGCTAAGCGGTTGCATGTTGTTTGCCGGAGAAGTCTCCCATGAGAAGTGAACACATGGCTCCGTGCTTTGACATGACATGAGATAGAATTTGGGTGTTTGTAATGATCTTTTGTTGAGAACACTTTTCCTTTCATGATTTTGATAAGATGACGTTCATGTATGCTTGAATGATTCATGTTTAGGTTTTTGCTCATGTGGTGATCCCTTTTTGATAAAAACTCAACAAATTTGACCTTGGCTTTGTCGATGAGCTATATGTCTTTACCTTGATGGCAATGCCTTGTGTACCATCTAGTTTGCCTTCTCTCTAATTAGTGGCATTTTGTAGTGCTCATTGTATATTTGAGAAGCTTGTAGTTGCATGTCTTGGTCTTTCGCCTTGATTTGTGCATTGTCAACAAGGGGGAGAAATTGCTTGGTTTTATGGATTGCTTTTGGGGGAGAAATTGCTAGATTTATGAAGCTTTGGCCAAGCGGGAGAATTTTTGTGAGATTGTTGAAAGTTTATGGCAAAGTTGCTTGGGGAGAATTTGTGAAGTTTCTGATGGGTTTCTGAAGGAAAAACATTGCTGGATGTTATTAAAAGCTTTTGAGATCGAAATGGAATTTTTCTGAGATTTTTGTGCGAGTTTTGCACTTTTGAATTTGGTCATCTGCCAGGGGTGGTTTAACCGCCCCCCTGGGCGGTTTAACCGCCCCTGTGCTGTGTGCACAAGTTTTGTGAAGTTTTGAGCCATTTCAAGTCTTTTTCGCACGCACAAGTTCACTTGTTCAAGGGGAGTTGCATATTTGCAGGGGGCGTGCTTTGAGTATCCTGAAAAGTGATTTGGAGATTTGTGACTTGTGCTTTGTGCTTTTGCTCTTTTGCCGATGGTGTTGAGCCCTTTCGCTTCTTCTTGAAGGGTCGGCGTTTGTGGAGCTTTCTCTTGCGAAGTGACTTTGTTCTCGGCTTGTTCTTACTTTTAGTCACTTGCTTGAGTCTTGTTTTTTATTTCTTTTATATTTTGTTTATATCTTTGGTTACTATGTGTGTGTTGTCAATGCACTCATCAAGGGGGAGATTGAGGACCCGGTGTGTCCGAGGACTGATGGATGGTCGCTTCCTGGTGTGATGAGTGATTGACAACGTGGTGTGGATTGACGTTTCCCTTGGCTCAAGTATTGCAGGTGTAGAATGCGGCTTGGTTGCATTGGTGCAGGTGAAGAACAAGCGCAAAAGGTCTTAGCCATGACGGCCTCCGAGGAGCGGAGAGACAAGTAGGCTTGGTTCGAGGGACCCGGTGGCCAGATGGATCAAGTGCGGTTCACATGCTGGCAAGAACGAGCAAGGGGACGTGGTTCTGGTGCGAGGTAGCGGCTCACAACCGAAGCTCGTACGCGGACGTGAAGCCGGCGTAAGGTAGCGGCTAACAACCGAAGTTTGCGCGCGGGGTTTGGTGATTTGGCCACAAAATCATCGGTGGACGGTTTCCCTTGGTTTGGGCCTCAAAACCAAGGCCGAGGACTCGACGAGGCAAAGTTGGGCGGCTGGGCTGAGGTGACCAGCCAGGGGCGGTTTAACCGCCCTCCAGGGGCGGTTTAACCGCCTCCCCTTGGGCCGGCCCAAAATCGGCGTCGAGGAGCTTCGATCCGGAGGACATGCGGCGTGACTGCAAGGCTTGCGTCCGAGGGAAGCTAGCGTGCAGTGGAAGGTGTCCCGGCCGGAAAAATCTGATCCAAAAGTCAAATTTGCCCCTGAGGGGTATGTATCTCATTAAGGGTAGTTTAGTCTTTAGAGCACCACCACTTGGACTACTAATAGGGCCCTTAGGCCTTGGTGGCTGCCATCCTTCAGGGATCCTTTCATTTTCTCTTGGACTTGTAGTTTTCCCTTTATCCCTTCCACCTTGAACTACTTCGAATCGTTCCTAGTTTGTATAGGTGAATTCATGGTTTGTTGATTGAGTTTGTGCTGCTCATCTTTGTGCCATGATTTGAATCCACGAGTTCTTTTTTCGTTTACCTATTTTTGAAGGTATTTTTGGAGGGATTTTTGAGGGATTTTCGTTCTTCACTTCCTAGGGCGTTTTCTCTCGGATTTCTTTGGGGATTCACGTATGAGTGCCTTGTGCCTCTTTTGCTGGTGATCTCTTGCCCCCAAACGCCGGGAAACGCTTTGGATTTGCAGTTTTTGGGATGAACTCGGGGTGGAAGTGTTCTTCACGAGATCTGAGATTCCAGGAGTTCTAGAGTGGTTGAGGCCAAGATTTTTGGGGAATATACCCCACTGAAGGTGTACATCATCTCCCCAAAGTTTCGCCTCAAGAGCTCAAGCCGTTTGGGAGATCGACTCACGAGTTGACTTTTCCCAGGAGCTCCCAGATTGACCGCCCCCAGGAGGTTAAACCGCCCCCTAGGCGGTTAAACCGCCCCTAGGGAGGTTAAACCGCCCCTGGCTGGGTAGAGAAGGTTCTGCCTCGTTTCGGTTCATTTTGTGTTCGTTTCGATCGATTCGAGTTCCGCTGCGTGTTTCTTGCTCCTAGGGTCAGTAGCTTGACAGTGGCTACGTGATCTTGGCAAGATCGCTTTCGGAGGCGTTGGAGTTGATTTGGGAGAATAGCCGGATTGGTTGGAAAGAATTTTTATCGGCTCCCATTCACTCCCCCCCTCTCTGGTCGCCGATTCGGTCCTTCAACTACTACACAAACCCTCATCACAAACCGGTTCCAAACCCCTATCACAACCGGTTTTGGGGGGCGGATGAGATAAAGCGGCTGTGATAGTCCCCACTATTACCCATCACAACCGGTTTTTGTCTAGAACCGGCTGTGATAGTGGGGTGATCACAACCGGTTTTTGTCTAGAACCGGCTGTGATGGGGGGATATCACAGTCGGTTCTAGGCTACGGCCGGCTGTGATAGGCCCCCTATCACAGCCGGCCATAGCCTAGAACCGGCTGTGATTTTTTTTAATTTTTTCATATATCAAATATATTTCGCATATATATCAAATATTCCACAAATATCAATCACATATTCAGAACCCACATATAAAGCACGATGCATCCAAATATAACATTTCAACGAAACCATCTAAACGTTATTACATTAAGTTCATACACATCAAGTTCAATAGATGCATATCAAGTTCCGCTACGCTACGAGTGCATGTCAAATATATTACAAGTTCCATCTAGTCTCACGGCTTCATAATGTGGTATTCTCCATCTTCGGATATAACATGTTCGAGAATGAACCCGGCAAGCTGTTCTGAAAGTGCAATTATCTCGGTCGCAATCATCTCGGACGCACCAACCTCGGCTTCCTGCAACATGAGTGAGAGCAAAGCAAGCACATGAGTAGTGAAGCAAGAACATGAGTTAGTGAATCAAAAATGCATTAACATATATGGCTAAAACTATTGAGAAAGTAAAAGATGATACGAACCCTAGTTAGGTTCACATAAAGCGGTAAACTCCCACAAACCTGTCTCTCTAGAGCGCTAAAGTCATCACCAGTGTAGCAGTGGATGTAGTGCATGACATAGTACCCGCAGTGATTGTTTCCCATCGGCTGCTTTTTAATCCACTTTGTAGATGATACAATGAATTTATCTGTGACGAAGGGTCTATGCAACCCTTTGTTTTCCTTTTTCTTGCAATACATTTTGAAAGCCCTACAGGACATTTCGGAGTGAATGTGATTAGGCAGATGCAATCAATTTTGATCCAAAGAGTGATTTGTCTATACTTACTTGTTTAGTACTTGAATGAGTGGATCGATCATACGAAGGGGCCTATCTTTTGAGTCATAAACCTTGATGGAACTTTGAAGAATGCAAATATCCAAGAGAACATAATGGTTGCTGTAAACCAAAGGGTGGAACATGATCATTTTTGCCGCGTAACTAACAACGGTTAGATAAAGGAGAGATGGAATGTAACTAGGAACACACTTACAGGAAGTTGTACGGTAGAAGTATGCTTTCCTTCATTTTAAGAAGGCAAAAAGCATTGTATAAATAATGCATGGTATCAACATTTGTAAAATTCTTCTCATTTACTGCAACAGGGTCTAAGAAGGCTATGTCTTTAATCCCACGCTCTTTTAACAAGTGGGACTCCATCCTAAAAAAGATCTAGTTGTAAAATGCATTGTGTTGAGCAAAAGAAGTGAACAGAATGTACATCAGAAGAGAATACTTACAAGCACCACAGGAAGAGGATGTTGACGTCGAGAGCATCTTGCTGGTACAACTCAAATAGAGACTTGTATCCGAGGTACCTGTCGTGACGAGGACTGCCTTCAATTATTTGGCCAAAGAATTCCTTTGGGTACCTCACTCCAAAGTAAATGCCGGATTGACGTTTGTACCAATCATGCAAATTCCTCATCTTCATCGGTAGGCCAGCCACTTCTTCTGGGCAAACTAGGTCTTTCCCGTGCTCAAACGTCCAAGCTAATTTTGTTGGAGCAGTGACGAGGTAACCATCTTCATTCGCTATATTGTCCAAGTCTTCCTGAGTCATGCCACCTTCCTTGCAAAATTGAGCTTTAAGTGATTTCTCCTGATCAAGGTTATCTTGGTGCTTCAGCTTGCTAAATTCCAACATTGACTTCTTAGCAATGATTCGCTCAAAGTCTGTCTTTGGCGGTTTGTTATTCCCCATTTGCTTAACCAAGCACAACTTGTGAAAGTGCTCAACCGCCTGTTTGCCTAGCGTCGGCTCGTCCTTATCAGGGAGGAGGGATGTTATGCTTCCACTCACCGCTTTTTTCTTCTCTTTTAGCGAAGGCGGGCTTGAGTTGGATGCTCGCCGCTTCTGCGATGATCTGGTCCTCACCGGACTTTCAGTGAATGCACTTAGCAAGGACCTCGTAGCCGGCCTGCAAGGAGGAGTTGGTTCCCTTGGGGGGGTTTCTTTCCTTGGAGGTGGACTTGGTTCATTCAGAGGCGGACTCTGATCTATTTGAGGGCTAGGCTGACTTGGTACCCTCTCTGGTGGAAAAGTGTTCTCGTCTGACGACCCTTCCAAATCCGAATCAGTAAAGGATATGTAGCGCTTCCGCCACGCCACAAAGCATCCAAGGTTATCCTTGAGCTTAACCTTGTCATCCTGCCCTGCAATTTCCAACTCAACTATGCCGTATTTCTTCTTGACAAGTGCGTCAAGTGTCACTCTTGCAAAACCGGTCGGCAGTTCTCGACAATGCAAAACCTCTTTCTCTCGGGTAGGCTGAGCTAGACCTATGGCCACCTTGGTCTTGATAAACCCCGACATCACATATAACTTACAAGCCTTTGGTTCAGTGATCTCATCCACCGGGAATCTGTTATTGGGGTCTTCTACGGGGGGATGCGCGTTACTCACGCAACTGCTTCGAGGCAGCACAACTGGGCTAGCGAGAATGTCGCAGCCATCTTGAGCTGCAACAAGAGGATGCTGGCTCTGGCTTTGCTCAAGCAACTCTCCATGAATCTCCTCGCGAATCGTCTCACGCAACTTTGCTTGAGAAGCATCCATTTCATCACGAACTTTCTGCATAAGATCTTCAACTACTGCTTCTC
Organism: Urochloa ruziziensis; assembly: GCA_015476505.1. Lineage (NCBI taxonomy): Eukaryota > Viridiplantae > Streptophyta > Magnoliopsida > Poales > Poaceae > Urochloa > Urochloa ruziziensis. The sequence goes on from CM027119.1 coordinate 23,598,653, forward strand.
GCTGTGCTTTCGACCTTGATCGACTTCTGTACGAGTCAGAATATTCAGCGAAGCCAAGCTCCCACGGAACTAGCCCCATTCCTCGTACGCGGCCAGGATGCTCTTTGGTTCCCAAGGCTCGGCTCAGCACGTCATTCTCCCTATCTGGAACAAAAGCACCTGAGGCAACCTCCTCACGTACTTCTTGGATCCGTTTCACCAGATGTTTGGCACGTTCATCTTTGCTCACAAGCTTTCCATCAGGACCGTGACTACTCCCATGGGAGAGAGCAAATATCAAAGAACGTATCTCCCATCCTACGGTCTCGGGCATGACACCATTCTTTTCCATCTCTTGAAACTCTGCGTCCCATTATGGTAACTTGCGCACGATCCCACGAGTTCCCAAGTTATGATGGAGGGGGTTACTCAGTGCATTTTCAGTGTTCCGCTGGCTTATTTCTTTGGCCTTAGTGCTACTCTTGTATGCAAGAAAGTCAGCCCAGTAAGCCCTTTGACTTGGGTATTGATCCAAGTCTGGCTCGGTTCCCGCCTTGACATGCTTATATAGTACACACCTAAATTGCTTAAATCTCTCACCCATTGTCTTCAAGACCTTTTTCTTCGCTATTTCCCGCGCCGAGTCACTTGGGAAGCTAAAGCTCTCCAACAACTTCTCCCAACAGAACTCCTTGATCTGGTCCGGCACTGTGAGGTTCGGATCCTCCTTTCCGTTTCAGCTCTGATATTTTATCGGAACATTGTCCTTCACTATATTTCCGATGGCCGTTTTGTAAGGCCCCTGGACCGTATTAGGATCTACTGGCTCTCCGGATGCATCGACCGCGTTTATTACAGTTCGCCCTTGGGGCATCTTGCTTCGGCCTCGCTTGCCCTTAGGTTTTTCTCATGTTTCGGTCACCTCTGACCTGTTTCCAACATGCTCCTACGTGCAGAGATCAAAACTAATGAGATCAGTTTGTCACCAAACTAATTATAGCAAAGGTGTGTGCAAACGAACTACCTCCTCAGCACCAAAGTCTAGGTTGAGGTACGCGGAAGGGCTTCCTTCGTGGTTAGCACCATCATCTCCGCCATCCTGGTGAGCACCAGCATTCTCCACTTCATTCGCGTCTTGTTTGCCAAAACGGGCTCTCAACCGTGTGAAATGACGCATTTTCCTTACATAAAGTGAATACAAACTAAGATTCTGATTTATAAACTATCCCCTGCATATATTAACCATTTTAGGAGCTTAATTAAAATTGTCCAAACCAAGATACGATATGATGTCCAAACCAAGTTCTAGTTGGCTTCAGGCAGGGTGTTTGCTTGGTAGCAACGGCGGTGAGGGAAACCAAAATGATTGCATATGTTTATTAGATTATAACATCATGGATCATGCTACCTCTTTATTTGGTAAGCTAGCTAGCATAAAGATAACCTACGCGAGGGATGCTTACTGATCATTAGAGCGGAGGGATGATGTTTTGCCGTCTTCATCGATCTTAAACTACTATATGTACACAGTACAATCACTCATGTCTACTTGCAACTAATTAACAGAATATCGACGCAAGCCTAAAATTAATGAACATCTTTTCCTATTTGCTTTATTTTATTATATGTACACAAGGCTCATTAGAAACATGTTAAGGCACGCTGTGGTGGCACGCCCACAGCTCATGGCTGCGCGCCACCGTCTACGGCGCCCTCATCATCAGGCCCCGCTCGGTACGTATCATTCTCACCAACTGACCTAAGCTTAGTCCAATTGCAAGCTCATGGAAGCTATGGACGAAGGAGCCATTTGTTGATTGGCCAAGATTTGCAAGTGTAGTGTGGGCCACACAGAATATAGCAGAGATTATTAGCATTTCTTTTCACCTTTTCCCGCGTGTTAGTCACTGTTATCATTCACTGTTAGCTGTTGGTTGATACCAGCTTGCTTAATTATTAGCTTACCTAAGCTATAGCTAGCTGCTGCATACTGAGTATGCATGCATGAGAGTCAAACCCACATCGTCATCATGTTAATTGGACCACAAAAGTAAACATCTTTAGTCTTTACACACACTAAGCGTCATCGAGACGTCGATGGTTGGTCATCCCGGCTGCAAAAAGGAAAAAGACCGTGATTGACGGGCGTCCAAAAGTACATGTTGGCATTTCATCGAACACCTTCAGTGCAAGGGGGTAGGGGGTGGATCCGGAGCTCACCTGGGTCGCGGGGGCGCCGGGGTCGGGGTCGCCGGGGGCGCCGGGGTCTTGGTGGAGCGCGGGGGCGTCGAGGGGGAGCGTCGAGCGGCGGCGGCGTCGAGGGCGGCGTCGAGGGGGGCGTCGAGGGGGAGCGTGGAGGGGGAGCGTCGAGCGGCGGCGGCGTCGAGGGCGGCGTCGAGGGGGAGCGTCGAGGGCGGCGGCGTCGAGGGCGGCGTCGAGGGGGAGCGTCGAGCGGCGGCAAGCGTCGAGCGGCGGCGGCGTCGAGGGCGGCGTCGAGGGGGGCGTCGAGGGGGAGCGTCGAGCGGCGGCAAGCGTCGAGCGGCGGCGGCGTCGAGGGCGGCATCGAGGGGGGCGTCGAGGGGGAGCGTCGAGCGGCGACCGTGACGAGCGCCGGCGCCGTCCAGGGCAGCGTCGACGGCGGCGAGCGGCGACGGCGAGCAGAGCGTCGAGAGCGAGCAGCTAGCGCGACTGGGAAAAATTGGAACGGGCGGGCGCGCGCGGGCCTATTTAGATAGGCATCACAACCGGTTTTTAAACGGTTTTAAACCGTTTGTGATATATTTTTCCATTTTCGCAGCCAAAAAATCATTTAATTCATAGAAAATAGAATATGTCTCGAAAAAATTGGAGACTCCTGCACTAGGCTAAACTTAGTGTATATCACATATTAAAAAATATGTATACTGTATGAACAATTTCAAAAATGTTTGAGTGTGTGCAAAATACACACTGAGCCTAAGTAGTTTGGAATAACGAGACACCTCTATTGCTTTAGTAACGATCGCTAGTTTTGATGTAGTGCAAAAATTTGAATCTCTAATTTCAAAGTTAGTAACCACAAAGAGGACCATGTTTGGTGCTTTCTCTTTTTTCAAATTATTTACTAAGAACCGTTTGTGATGTATTTTTATTTCTCACAAAGACAAAATAATTTAATTCATAGAATAAAGCTAGAAAAATTGGTACTACTGCACTAAGCTAAACATGGTCTTACACTTTATTCAAATCTTACATCACCATAATACAGTAGTCTAGCTACCCCTGCATCACCATAATTCAAGTCTTACACAATCACACACATTATTAAATTCTTACAAAACCATAACACAATATCACAACCGGTTTTCTTACAATATCACACTGATAGCACAACACGCATTACTAAGTCCTTACAACACCATAATACAGTAGTCTAGCTACCCCTGTACGCCACAAACCCTCATGAGATAGGTAGGATAGTTTACATCAATAATGTTTATATTAAGATAACGATCCACATAATCTAGTGCATATATTAATGCACTATCCTTTGCCTTATAATTCGCATCCAATGTCTCACCATATATTGTCATCGAAGGCACTTCTGGTGAAGTCAAGGTTACACATGCTTGAAAACAACCATTTACTCGATATGAATGTGGCGGTATGAATGAGTAGCCCAACTGTGGTAGGATGTGATGCAGCACTTCTCTTAGACCATTCTCTGTGTGCAGGAATCCATTATACAAGTCATCCTATACGTTAAACATATAAAATTAAGAGTTCAATTTGACATTTTAGTAAAAAATTAAGGAAAAAATAACATATGCATCAGAGTTAACTTACGTATTCCGATTCATAAGCAGGGGAAATCCTTTTAGGCATCTGCGTCACGTCTGTCTCATTCATCTCTAGTGCTTTGAGCTTGAAGAAACTGTAGTCCGGAAAGTAATGTCTTGTATGACTTTCCACTTGTACCAGGGCTTTTCTCATAGCATCACGTGCGGCAACAAATTCTTGATGGTAGGGTCCAGAATGCATGTGGAAAATAAAATTTTCACTAGGATGTGGGTCGCGCAAAGCACTGGCTTGGATTGAAAGAGAAACAATATATCTCCCACGATTTATACCACTTCTCTCTCTTATCACCATAGGACAAGAGCCACTTATGTGAGTTACTACAGTTTTGAACCATTCAAGTGCATTAATCGCCTGATTTCAAAATTAGTTAAGAATCAATACGATAACATAATAATCATATAATTTAATCACAAATAAATTACATTATACCAGTCTTACCAAATCCCTATGGATTTCAGGCACAATCGGAATGAACCCTTTAAATACCGGTCCTGGAGGGTTTGGTGGTGGCGCAGTGAGACCTCCCGAAAACATAGCTGGGTGTGGCGGATACAATCTACCACGACTTAATCTTGCACGCTGTCTCGGCATTATATATTTTCCTATTTAACGGAAGAAAACATTTAGCTATAGTTCTATATATGATATATAGCAACTTAAATACCTGAGCTTTGCACTCGTATCGAAAGAAAACTACGTACAACAATACAAATGAAAAAAACGCAGGAGAGAAGATGTATATATATACCTAAGCTTTGTTTGTCGACCGGGCGATGGTGGTGCTCGCGAGCAGGCAGCAGAGAGCGAGCGAGAGAGCTAGCAGAGCAAACGAGCGAGAGAGCGAGCCAAAGAGCTAGCAGAGCGAGAGAGCGAGCGAGCAAGTGAGCGAGAGAATGAGCTCGGGCGTGAGCTTGCGAGCAGACACAAGCAATAAGTGCTGGGCGGTTTTGCCTCGGGCTGTGTGCCACATCACAGCCGGTTTTTAACAAAAACCGGCTTTGAAAACACTCTTCACAGCCGGTTTTTATTAAGAATCGGATGTGAAAACACTCTTCACAGCCGGTTTTTATTAAGAACCAGCTGTGACAATGTTGTTCACAAACGGTTTTTAATAAAAACCGGCTGTGATGAATATTACAAATGTTTTATAATATTTTGCACATAATAAAATTAAAACAAAAAAGCATGGGAAATTAGTGCAATTACCTCTAAATACTTAAACAATAGTAGTGCAATTATCTCTAAATATATAAATAAAGTATAAGTAGTGCAATTAACTCTTAATACCAAAATAAGGTAAAAGTAGTGCAATTAACTCTAATTATTACATAACTATGCATTATTCAACTAACGATGACGGCCTCGTCATGATCACGTCGGATGTAAGCTGGCTCATCATCTTTCTCTTCAAACACAGGTAGGTCGACATCTGGCCCGAGGAGGCATGTCGTTGAAGTCATTCCCTTCTTCCTCGGTTGTGTCTTCAACACCGACGATCTTCCTTTTTCCTTGAAGAACAACGTGTTTTCCATCATTAGCGAGGTCCTTTGCATAGAAGACTTGCACTACATCTTTCGCCCAAACGAATGGTTCGTCTCTGTAGCCTGTCTTCTTAAGATCGACGACAGTCATACCATACTTGTCCTCGAAGACTGCCACTTGATTCACCCACTTGCACCGGAAAAGAGGTATCTTTAAGTTGGGCCCATAATCTAGATTCCAGATCTCTTCAATGGTCCCGTAGTATGTCTGCAAGTGTTGATTGTTGTCATAAGCATCGATACAAACACCACTGTTCTGGTTGACACTTTTTTTCATCTTGCTTTGTTGTGTAGAATGAGTACGCATTTATCTCATATCCTTGAAACTTTGTCAACGTACTTGATGGTCTCATAACCAACAAATCTAGCTCACGAGAACCAGTTTTACCAACAGTTAATTTCAATCTTAACCAGTCGCCAAAGCATTCTCTATGTTTTTTCATGATCCACTGTTGTTGTTTGGCTCTGTTCTGGTTCTGTAGCTCTCGCATATGCATTTCAATATATGGCGAAACTACAGATGTTTGCTGTAGAACAGTGTAATGTGCTTGTGTGAAAGCATCAAGGTCATCGATCCTGCTCGAATGACGGCCGATCGTCCCCCTCCCAACCAGCCTTCCCTCGTGGCGTGATAAAGGCACACCGACTCTTGGCAGATCCAAATAGTATGTGCAGAACTCAATTGCCTCCTCAGTCTCCCAACCATTTGCCATGCTAGCCTCCGGTCTGAATCTGTTTCTAACATACTTCCTAAGCACACTGTTTAACCTCTCGAAAGGAAACATGTTATGCAGGAACGTTGGACCAATTGATTTTATCTGAGCAACAATGTGAATAAGCAGATGCTCTGACATGTCAAAAAATGTCGGTGGAAAATGCATCTCGAGCCTGTTTATAGTATGGATCAGGTCTTCTTGAAGCTTGTCTAGCGTTGTTGGATCTATAACTTTGTGTGATATAGCATTGAAGAAAGAGCACAACTTTATGAGGGGATCCCTCACCTTCGGTGGCAGCACACCCCTTAACGCAACAGGGAGAAGTTGTGTCATGATAACGTGGCAGTCGTGGGCCTTCATGCAACTCATGTTGAATTTTGACTCCAGTATGTCACACCCGGCCCATTTGTTTCGGCCCAGTAGTGGCCTGTTAGCGCGGTGTGCGCGAGTTTAGTACCACCTTGCTAGTTGAGCAAGGGTGGAGCCAACTTATAAGCCTTTGCCCCCCAGCCATAGCACCCTCGGGTTAACCCTTTTACACGAAGCGAGGACGAAAGTCTAAGAAGGGTGCTATGTGTACGCGTGCCTGCCCCTCGGAAGGGCGTTGGCGTTCCTTAGCCTAACAGATAAATCTGCAAGCGTACAGATGCCGATGTAGCTTTCACCTAGGAGTATTCCAGGGTATCGAATCCACGAGGAATGAGAAGTGTACTAGAAACGGCTCTGGTATATCCAGGGACGATGGGAGTGAAGAAGAACAGATAAGTGGGTAGAGGTAATCTAATGTCGACTTGCTAACCTCCTATCAGGAATACTTGATTCCTCTAGTTGCTTCGACGGCTAGAACAGGAGAACCTCAGAACGGGGTGAGAGAGGGGGTCCTCCGGGCTCAGCACTACTGTTATGAGTACACCCGAACGTGGTGGACTACGAAGGACGGACAGGGCTGTCACCATCTGCCGCCTACCACTGCAGTTCCGTGGGGTGCAACACAACCTGAGGTAGCTAGCCAGCACATCACGACGCCTAAGCTTTCAGCTACTGACCGCCCCTCCCGCGAGTAGGGGAGGAAACCCCAAAACAAGAGTCGCTGTCACTCGCGCAGACTCAGGTACCCGCAACTTGAGAAAGCATTCAAGAACTACTAATGTAAGGAAAGAAAGCAGTAAAGACAAAAGAAGAGGAACTTTACTCGAACTGAAGCTTCATTCCTCGGAGGCACAAAGTTGGAGAGGGGCCGGCACTTCGGCTCCTCTCCGGACTCTCACCTCACCACTCTCCCTATTTTATAAGCTAGATAGGTAGCACTACACTACACTTGGACTTCTTCCTTTCACCATGGTGTGTAGAATGGGGGTGGAGGTCGCCTTTTATAGCCTTCCAAGGGCGGTATCACGCGTAGGAATGACGCCAAGGACCTGCTTAGCTTCCACGCCAAAGGGGAGGAGTAACGGCCACGATCATAGGCCGGCCGGCCTACTTCAGGCCGTTCGGCCTGGAGATGGTGCCATTTGGCACCGTCTTTCTCCTGGACGGTCCTGATGCTCTCCTAATGACGGTTGCAGTGGCGTTTGATCCACGCTCGGCAGTTAGAGGCCGGTCGGCCTAGGCTAGGCCGGCCGGCCTGGCTCTGGCCCCCCTTGGCCCTCCGTTGCACCGACATGCTCGTGGACGGTTGCTTGTTGTCTGAAGAGGCGGTTCCGATCCAAAAGTTTGGTTTAGTGCTGCATGTGGGCCTTCCGCTCCATGTCTTAGGCCTTTCGGTCTCAACTTCACTCATCCTTGTGAAATCCATGCTTGGGGGTACTTTGGTGACATCCTAAGGCCATCTTGCAAAGGTTGAGGTGGTTTAGTGGAGGTCCAGGGCTGGCCGGCCTTGTCCAGGCCGTTCGGCGTCCGGCCGGACAGGTTTTGCCGGTGATTTTCCCGGAGGCGTAACTTTCTCGTCCGGACTCCGAATTGGGCCATCCAAATATCCAATTCGATCATCTCGGAGAGCTCTTCGACATGGTGCTGTCAATTATGTGATTTGGGTCACTTTTGAACCATGTCCAAGTCTCCTTTGTCTTGAGATGAACCTTCACTTGTATGGCTTCACCAATGTTGGTATTTATGCACCATATTACCTATATTTCCTTGCAAAACAAATTGGTGCACAAAACTCATGGAACTCATTAGTTTAAATAAAATATTATGTGAGCATCACTTAGTTTCTTCATTAAGTTGGGAATGTTGACGGTCAAAAGTGGTGAATAGTGGCCGTCAACACACCCCACGCTTAGATCTTTGCTCGTCCCGAGCAAAGGGTAGGATTGAAGAACGCCGGGCCGAGCAAGAACTAAGGTGGACTTTGATGCACAACTTCTCAAGGTAATGGCTAGTATAAACGTTATTCCAAAACATTTGTCATACCTATGGGGTTTGAAGTGGCTATGATACCTGCCTTGAGCGGTTGAAAAGTGCAACAACTCGAATGAAGATATAACTTCCCTCTTCATCAACCATACTTGGAGTTTTTTTTTTTTAAGAGAAGAATACCTTAGCTCATAAGATCCTCAGATGGCACTCTCAAGTCGCTCATGTGGTATTTTCATTCCTCACTGAGGCTAGTAGCAAGCCTCTCCCTACAATCTATAGGCTTATGTGGAGCTCGGGTAGGGGAAATGTAGGCCCACCTATGTTGTGTATATTGTTAAGTCAAAAATTGGTCCTAGTGGAAGTTGTGACACTTCATATTCCGATCATTGAGAAATAGATAATCAAGGATGGAGGAGAAAATGGACACAACACAAGCACAATGGATTGTGATGAACAAACCATAAATTATGCTTTTGAAAGAATATGGCCTTGGGCGGTACTCTTTATTTTCCATGGGTTACTCTTAGGACTTTGGAGACTTGAAACTATCGAGCTCTCTATCTCTTTTTTTTCTTTTGCCCATGACTAGGCGAGTTTTGTTTTTTTTGCTAGATAGCTCCATGTCTTTTCTCAAATTGGAGGAGGGATGACTAGAGTATTTATTTTGAAAGGCCATATTTGTGGATAGGATTTGGTCAAGGGTATATGGATGAAATGATTTTGGTTTGGTTTGATGGAGGAATGTCTGATGAAAGTGGATGCAAGAATCCATTTTGGAATCAGCATCTCCAAACATGGAAAGGCTAGCACTAATGATTGACATAAAGGAAGAACTGATCGGTATTGAAATGTCACTTTCCCATAAGGACACAAAGTTTGACAAACCTTAACACAACTATATAGGTGGCATATGCATAGGTTTGAGCATGTGAAATATTTGGCTCTGGTAGGAATTTTCGACCACTTAGGAATTCTGAGCCTAAGGGTTTTCATGTTTTTTTTTCAAAGAAAAGTCTCCAAGTAAGAATTAATAAAGAAGAAAGAAACACTTCTATCTCATTATCTCACACTCGTCAACAACTTAGGCAAGATCCTCCTAAATTTTTGATCCCACAAGCATAGAGTACTAGTTAAGGAATAAAGCTTGTGCTTGCCGACATGTGAGATGCAAAGTTGTGATCAAGATAACTTGTTGCATCATCATTCATTTTTTTTTATATGTGAACAAGAGGCTCAATCCAAAGATATGAACATTATAAAATAACCTCAAGTGGGGGAATAAAAGTGCAAACCAGCATTGAAGGATTGACCATGCTTTGCTTCGTGCTCAAATTATGTCCTCCCCCACGCTCAGATTTTGCGACACTTGGTGCCAAAAAAAATTGAGCGTCTGAGGCTGTAGCCTTTTGCCCAACTCTTCGTTTATTTGAGTCTCAACTTGAAAGGTTAGTGACAAAAATACCCAAAGGAAGCAGAGTCCTAAAATTATGTCATGAAACTTTGTTCGGTTTTATGTATTGAAAATAAAGATTTTTTTATTGTTATATTTTTTTTGTGGGATTTGAAAGAAAGAAAGGAAAAAAATGAATGAAAATACGGGTTACTTCCCGGCAGTGCTTGTTTATGGTCAAATTCTCGACCTTGGGAGCCTCTTGTCGAAGTAGCAGCTAGCTTGGTGTTGTGGCTCCCTCCATCACCAATCTTCGGATGTCGTTTTTCTAGCTGCAAGGTTAGCACAACATACCACGACGAGATTTGCAATACTTATGATAAACAAAATCATCCATAACCACCCTTTTGAAATTGTTTTGATGGGGCATGTGATGGTTGGAGTCATCGTGTGTGCTAATGGTGGGAGTAGATGGAGTATCCACAGGAAAACATGGATCTTTGGGTTTCTCAAAGACGAAATATCCATGCTCATCATTTTCTTCCGAACCCGACATGGAATCTGCTACCTCAGGAATATCTATAGAGCAAACATTTTCAGAATCAAGCCTGTAGTATTCTTGAGGCGTATCTTTCTCTTTGATATGGAAGTCCTTTGATTTTTCTGGATCAAGAAGGAAAGCATTCTCCTCAAAATCGCAAAATTGATATGATCCTGGGAATTCTGAGGGGTTTGATGAGATAGGAGCTTTGAACTCCTCATCAGAAAATTCGAATTCGTCTTCCGAGAATTGAAACTCCGGATTGAGGGATGGTGAATCCTCCTTAGGAGCTTTGAACTCCTCATCGGAAAATTTGAATTCATCTTCCAAGAATTGAAACTCCGGATTGAGGGATGGTGAATCCTCCTTAGGGGATTCAGTCTTGTCCCTTGAGTATTGGAGACCCGGGAGTGTTGAGAATCGGGATGCCGTCTTAAGGAATGGAACATACTGCTGGGCATCGGTCCCGGATTCTTCTTGTGGGTCGGAGGTCTCTACCTCAGATTTTCTATAGGCATCATCTTCTTTTCCTAGTGATGATGGGACATCACCGTATGCTATCGATTCATCGTCATCGAACATGGAATAAAAGAAAGGTTGATGATGATCATAGGAGAGCTTAGGATCTAAGGTAGGGGGTTTTGGTTCGGCAACTTTCTGTTGGCAAGGTGATGGAGAATGACCAAAAGCATTCATTCTATCAGCAGGCTCTTGAGATTTTTCAGGCAGATCTTCATATACTCCGGTGTGCTCAGTATTCTTGAGCATCTTATTTAGGGTGGCTCTCCCCTCACTTACGGTTAAGAAGAAGAAAGAACCTTTAGAAGCTGCATCCAACTGGAGTGCACTCTCTTTTCTAAGACCACCAGCAAAGTGTTGTAACCACATAGCCTCGGGTATACCCAAATCTGGCCCTGAAGCTAAAAGTTTGGTGAAACGAGCCCAAGCTGCTCCCAAACATTCTCCCTCTCGTTGCTTGAAAGAGAGGGCTTCTGTACGAAGGGCGACGACCTTCGATACGGGGAAGAATTTGAGACAAAACTCATCTTTGAGGGTATTCCAATCACCTTTTACGGTCTCTACGGTCATATAATACCATTCTTTGGCAACATCAGTCAGGGAGAATGGGAAGAGCTTCCATTTCACCGCTTCATGATGCATGCCAGGTATTGAGATGAGGGAGCAGTTCTGCTCTAATTCTCATAGGTGGGTGTAAGGATTTTCATCCTTGTGCCCAGAGAAAGATTGTGATCGAACCAAGGCCGCAAGACTAGGACGGATCTCGAAGCCTGAGGTATGGATGGGGTGTGATGAAGGTGGAGGCACCCAATGATTATGCCCTGGTGCCGAGAACTGACGGAGGGTAATGGAAGCCATGGGGAAGGTGGGATAATTTTTTTTATAATAAGGGATGGTATGGTAGGTGGAGTGATACAAGGGTAAACTAGGACGAAACTAGTACAGCTACCGTTCCCCGGCAACGGCGCCAGAAAGCTTGTTGGCGTTCCTTAGCCTAACAGATAAATCCACAAGCGTACAGATGCCGATGTAGCTTTCACCTAGGAGTATTCCAGGGTATCGAATCCACGAGGAACGAGAAGTGTACTAGAAACAGCTCTGGTATATCCAGGGACGATGGGAGTGAAGAAGAACAGATAAGTGGGTAGAGGTAATCTAATGTCGACTTGCTAACCTCCTATCAGGAATACTTCATTCCTCTAGTTGATTCGACGGCTAGAACGGGAGAACCTCAGAACGGGGTGAGAGAGGGGGTTCTCCGGGCTCAGCACTACTATTATGAGTACACCCGAACGTGGTGGACTACGAAGGATGGACAGGGCTGTCACCACCTGCCGCCTACCACTGCAGTTCCGTGGGGTGCAACACAACCTGAGGTAGCTAGCCAGCACAGGCACCACGCCTAAGCTTTCAGCTACTGACCGCCCCTCCCGCGAGTAGGGTAGGAAACCCCAAACAAGAGTCGCTGTCACTCGCGCAGACTCAGGTGCCCGCAACTTGAGAAAGCATTCAAGAACTACTAATGTAAGGAGAGAAAGCAGTAAAGACAAAAGAATAGGAACTTTACTCGAACTGAAGCTTCATTCCTCGGAGGCACAAAGTTGGAGAGGGGCCGGCACTTCGGCTCCTCTCTGGTCTCTCACCTCACCACTCTCCCTATTTTCTAAGCTAGATAGGTAGCACTACACTACCCTTGGACTTCTTCCTTTCACCATGGTGTGTAGAATGGGGGTGGAGGTCGCCTTTTATAGCCTTCCAAGCGCGGTATCACGCGTAGGAATGACGCCAAGGACCTGCTTAGCTTCCACGCCAAAGGGGAGGAGTAACGGCCACGGTCATAGGCCGGCTGGCCTACTTCAGGCCGTTCGGCCTGGAGATGGTGCCATTTGGCACCGTCTTTATCCTGGACGGTCCTGATGCTCTCCTAATGACGGTTGTAGTGGCGTTTGATCCACGCTCGGCAGTTAGAGGCCGATCGGCCTAGGCTAGGCCGGCCGGCCTGGCTCTGGCCCCCCTCGGCCCTCTGTTGCACCGACACGCTCATGGACGGTTGCTTGTTGTCTGAAGAGGCGGTTCCGATCCAAAAGTTTGGTTTAGTCGCTGCATGTGGGCCTTCCGCTCCATTTCTTAGGCCTTTCGGTCTCAACTTCACTCATCCTTGTGAAATCCATGCTTGGGGGTACTTTGGTGACACCCTAAGGCCATCTGGCAAAGGTTGAGGTGGTTTGGTGGAGGTCCAGGGCCGGCCGGCCTTGTCCAGGCCGTTCGGCGTCCGGCCGGACAGGTTTTGCCGGTGATTTTCCCGGAGGCGTAACTTTCTCGTCCGGACTCCGAATTGGGCCATCCAAATATCCATTTCGATCATCTTGGAGAGCTCTTCGACATGGTGCTGTCAAATATGTGATTTGGGTCACTTTTGAACCATGTCCAAGTCTCCTTTGTCTCGAGATGAACCTTCACTTGTATGGCTTCACCAATGTTGGTATTTATGCACCATATTACCCATATTTCCTTGCAAAACATATTGGTGCACAAAACTCGTGGAAATCATTAGTTTAAATAAAATATTATGTGAGCATCACTTAGTTTCTTCATTAAGTTGAGAATGTTGACGGTCAAAAGTGGTGAATAGTGGCCGTCAACACACCCCCACGCTTAGATCTTTGCTCGTCCCGAGCAAAGGGTAGGATTGAAGAACGCCGGGCTGAGCAAGAACTAAGGTGGACTTTGATGCACAACTTCTCAAGGTAATGGCTAGCATAAACGTTATTCCAAAACATTTTTCATACCTGTGGGGTTTGAAGTGGCTATGATACCTGCCTTGAGCGGTTGAAAAGTGGAACAACTCGAATGAAGATATAACTTCCCTCTTCATCAACCATACTTGGAGTTTTTTTTTAAGAGAAGAATACCTTAGCTCATAAGATCCTCAGATGGCACTCTCAAGTCGCTCATGTGGTATTTTCATTCCTCACTGAGGCCAGTAGCAAGCCTCTCCCTACAATCTATAGGATGACGTGGAGCTCGGGTAGGGGAAATGTAGGCCCACCTATGTTGTGTATATTGTTAAGTCAAAAATTGGTCCTAGTGGAAGTTGTGACACTTCATATTCCGATCATTGAGAAATAGATAATCAAGGATGCAGGAGAAAATGGACACAACACAAGCACAATGGATTGTGATGAACAAACCATAAATTATGCTTTTGAAAGAATATGGCCTTGAGCGGTACTCTTTATTTTCCATGGGTCCCTCTTAGGACTTTGGAGACTTGAAACTATCGACCTCTCTATCTCTTTTTTTTCTTTTGCCCATGACTAGGCGAGGTTTTTTTTTTTTTGCTCGATAGCTCCATGTCTTTTCTCAAATTGGAGGAGGGATGACTAGAGTATTTATTTTGAAAGGCCATATTTGTGGATAGGATTTGGTCAAGGGTATATGGATGAAATGATTTTGGTTTGGTTTGATGGAGGAATGTCTGATGAAAGTGGATGCAAGAATCCATTTTGGAATCAGCATCTCCAGACATGGAAAGGCTAGCACTAATGATTGACATAAAGGAAGAACTGATCGGTATTGAAATGTCACTTTCCCATAAGGACACAAAGTTTGACAAACCTTAACACAACTATATAGGTGGCATATGCATAGGTTTGAGCATGTGAAAAATTTGGCTCTGGTAGGAATTTTCAACCACTGAGGAATTCTGAGCCTAAGGGCTTTCATGATTTTTTTTCAAAGAAAAGTCTCCAAGTAAGAATTAATAAAGAAGAAAGAAACACTTCTATCTCATTATCTCACACTCGTCAACAACTTAGGCAAGATCCTCCTAAATTTTTGATCCCACAAGCATAGAGTACTAGTTAAGGAATAAAACTTGTGCTTGCCGACATGTGAGATGCAAATTTGAGATCAAGATAACTTGTTGCATCATCATTCATTTTTTTCATATGTGAACAAGAGGCTCAATCCAAAGATATGAACATTATAAAATAACCTCAAGTGGGGGAATAAAAGTGCAAACCAGCGTTGAAGGATTGACCATGCTTTGCTTCGTGCTCAAATTATGTCCTCCCCCACGCTCAGATTTTGCGACACTTGGTGCCAAAAAAAATTGAGCGTCTGAGGCTGTAGCCTTTTGCCCAACTCTTCGTTTATTTGAGTCTCAACTTGAAAGGTTAGTGACAAAAATACCCGAAGGAAGCAGAGTCCTAAAATTATGTCATGAAATTTTGTTCAGTTTTATGTATTGAAAATAAAGATTTTTTTATTGTTATATTTTTTTTTGTGGAATTTGAAAGAAAGAAAGGAAAAAAATGAATGAAAATACGGGTTACCTGTGGGGGATATAGTACCCGGGTACCTCACGAGCAAGCCTGGCAGCCCACCAAAAGGGGGCAGCCCAGCCCACCGTTCCGGACCTGAAGACGTGCGGGACAAGTCGGCGCACGGAGGAAGGATCTGGAAGGAGAAGTCCTAGTTAGAATAGGAATTATTGTAAAGAAGGAAAGGATTCTTAGAGATAGGATCGAATACAAACCGACTTGTAACCCTGCCCCCCGATATATAAGGCGGGCAGGGACCCCCTCAAAAACAACTCACCACAACTACACCACAGCCGAAGACATCTCATCTGACAATTTACGCAATACAACACCCCAAAACAGGACGTAGGGTATTACGTCGAGTCGACGGCCCGAACCTGTATAAACCCTTGTGTCTGTCCATCCTAACCATCTTGCTTCCGATCTTTGCGATCTTCCCTACATTACAAATCACTTCCGTGGGCTACCCCGTGGAAGACTGCCGGAGATAATATCACCGACAGTGGCGCGCCAGGTAGGGGATATCGCCGAGATCAAACTGGTAAGCTCGATGGATCGCGTCAAGATCTTGGACAGCTGCAACCTCCCGGACGTCGACGAAGTCGAGATCCAGTTCGGGGACGTCATCACCACCGCCTTGGATACCCAAGCGGCAGGAGCTACGGTCGCCACGGAGATCTCCTCTCTGGCGCCGACTTCGGCCATTACGGCCCAATCCGGTCCGATCGCATCTGATCGTGCCGGATCTACCCCGCTGAGTCCATCGCAGAACGCGAGGCCAGACCAGTCGGGAACAGATCTACAATCACTCGGTTCCGATCCGACTCCTGAGAGTCGCGTCGCCGAATCATCGCAGAGCGTAAACGCTCAACCAACACGCGTCCAGAGCCCTGAGGTCATTGCTGTTCAGACCCCTGGCTTTTGCGCGCTTGCTCGGAAGCAAAAGATGAAGGACATCGTCCAGTCGGATGATTACTTCTCTGGGAGCGACTCCTATGGGTTAGATCTACTGGGACCCTCAATCCTGGACGATCTGCCGGAAGGATACACGGTGTCCGATGCCTCTACAGAGCCGGAACTACTAGGATCACTCGGAGAATTGACTCCGAGTAGTTTGGAGCGTTATACGCCCACATCCGACTTCTCCGAGTCCGAGGAAGACTACCTCACGCAAGAGGGAGTCGGATCCTATTGCTACATGGTGGCGCCAGCAACGCCAACCAATCCTGTCTCAGAAGATGAGGTCACTCCTGCTGAGGAGACGACCGAAGCCAGGAACCAGCGTCGAGGACGCAATGCCAGTCGGGCGACTCGCAGAGCCGCACGACCGCACGGAGCCGCCGCGTCAGGATCTGGCACTGCTCGACTCCAGGAGCCTCGCTCTGAAGATCATCGTCGCCAACGGGATCAACACGAGCGGAGGAGCGCCCGGAACTTGATGCGCGACGGCACGTTCGAGTTCAACGGACACGAGGTCTACGAGACACCGGTCCAGAACCTCGTTACTATCAACGAGGAAATCAATCGGCTGCCGCCTAACACTCCGGGCCTGGAAAAGGTAAGGGCTCTTGTGCAGGCCGCCTCCGTCCAGGTTCACCAGATGCAAGGCAGAACGACCACGGACGCTCCTGAACCCGGTTCATCGCGACACCGGGCCGGCGGCGGATCGGGTCGTGATGAAGACCTCCGCACCACGATCAACAGAGATCGAGATGCGAGGGACATCATCACCAACAGCACCGAAGAGCGCCACCGTGAGGAAATCCGACGGCGCGAAGAGTACGATCGGGATCATGGAAATCCCCGTCGTAACCCCAACAGGAGCGGTTACTCGACAGAGTCAGACTACTCTGACCTCTCCGGTAGCCCGAGGCGCGGCAACAATGGCGGTCGACGACGAGTGCTTCCACCACCCAGGCGACCGACTCCACCAAGAGATCGAACTCCACCGCGCAACAGAACCTACCGGCAGGACCGAACTCCACCCAGGACTCGGAACTATCGGAGGACCCGTTCCCCGCCTAGGGACCGGGATCGCAGGAGGGACAGCACACCCCCAAGAGCAGCTGACGGATCGGGTCCGAACGATTCCCGCCCCAGAGGTCGGATCGGCGGATTCCAGTCGTTCACCGAGCGCTTGAGAAGCGTGACGTGGCCCAGAGGCTTCAAGCTGTCGGATATCGACAAGTACGACGGGAAATCTGACCCATCTCAATGGCTTCAGATCTACTACACCGCCGTACAAGCGGCCGGCGGCGACGAGGACGTGATGGCAAACTATCTTCCCATCATGCTCACCAAGGACTGCCGCAACTGGCTGGCAGGACTCCCGCAGGACGCCATCGACAACTGGGAGCAGCTTACCGAACTTTTCATCGGTAACTATCTCGGTACCTGGGAAAGGCCCGGGAGCAAACGGCTCCTCGGTCAGATCAGGCAGCGTAAGAACGAGACCCTGCACGACTTCGTGCGCAGGTTCTCAGAAAAGCGCAACTCCATCACGGACGTCACGGATCAGGAGGTGATGTCAGCTTTCCAGCGCGGCATCTCCGATGGGAGACTGATCCATAAGTGGACTCGGAAGCCACCCGCGACGGTCAATGACATGTTCCGGGTCGCTAGCACGTGGGCGGACGCCGAGATCGCGGAAAGAGAACAGCTCAGCGAGATCAGAAGTCGCTGGGAAGAAGAGAACAAGACGACTCGCAAACGCGACCGCCGCGACGACGAAGACCGACACGACGACCATCGACGCAATGACAGCCAACCTCGCAAGAAGAAGAGCGAGGGAGACATGGTCGCCGCCCTGGACCGGTCCAGAGGCCGGGTAACTCCAGAGGACTTCCAGCGCATGCTCGACGAGCAATGCCCTTACCACAAACACAAGCACTCGGCGCGAGAATGCTACGGGCTCAAGCGAGCCTTCACCAGAGGCAACAGAGGCCCTCCATACAGAAAGAGGAACGATGGTTCCCCGCGAGACGACAGGCGAAACGACGAGCCCGGCGATGACTTTCAGGAAGCCGACCGAGTGGTCCGCATGATCTATGGCGGACCAGAGTTCGAGTCGAAGCGCCAGCAGAAGCTCACCCATCGCCAGGTCATGCACGCGAGGGAGCCCTCGGTACCTGAGTACCTCAAGTGGTCGGAAGTTCCGATCACATTCACCCGGGAAGATCATCCAAACTTCATACCGAAGCCCGGGTCCCATGCCTTGGTGGTAGCCCCGACGATCCGCAACGTTCGGCTCACCAAGGTACTAGTCGACGGTGGCAGTGGCCTGAACATCCTCTTTGCTAACACATTGAAGGAGCTCGGCCTGACTACTCTCGATCTGAGTCCCCCCCAATCCGCATTCTACGGTTTGATACCGGGAGAGGGGGCAGAACCACTCGGGCACATCACGCTGCCCGTCACCTTCGGAGACCGGAATAATTACCGGACCGAGCACATGTAGTTCACGGTGGCGAACTTTGAAACTGCATACCACGCCATCCTTGGGAGGCCGGCACTCGCCAAGTTCATGGCGATTCCTCACTACGTCTACTTGCAGGTCAAAATGCTAGGACCGAAAGGCGTAATCACCGTCTTGGGAGACGTCCGAGTCGCATACACATGCGAGCAGGAAACTCTCAACGCGGCAGCCGCCCTGGCCATGTCCAAGCGCATGGAACAAGTACTGGCTGCATCACAGGAGGTGGACAAGGACGCTCTAGAGATCCCCACCAAGAAGCCAGCAAGAGAAGCCATCGCGCCAAGCAAGGAGACGGAGCTGAAGAGGATCTCTCTGGACCTGGACGACCCAAAGAAGACAGCCATCATCGGGGCAGAGTTGGACCCCAAATAGGAAGAAGTGCTCGTCAAATTCCTAAGGGAAAACGCCGACATATTCGCGTGGAAACCATCCGATATGCCAGGTGTCCCAAGGGAACTTGCCGAGCACTCCTTGAAGGTCAATCCGACTGCCAAACCGATCAAGCAAAGGCAATTAGGGCAGAGATTACAAAGCTGTTAGCAGCCGGATTCATTCAGGAGGTGTTCCACCCCGACTGGTTAGCTAATCCAGTTCTTGTAAGAAAAAAGAATAATAATGATTGGAGAATGTGCGTTGATTATACAGATCTCAACAAAGCCTGCCCTAAAGACCCCTTCGTTCCCCCCCGCATCGATCAAGTCGTTGACTCCACGGCAGGTTCCGCCCTGCTCTGCTTTCTCGATTGCTACTCAGGATATCACCAGATAGGCCTGAAGCTGGAAGACCAGATAAAAACCGCGTTCATCACGCCGTTCGGTGCTTTTTGTTACAACACAATGGCCTTCGGTCTGAAGAACGCAGGTGCAACCTATCAAAGGACAATTCAAGTATGTCTGGATCAATTGATTCCAGACATAGTAGAAGCTTACATCGACGACATCGTGGTCAAGATCATGAACCCCGAGGACATGATAGGGAATCTGACAAAAGTCTTCGAACGCCTACGCATATTCCGGTGGAAGCTCAACCCGGAAAAGTGTGTCTTCGGAGTACCCTCAGGTAAACTACTCGGCTTCATGGTCAGCAACCGCGGGATCGAGGCAAATCGCGAGAAGATCACGGCCATCACCAAGATGCTACCACCAACCTCTCAAAAGGATGTGCAGAAGCTTACTGGATGCATGGCAGCGCTCGGTCGTTTCATATCACGACTCGGCGTTCGCGGATTGCCGTTTTTCAAACTGCTCAAGAAGCAGGACAAGTTCGTGTGGGATGACGAGGCTAAGCGATCTTTCCAGGAACTCAAAGATTACCTGCAGAGTCCTCCCATCCTCGTCCCACCTCAACCAAGAGAACAGCTCTATCTCTACATCTCTGCTACTCCCCGAGTGGTTAGCACGGTACTAGTGGTCGAGCGTCCTGAAGAAGGACACGCATATGGAGTTCAGCGACCAGTCTACTTCATCAGCGAGGTTCTGACCGTATCTAAGGTACGCTACCCCCATGTGCAGAAATTATTATATGGAGTTCTTATCTCAGCAAGAAAGCTGAAGCACTACTTTGAGGCCCATCCAATCTCGGTGGTGAGCGAAAATCCTTTAGGGGAAATTCTCCATAACCGAGATGCCAGCGGCCGAATCGTCAAGTGGTCAATAGAATTGGCTGCCCATCACATAAACTTTGTTCCACGTACTGCTATCAAGTCTCAGGTCTTGGCCGACTTCGTAGCAGACTGGACAGAAAACCAAGCTCCGGCTGACGACGAGGTAGTTGAGTACTGGGAGATGTACTTTGATGGCTCCCTCCAGATAAAAGGAGGCGGCGCAGGCGTACTCCTGATCTCCCCAAGTGGACAGGAACTAAAATACGTCCTTCAAATCATGTTTCCAGTATCCAACAACGCAGCTGAGTATGAAGCAGCCTTGCACGGTCTCCGCATTGCAGTATCTTTGGGTATCAAACGCCTGATGGTACGCGGGGACTCTGCCCTGGTCATAAACCAGGTAAACAAGGACTGGTCCAGGACCAACGAAAAGATGGACGCATACTGCGAGGAAATTAGGAAGCTGGAAGGGAAATTCTATGGCTTGGAGTTCCATCACGTGGTGCGCGACCATAACAAGGCAGCAGATGAGCTCGCTAAGATGGGGTCCACCCGTGAAGGCGTCCCACCCGGAGTTTTCATACAAGATCTTATCAAACCATCCATCAAGATAAACCCGGATGGCACTGTCGCGGAGCAACAAGTCGGAGAATCCCCAGAGTCGGCCACATTAGTGGTAGACGAACCGTTGGACTGGAGGACACAGATCATCGAATATCTGGATAGCGGCATATTACCCGCAGAAGTCGCGGAAGACAAAGATTTAAACTCGCTCCACGAACAAATCGTGCGGCGCAGCAAAAACTACGTCATCATCGGAGACAAGTTGTATCGTCGATCTGGAGCTTCCCAAATCCTGCAAAAGTGCGTGAGTCGCACTGAGGGTATAGAGCTCTTGACTGACATACATAAAGGAATTTGTGGCAATCACGCCGGAGCTAGAACCATTGTCGGTAAAGCTTTCCGGTCTGGTTTCTACTGGCCGACTGCTGTAGCAGACTCAGAGAACATTGTGCGGCACTGCAAAGGGTGTCAGTATTTTGCAAGGCAAATACATGCACCTGCACAACAGCTGCAAACCATACCAGCGTCCTGGCCCTTCGATTGTTGGTGCTTGGATATGATTGGTCCATTTAAGAAGGCTCCTGGTGGTTTTGACCATGTCCTTGTAGCTATTGACAAGTTTACCAAGTGGATTGAGGTGAAACCAGTCAGAAAGCACACGGCAGCCAAGACCATCGAGTTCTTCACCAACATCACTCATCGCTTCGGAGTCCCAAATCGTATCATCACAGATAATGGTACGAACTTCGTGGCGCAGGAGTTTAAAGACTGGTGCAGCGAGAGGAGCATCAAGCTATGCCCCGCATCCGTGGCACACCCAAGGGCCAATGGCCAAGTCGAAAGAGCCAATGGCGAAATAATCAAGGCGCTCAGGGCCCGGATATTCAAGCAGCTGAAGCAACATGACGGACGATGGATCAAGGAGTTGCCGGCTGTAGTCTGGGGGCTGCGCACACAGCCGAGTCGTGCCACGAAGCAAACTCCGTTCTTTCTGGTTTACGGCTCGGAAGCTATCCTACCAACGGACCTCACATACGGCTCCCCACGAGTGGAGTTCTATGATGAATACGACGCGCAAGTAGCGCGCATTGAAGACCTCGACAGCATCGAGGAAAAGAGATTGGCTGCCCAGATCCAAGCCGCGCGTTACGCTCAGGTCCTGCGACGCTATCACGATCGATCAGTTAAGCAGAGGTCCTTTGAAGCAGGCGATTTGGTTCTGAGAAGGAAGCAAGACACCAAGGGCGCGCACAAGCTTGCGTCCCCCTGGGAAGGTCCATATATCATCAAGTCAGTAAGTCGCCCAGGCTCATATCGACTCATGACGGAAGACGGCGTAGACATCCCAAATCCGTGGAACATCGAGCACTTACAGCGTTTCTACGCCTAATCCAGTTATGTATTTATCTTTTTTATTTTTAGATTTATTTTTTCTGAGTGATTTTGGAGGGTATTCACCCCCAGTTACGACTCGGCATGTTCACAATGAGTTATCAATAAAGTTGATTTCATCTTTCATCTATTTCTACTACTCGCATTTCCTCTTTCGCGTCACGCACATAAAGTATGAGGGGAATAAACCTTAAATCGAGAGGGAAAGTACTCGCCAAGTCAAAGCTCTAAACGTACGACAAAGACTCTGCGGCATGAGACTGAGACCAACGAGGCTAATCTACTCCGTAACAGGTCAACCACTCAGAAATTAAGGCTAGCGCAGAAAGAAAGGGAGTTGTAGACCAATAAAAACTTATATACAAAAGTGACAATTCAAACATTGTTCAAAAACAGTACTGGTTCGACCAAATACTACAAATATTTGTTTACATTGCAGGGTCACCAGCACCAGACGGGGCCGCTTCATCCGAGTCATCAACAACGTCCTTGGACAGGACATTGGCGATGGGCTCGACTTCATGGAGTAGTCTGCCCACGTCGTCTTCAGAAGTGCCGGCAGCATACCCACGGCCGAGTGGCTCCAGGTCTGACGCCGGGAATAGCGACTTGAGCACCGCCAGGACATGGCCACAGCTGGCCTGGCTGATGGAGCAGAGCTGCCGCCGGAAGTAGCGGGGGAGCGCCCGAACGCGGTCGAGGATGGAAGCTGAAGACGATGACGCCTCCGGCTCGATCTCCTCCGCCACCACTCGGATAGCATCCTCCAGCGCTATCTTCTCAGTGCGCAGCGCCTCAGCCTCACCTTGCAGCTGGGCCACCTTGGCAGTGAGCTCTGCGAATTGGGACATAGTCCGATATCGATAATCTAAAGAAGGTTAGATCTGAATAACATTTTCACGTCTGACAGAAAAACAAATAATGAAGAACATACCTCTGAGCTCGTGCACGGCCTGGGCCTCGTTGAGTTTGGCCTGCTCTACCTCCCCGCATAAATCACGGGTGGTACGCTGGGCTTCCTCCAACTCAGCCTGGCGCTCGACCGCAGCAGCCTCGAGCTCAGCCACTCGGGCCACCAAGGAGTCGGCCTTAGCAACCGCAGAAGATAATTCTTGAATAACCGAGGCTTTGGCCTCGGCATCAGCAGCTAAGTTCTGCAAAAACAAGTCAGATGACAATATGAATCAATATACCACTCGGTATTTGATATCAACAAGATAAGTAGCTCGGGAAGTACCTTGGCTATGTGGCCCATGCGACGATGGAGTGACAGGAACTCCTCCAGAGGAGTCAGGGGAGCACCACCACTCAGAACGCCGACCGCCGCAGAAGCAATCTCGACCGCCGCAGTCTGGGGCTCCTCCACTGCTGCAGTCGGTTCAACCGCAGGAGCACGCTGGGGGCTGCCTTGAGGAACTGGCGGAGGGGTCGGCGACGCTGGTGCAGGACTCGGCGGTGGCGGGGTTGGCTCCCGCTGCGACTCGGGTTGCGGACCCACAGGCTGATCGCTGAGAAGATCAGCCGAGTGGATCGGCACCTCTGGAGTTTGGATTGTTGGGGCTTCGGTCTCAACCGCCGACTGAGGCGGAGGACCCGAGAAGGGGACCTCAGACGGCGTGCTACAGAATAAAGCATATATGGATCACTAATAAAAGAACATAAAGGAAATCAAGAGATGATAAGAATACTTACAGAGTAGAAATGCGCATTCTCAGGCGCTTTCCTCTCCGAGTAGGGGAAGGGAGGTCCCTCGGACTTGCAGCACTCAGAGGCATTACTGCAAGGGGAGACTGCTCCGAGCTCGTGATTGGCGGATGGAGTGACGACTCGGCGATGCCAGCTTCATCTTTCTCCGAGTCAGACGACTCAGAGACAAGGAGTTGCTGGCGGCTGGGCGCATCCCTGAACACGATCCCGGTGGAGATCTTCCGCTTCTTCAGAGCAGGAGCAGCCTTCCCACCACTCGGAGATTGCACATCGGGGGAAAGAGAGGATGACAGAGTGATATCCGAGTCGCGCAGATCACTCTCACTTTCCCCGACTGCTTCTTCAGATCCAACGGCCCTGCGTCGACGAGGTTGATCCACTCCCTTTGGCATCTCAGGCAAAGGAGGGAGGGATACAAAGGCAACTCGACCCTGCAAAAATTGGGTTCAGTTCTGAGATTACACCCAATGGGTGGAATTGAAAATAAAAACAACAACAGACTGACTAAATACCTCAGGGCGTGGATTTCCCAAGTTGAACGCCGGAGGACAGTCAGTGGTCCTCAGGGACGTTCCAGGTGCGAAGAATTTGCCAAGCCGAGCGGCGGCTTGGACTTTGTCGACGCGCTCGGGGGCTTCGCGCGTGTTGTCCCCCTCGGCGTAATACTCATACGCCGGGTGAGCCCGCTGCTTGAGTGGCTGGACCCGACGCAGAACGAAGTTGGCTGCCACACCGACGGCAGACAACCCATTGTCCTTCAACTGGGAAATAAGACCCAGGAGCTCCCGAACCTGGTCCATTTCACTCTCCTTGGGAAGAGCGGTCCAGGATTGGGAGGGAACAGGACGAGAATCAATTTCTGGTGAGATGGCAGGCGAATGGTTTCCTACGTAAAACCACTCGGACTGCCACCCCTTATTGGAGGTAAAGAAAGGGATATCAAAATACTCCCGAGTTCGACCCTCGCGGAGTTGGAGTCCGGCGCCCCCGACTACTTGTGGGCAGTCGGTTCGGGGATAAGGTTTGAGAAGAAAAAGATGAATGAAAAGATTGAAGTGAGGCTCTATCCCAAGATAGGCCTCACAGAGGTTGATGAAGATGGCGATGTGAAGGATGGAGTTGGGATTCAATGCGCAGAGGCAGATCCCATAGTAATGCAGCAGCCCGCGGAGGAAAGAATGCGCGGGCACGCCAAAGCCGCGAAGAAAGAAGGATTCAAACACCACCAAATCAGAGGAGTTTGGGGTGGGGAAAGACTCACCGGCGGCGGCGCGCCACTCGGCGGTTTGTTGGTCAGGGAGGACGCCGTCGACGACGTGCTGCTCGAGGCGCCTGGTGTTGGTGATGGACTCCCTCCACTCGGCGGCGCGATCTACGGCGACCTCGGCAGTGGCCTTGCCCTTGGACGACCGGGCCCTTGCCGGCGACTTCTCCTTCCGCTTCGAGGCTTCCTTCCTCTTGGGCGCCATGGCAACGAGCGGTGCTGGAGAGTGAGGAAGAAAGCTGCGGGAGCAGATCTAGGGTTTGCTCTGGCGCAAAGGGAACTGGAGCGTCGGGGAAGGCAAATGGCAAGTAAAGGAAGAAGAATGCGGCGGGGATGGCTTATAAAGGAATAAACCGTTCCTCCCGCGCGCGGCGCGGCGCTTGTCTCGGGAACACAACCGACGCAGGCACGTCCCGTCGCTTTGAATTCAAAGATGCGGCAGGGAATCGCGATATCTCGCGATATCTCGCCTTCCGTAAAGCGACCGTTAGGGACGCAATGGACTTTTAGGAATAATGGGCCTAAATGGGCTGAAATATAGCACGACCTTTCGGTTCTGTTACGATAATAAATTTGTGGGTTCCTGAGCTAGGGTTCAGGGGCAGAAACCACTCGGTCGTGAGGCTAAAATTAGTCGACGACCAGACTCGATTTTGCAATTAATATTGCATCCTTGCAATTGATTTTTACGTAAGGCATGCGATACTATCGCTAAATTGACTCAGAAATCTGGGTCAAATGCTGACAAGTATAAATCTTGTGAGAAGATGGCTTACCATATGGTCAAGCTGAGTCGTGGGACACGACTCGGGAGTCATGCCGAGTTCAAAGAACTTGAGGACAAAATCCTTATAAAGGGGAAACAAAAAAGCCCCTGAAGGAAAAGATTATCTAAAATCCATGTCCAGAGGCATGGGGGCTGAAAAAATCAGTCGGAATTCATGGCTTTCAGAGTCTTGATACGATCATGCTGAGTCGTAACAAGACTCGGGGGCTACACCCAATGGGTGCACCTGGAGGTGCACACCATTGATGGATCAAGTTCAAAAAGAGATTCATAATATTTTATTTTTGACCCTCGACCAGAATATTCTATTCTACTCAAGGCTCGGGGGCTACACCCAATGGGTGCACCTGGAGGTGCACACCATTGAAGATCAAGATACAGATGTGTAAAAATTGAAGACCTTTGGCCAATTTCATACTAAAATTGCCCAAAGCCCGGGGGCTAAGTGTATTCACTTCACTGTCGCGTCGTGAAAAAGAGCACTCCTTCCCCTCATTTTGACTGTAATTGAAGAATTATTTTCAGGAACGTCCGAGCAGGCACTCGGATCTTCCTTGAAACCACTCGGATCTTCCTCAAAACCATTCGGATCTTCTTCGAAACCACTCGGATGAGATCTTAGACAACTTGGAGCATTCGAATCATGCAAGAAAAGATGGAACAATTACAGCCAACGATCGGCCAAGAAGTGCTCGGGGGCTACTGTGGGGGATATAGTACCCGGGTACCTCACGAGCAAGCCTGGCAGCCCACCAAAAGGGGGCAGCCCAGCCCACCGTTCCGGACCTGAAGACGTGCGGGACAAGTCGGCGCACAGAGGAAGGATCTGGAAGGAGAAGTCCTAGTTAGAATAGGAATTATTGTAAAGAAGGAAAGGATTCTTAGAGATAGGATCGAATACAAACCGACTTGTAACCCTGCCCCCTGATATATAAGGCGGGCAGGGACCCCCTCAAAAACAACTCACCACAACTACACCACAGCCGAAGACATCTCATCTGACAATTTACGCAATACAACACCCCAAAACAGGACGTAGGGTATTACGTCGAGTCGACGGCCCGAACCTGTATAAACCCTTGTGTCTGTCCATCCTAACCATCTTGCTTCCGATCTTTGCGATCTTCCCTACATTACAAATCACTTCCGTGGGCTACCCCGTGGAAGACTGCCGGAGATAATATCACCGACATTACCTCCCGGCAGTGCTTGTTTATGGTCAAAAGCTCGACCTTGGGAGCCTCTTTTCGAAGTAGCAGCTAGCTTGGTGTTGTAGCTCCCTCCATCACCAATCTTCGGATGTCTTTTTTCTAGCTGCAAGGTTAGCACAACATACCACGACGAGATTTGCAATACTTATGATAAACAAAATCATCCATAACCACCCTTTTGAAATTGTTTTCATGGGGCATGTGATGGTTGGAGTCATCGTGTGTGCTAATGGTGGGAGTAGATGGAGTATCCACAGGAAACATGGATCTTTGGGTTTCTCAAAGACGAAATATCCATGCTCATCATTTTCTTCCAAACCCGACATGGAATCTGCTACCTCAGGAATATCTATAGAGCAAACATTTTCAGAATCAAGCCTGTAGTATTCTTGAGGCGTATCTTTCTCTTTGATATGGAAGTCCTTTGATTTTTCTGGCTCAAGAAGGAAAGCATTCTCCTCAAAATCGCAAAATTGATATGATCCTAGGAATTCTGAGGGGTTTGATGAGATAGGAGCTTTGAACTCCTCATCAGAAAATTCGAATTCGTCTTCCGAGAATTGAAACTCCGGATTGAGGGATGGTGAATCCTCCTTAGGAGCTTTGAACTCCTCATCAGAAAATTTGAATTCATCTTCCGAGAATTGAAACTCCGGATTGAGGGATGGTGAATCCTCCTTAGGGGATTCAGTCTTGTCCCTTGAGTATTGGAGACCCGGGAGTGTTGGGAATCGGGATGCCGTCTTAAGGAATGGAACATATTGCTGGGCATCGGTCCCGGATTCTTCTTGTGGGTCGGAGGTCTCTACCTCAGATTTTCTATAGGCATCATCTTCTTTTCCTAGTGATGATGGGACATCACCGTATGCTATCGATTCATCGTCATCGAACATGGAATAAAAGAAAGGTTGATGATGATCATAGGAGGGCTTAGGATCTAAGGTAGGGGGTTTTGGTTCGGCAACTTTCTGTTGGCAAGGTGATGGAGAATGACCAAAAGCATTCATTCTATCAGCAGGCTCTTGAGATTTTTCAGGCAGATCTTCATATACTCCGGTGTGCTCAGTATTCTTGAGCATCTTATCTAGGGTGGCTCTCCCCTCACTTACGGTTAAGAAGAAGAAAGAACCTTTCGAAGCTGCATCCAACTGGAGTGCACTCTCTTTTCTAAGACCACCAGCAAAGTGTTGTAAGCACATAGCCTCGGGTATACCCGAATCTGGCCCTGAAGCTAAAAGTTTGGTGAAACGAGCCCAAGCTGCTCCCAAACATTCTCCCTCTCGTTGCTTGAAAGAGAGGGCTTCTGTACGAAGGGCGACGACCTTCGATACGGGGAAGAATTTGAGACAAAACTCATCTTTGAGGGTATTCCAATCACCTTTTACGGTCCCTACGGTCATATAATACCATTCTTTGGCAACATCAGTCAGGGAGAATGGGAAGAGCTTCCATTTCACCGTTTCATGATGCATGCCTGGTATTGAGATGAGGGAGCTGTTCTGCTCAAATTCTCGTAGGTGGGTGTAAGAATATCCATCCTTGTGCCCAGAGAAGATTGTGATCGAACCAAGGCCGCAAGACTAGGGCAGATCTCGAAGCCTGAGGTATGGATGGGGTGTGATGAAGGTGGAGGCACCCAATGATTATGCCCTGGTGCCGAGAACTGACGAAGGGTAATGGAAGCCATGGGGAAGGTGGGATAATTTTTTTTTATAATAAGGGATGGTATGGTAGGTGGAGTGATACAAGGGTAAACTAGGACGATACTAGTACAGCTACCGTTCCCCGGCAACGGCGCCAGAAAGCTTGTTAGCGTTCCTTAGCCTAACAGTTAAATCCGCAAGCGTACATATGCCGATGTAGCTTTCACCTAGGAGTATTCCAGGGTTTCGAATCCACGAGGAACGAGAAGTGTACTAGAAACGGCTCTGGTATATCCAGGGACGATGGGAGTGAAGAAGAACAGATAAGTGGGTAGAGGTAATCTAATGTCGACTTGCTAACCTCCTATCAGGAATACTTGATTCCTCTAGTTGCTTCGACGGCTAGAACGGGAGAACCTCAGAACGGGGTGAGAGAGGGGGTTCTCCGGGCTCAGCACTACTGTTATGAGTACACCCAAACGTGGTGGACTACGAAGGACGGACAGGGCTGTCACCACCTGCCGCCTACCACTGCAGTTCCGTGGGGTGCAACACAACCTGAGGTAGCTAGCCAGCACAGTCACCATGCCTAAGCTTTCAGCTACTGACCGCCCCTCCCGTGAGTAGGGGAGGAAACCCCAAACAAGAGTCGCTGTCACTCGCGCAGACTCAGGTACCCGCAACTTGAGAAAGCATTCAAGAACTACTAATGTAAGGAGAGAAAGCAGTAAAGAGAAAAGAAGAGGAACACTACAAGAAATATGACCTTTTGTGACAAATTCCAAATGACGTTAAGTGGATTCGTCGTTATGGTGTTAAGTTTTATGACGTTTTATATGAGACCATATAGCTTAGTGACAAAACTGAGGTGTTCGTCATTACGAGTAATTAAAAATCGTCACAAACTATTTCCATATCATATTGTGACGAATGCTCTTCTATTATCATGACAATTAGTAAGTGTCACAAAAGGGCAGGGCCTACATCTTTTAATAATACTACAATTATCTAAAATTCTTTAGAAAATAGAATGGACTACATCTTTTAATCGCGTGCGGCTGGCTTATCGGGCCCGTGGACGGTAGGCCGGCGCAAAGGCTCTCCGCGCTGCAGTTTTTCCAGTGAACTACTCCGGTCCTCGTCATCGAGTTCTACTTCTTCCTCGAAGCCGTCCGTGCATAACATTGCCGTCGTCTATGAAGGTGAGAAAGCATCTCTGCATCACAGCCCTTTAATCTCACCAGCGAGCACATGCAGGTCTTCATGTGAAATCCGTAGTTTAATTTCTAAATCCTTGTTGACATGCAAGTCTTCATGTGCAATTCGTAGTTTAATTTCTAAATCCTTGTTGACATGAGAGCCATGGAACTTAAACTTCGGTAGTTAGTATTTTCTCATCCGCATTAATAATTGACCGATTCACAGTAAGTACCATAGAATCTTAGACCTTAAAATGACCTGTAAATTTGTAAAAAAATTACCTGTTTCAAGTCACAAAACTTCAGCCGGTGGTTAACCTCATCATAATGCTGCAACTCTGCAAGTACATCATTACATGCTGTGGATTATTCGAGTTGTTTGTGCTGGATCAATTAATTTCTGCTGTTTGAATGCCAAATCACCAGCAAGCGCTCATGATGAGATAGAAAATATGTGTGCTGTTTGCATTTACAGATCAAGGCACACTTACCCTTTTGCTGCACAGAGCCATATATCACTGTGTATTGATTTATTGTACTCGTCTGAGTTGGAGGAAAAATAGGAGTTTGCTAAAAAAACACTAATTTTGTGTTTGAATACTAGTAACTTGTATCCTCCTAGGTGCAGATTCTAGTTCATGACTTGAATTCTCATAATACTGATGGATGGCCTAAAAAATTCAGACAATTAAAAAGATTTATAACACATTTCCCAAGCTTATTGGTCAATCTCTCCCAAGAAACATACTTGTACATCCTTACATCAAACTTTCCTTTTCATAACACATTTTCTAATTTAATTGACATGCAGGTGAAAGCAGAAACAGTAAAGAACTGAAATCCAATGGAATCCAAGAGCCCCAAAATGAGAAATGGTATTAGCATCTATCCTGTCCTTTCATATCTTTAACTGGTAACATGTTAATTGTTGGAGAAACTGTCTTTTTATGATATTAGTACAATGTGTTACATCGAACAATTCTATTTAGTGTGTCTGGGTAAAGAGTTTACAACAATCTGTCATATGATGACTTTAGTTATGAAAAATGTATAGTTGGCGGAGTACTCTTGCAATCTGTCATATGATGACTATATATCTGATCTGTATGTAACATGTAAATGGAATCGGCTGTTCTGGAGTAGTGTATACATGTTGTAAATCTTTAAAAATGGTTGTGTAAGTGTACGTGTCTGCTTTGATCATGATGATAACACATTAAGCACTACAACTACAGCTGCTAAAGCACTACAGCTACTGTTGATTTTTCTTATATGCAGTACAAAGCAGAAGAACCGGTTAAGCTATGGGTAAACAAGGTTGAACCAAACAAATGTGGCATTTGCATGGCGTTTATATGTTTACTTGGACTACCCATTCTTTGAACATAAGGTAATTCTCCCAATAATGCTTGTGATTGGAAATCTGAAAGTGTCATGTAGCAAGTTTGCTTTTAGCCTTTGGAAGACACAAAATTGTTGGTCTCAAGATCACAGATAGGTTAGAAAGGTTGTGTGTTACTTATTGAACCTGTGCCACCATAGTTGCAAGTTGAGTGCATAATTGACCCATCAACAGATTAAGTCTTCGTCAGTAGTTGGTATGTATTTTTCTAGGAATAGCATCACTTTGGAATTTAGAATATACAGAAGCTAGGTATTGGAAAATATATTCTAATCCTACGGCAATAATCTAACCGAGTTCATGATATATTCTTTCAGGGAAAGGAGCAAGTATCGAAAGAGGAGCTAGAAGTGAGGGCTGTTTGAGTTTTTGGGAGGGAACAATGTTTTTTGGGAGGGAACGCTGTTTGTACATGGGTGTTGTTGCTTTACTGATCAAGAAGTTGTCAGCCATGCGTGGAGCGATTCTGCTTGAGCTAGAAGTACATGTGTGATTCTGTTTGAGCTAGAAGTACATGTCTCTCAGTTTGAGCTGTTCGAGTGTAGAGTTTTTGTCAACCATGTATGGTCTGTTACTTGAATATTTATATGCTACCTGAATATTTATCCGCTTCATGGATTTTTATTATGGATAATTGATATTTATCTATCTGGGAAAAGACCTTCCACTTGGGCTTAGCCCAACAATATTGAAAATATAATGGGCCTACGATTGGGTTTAGCCCATGAAAAGGCTGTTTATTGACAGGCTTATTTGGGCCATTAAATATTATGACGAATTAAATCGTCATATATGTGTTGCCATGTCAGCTCTAAGTCATTGCCATATCATCCGCTTACAAGGTTTTGTGACATTTTATAGATATTTAAATCGTCATAAAGTTGTTGCCATGTCATCTCTAAGTCATTGCCACATCATCCGCCTACAAGGTTTCGTGACATTTTGTAGATGTTTAAATCGTCATAAATGTGCTGCCACGTCAGCTAAGTCAATGCCACGTGATCAGCATAAAATGTTTGTGACGTTTTATAGATGTTAAAATCGTCATGAGCGTGCTGCCACGTCATCCGCATACAAGATTTTGTGACATTTTATAGATGTTTAATGACGAAACAGTTTCGTCATTAATTAGTGACGACATAAGAATCGTCAAAAAATTTGTGACGAAAAAATGTGTTTTCGTCACCTAATACCTTTTATTACGGGGAATAGGTGACGAACGCGTTTTCGTCACGCGAGTGTCACAAATTGCGATACGTGACGTAAATTGTACTTTCTATGACATAAATGAAACGTTATAAAAGCTCATATTTCTTGTAGTGGAACTTTACTCGAACTGAAGCTTCATTCCTCGGAGGCACAAAGTTGGAGAGGGGCCGGCATTTCGGCTCCTCTCCAGACTCTCACCTCACCACTCTCCCTATTTTCTAAGCTAGATAGGTAGCACTACACTACACTTTGACTTCTTCCTTTCACCATGGTGTGTAGAATGGGGGTGGAGGTCGCCTTTTATAGCCTTCCAAGGGCGGTATCACGCGTAGGAATGACGCCAAGGACCTGCTTAGCTTCCACGCCAAAGGGGAGGAGTAACGGCCACGGTCATAGGCCGGCCGGCCTACTTCAGGCCATTCGGCCTGGAGATGGTGCCATTTGGCACCGTCTTTCTCCTGGACGGTCCTGATGCTCTCCTAATGACGGTTGCTGTGGCGTTTGATCCACGCTCGGCAGTTAGAGGCCGGTCGGCCTAGGCTAGGACGGCCGGCCTGGCTCTGGCCCCTCTCGGCCCTCCGTTGCACCGACACGCTCGTGGACGGTTGCTTGTTGTCTGAAGAGGCGGTTCCGATCCAAAAGTTTGGTTTAGTCGCTGCATGTGGGCCTTCCGCTCCATGTCTTAGGCCTTTCGGTCTCAACTTCACTCATCCTTGTGAAATCCATGCTTGGGGGTACTTTGGTGACACCCTAAGGCCATCTTGCAAAGGTTGAGGTGGTTTAGTGGAGGTCCAGGGCTGGCCGGCCTTGTCCAGGCCGTTCGGCGTCCGGCCGGACAGGTTTTGCCGGTGATTTTCCCGGAGGCGTAACTTTCTCGTCCGGACTCCGAATTGGGCCATCCAAATATCCAATTCGATCATCTCGGAGAGCTCTTAGACATGGTGCTGTCAAATATGTGATTTGGTTCACTTTTGAACGATGTCCAAGTCTCCTTTGTCTCGAGATGAACCTTCACTTGTATGGCTTCTCACCAATGTTGGTATTTATGCACCATATTACCTATATTTCCTTGCAAAACATATTGGTGCACAAAACTCGTGGAACTCATTAGTTTAAATAAAATATTATGTGAGCATCACTTAGTTTCTTCATTAAGTTGGGAAAGTTGACGGTCAAAAGTGGCGAATAGTGGCCGTCAACAAAGGGTTGGGCGGTGCGGCTTTGGAGGGCCAGGGTGTTACAAATGTTATCAGAGCCGACCCTCATGGTTGCACGTACGGGTCAGTGTGCGGGCATAGGGCGCATGGCGCGTGTGGGCCTGGATGGGACACACGGCATGGCATATGGCGTCGGCACTGGACGTACGGGCGTGCGCCAAGAGGGGCGGTCTGGGACTTTTGCCCGTGAGGGTGAGTTGGCGCCGACGAGGACGTCGAGTTCTTTGAGGGGGTGTATGTCACACCCGACCCATTTGTTTCGGCCCAGTAGTGGCCTGTTAGCGCGGTGTGCGCGAGTTTAGTACCACCTTGCTAGTTGAGCAAGGGTGGAGCCAACTTATAAGCCTTTGCCCCGCAGCCATAGCACCCTCGGGTTAACCCTTTTACATGAAGCGAGGACGAAAGTGTAAGAAGGGTGCTATGTGTACGCGTGCCCGCCCCTCGGAAGGGCTGGGCGGTGCGGCTTTGGAGGGCTAGGGTGTTACACTGCATGTTGACCAGCCTCCTGGTGTTGGCCGAGTATCCGGTGGGCACTTTCAACTCATGAAAGAATTTACAGATCTTCTTTTTCTCGTCTTTAGTCACTGTCCATGAAGCAACTGGAAGCTTCTTTTTCCCATCAGGCTGTATGATAGGATGTAGTTCAGGCCTGACACCCCATTCTTGTAGGTCTTGACGGACTTCCTGTGAGTCCTTTCCCTTTTTTTCATGGCCATTAATGTTCCGAGGGTGCACTCAATCACATTTTTTCATGGACATATCATTTGCTTTGCCTGTTATGTGTTCTTTGGCAACCCATTAGGGCTGGGAAGCATCTTCTCCAGAATATTCAGCAAAATGTCAAAGCCCGTGTCTGACACACCATTTGTTGCCTTCATCTCCAGTAGCAAGAGGTCAGCTTCAAGTTTCGACATGCTACAACCACTGTACAACGGAGTATTTGCATCCTTTCTCATCTGCTCGAGCTTTTTTAGATTCTTTGCATCCAAGCATTCTGGCTCCGCATCACGTATCATCTGGTCAAGACCATCAACCACATCATCCGCATCTAATGTCTCGGCGAAGGTTTCACCGATGTTTTCCATATATGTTTGTTCGACCGGTTCTGGCTCATTTTCAAGTTCCACTGCCTGTGTGGCCTGATGGTGTACTGTTTCCCTAATCTTCTCTCGGGTAGTTTGCTGCGTGGTTTCATTCTCACCTTCCTCACCATGCTTATTCCAAATCTTGTAGTTTGGCACGAACCCCCTAGACAACAAATGATACCGGATCTGCTCGACGTTATGAAACTGTTTCTGGTTTTTGCAATCATAGAATGGACAATACACATATCCATCACTCATGTTGATGTAAGCCTTCGCAACCTTCACAAATGAATCAACGCCGTTGATATATGACATCTCTTTTGGCCGCTGGCCTGTACATCCCGCCTCGATCGTTGTCCATCTAAAATTCATGCCAAAATTCAAAATCTAGTGGATGAAACATACTCAAATTTGAAATGGTTGCTAGTTACCCACCTCAAATTAAGTTGATGGAGTGATTCTTCAAAGAAATCCCACTTTCTACATTGAAGGTTGGTAACAAATCCCCTCTAAAATGGAACAAAAGCCCCTCCATCAAGTTCATGCCAAAATTCAAAATCTAGTGGATGAAACATGCTCAAATTTGAAATGCTTGCTAGTTACCCACCTCAAATTAAGTTGATGGAGTGATTATTCAAAGAAATCTCACTTTCTACATTGGAATTTGACAAGAAATCCCCTCTAAAATGGAACAAGAGAGCCCCTACATCAAATTCATGCCAAATTTCAAAATCTAGTGGATGAAACATGCTCAAATTAAAATGGTTGCTAGTTACAAACCTCAACCAAAGTTGATGGAGTGATTCTTCAAAGAAATCCCACTTCCCCATTGAAAGTTGGCAACAAATCCCCTCTAAAATGGAACAAAAGCCACTCCATCAAATTCATGCCAAAATTCAAAATCTAGTGGATGAAACATGCTCAAAATTGAAATGGTTGCTAGTTACCCACCTCAAAATAAGTTGATGGAGTGATTCTTCAAACAAATCACACTTTCCCCATTGCAATTTGCCAATAAATGCTCTCTAAAATGGAACAAAAGCCCCTCCATCAAATTCATGCCAAATTTCAAAATCTAGTGGATGAAACATGCTCAAAATTGAAATGGTTGCTAGTTACCCACCTCAAAATAAGTTGATGGAGTGATTCTTTAAAAAAACCCAACCTTTAGAGAGCAATTTGGTAAAAATGGAGAGCAAAAAGAGTTGAGAGAGGGGTGGGCGTCGGGTTGAAGAAGAAGGGGAGGGGAGGGAAAGAGGGTTTTGTACTGTACAGGCACATCACAACCGGTTTTAATAACAAACCGGCTGTGAAAGGGGGCATCACAGCCGGTTTGTAAGAAAAACCGGCTGTGATGTGCCCGGCGACTATCACAGCCGGATTCTAACAAAAACCGGTTGGGATAGGGGTCATCACAGCCGGTTTTGACGTATGCTTGCCCCATCTAACTTAAAACCGGCTGTGATGCCCTATCACAACCGGTTTTGTCAAAACCGGTTGTGATAGCACGTTTGAGAAAGTGGTTTGTGTAGTAGTGGTTGTACGCCTTAGTATCCATCCGCGGGCAATGATCCGCCTCGTGAGTAGTGACCCTGACCGACGGCCGGCCAGCTGAGCTTAGGCCATCTCATTTCCATTGTTTAGTTCGTGTTGTACTTGAAAGCAAATCAAGTCGCTACGGACAAAGAACTGGTGAAGCTGCATCCAGAGCCCTCGCTATCCGCCACTGTGGCGCACGGCACGCACACACGCGCGCTTCCCCAACTATCGGACGGAGAGAGAGGGGAACTGGGGAAGGCGGAGCAGAGCCGCAGCGCTGGAGCCGCCCGCCGTCCGCTCCAACGACCTCGTCTGGGCGCCCGGAGAGGGAAAAGAGGAGGGAGCAGAGGGAGGGGCGCCGGCATCGCCGTCGGGAGAAGGCCGGCCTGACGAGGCCCGCTGGAGAAGGAGACCAGCCGCCGCGTCCCTGCTGGAGAGAAGCGCTGGGAGGGAGGAAGCGCTGCCGGCTCGATCTGCGCCGCCCGCCCGGGCGAGCTCCTCGACGTTCGCCACTGCCGGATCGAGCCGGGCTCGCCGTTGAAGCCTTCCTCGGAGACTCTGGCGGCTGGCGCGCGGCGTTTCCCCACGAACAGGCCGTCGGAGAGAGCTCGATTCGCGCAGGCCTTCGATTCGAGCTCCATGGCGCGGCGGAGGAAGAGGAGCAGGGAGCCTCGCGGAAGTGGAGGCGCAGCGTGGGTGGGTGGGGGAGAGGAAGGGATAGCGACAAGAGAGAAAGGGCCGGCGCAGGATCTTGGCTGCCCGCAGGAGATCCGGAGCGCCGCTCGCGCTGTCCGGCCAAGCGCGCGGCCGGCGAGCTCGAGCTCGAGGTCCCCGCCTCCCGCGAGGTCGAGCTCGGCCGCAGAAGAAGCCGCGCGAAAAGGAGGGCGGAGGAGCTCTACGGGCGGGCAGAGAAGCGG
The DNA here is from genome assembly GCA_015476505.1 of Urochloa ruziziensis. Taxonomy (NCBI): domain Eukaryota; kingdom Viridiplantae; phylum Streptophyta; class Magnoliopsida; order Poales; family Poaceae; genus Urochloa; species Urochloa ruziziensis. The sequence continues at coordinate 23,636,076 of CM027119.1, forward strand.
GGGAGGAGGTGGGCGGCGGCGGCGGAGAGAAGGAAGGGAGAGAGAAGGGAGGGCCGACGGAGGAGGAAGGGAGGGCCGGCGGAGGAAAAGAGGGGAAGGGAGAGGGGTGGTCCCACGAAGAGAGAGGGGGTGGCAGGAGTTAAAAAATCATGATTGTGGACCCCATGCGATAGTAGTTGGTATAGAGTATGAGATATAAAGTATGACGAGTGCGGGAGAAGTTGATTTAAAGGTTGGAATCTCGATGACCAGGACAGAATATTCTGTTTTAAAGGGTAGAGTAGAGGTTGACCAGTGCGAACAGCCTTACGTTACGTCTACGTGCGCCAGGCTACCCCGAGGTGTACTCACTAGGAAGGATTGCGTGCTAACGCCGCGCCTGTGATTACTATGGGTGGTTCTTGATTTTTTATATTATTTAGTTTTGGTGATCAGCTATAACATACATGAAGAACCTCATGCCACTGAATGTAGTAGGTAATGTGCACAGAAGGTAGGCACAGAATAGCGATCATAGACAGTGATGATTCATTGTGGTATGACCCCTCGGCAAGTTCTGATGGTGGCAACGCAGATGTTGTCGACCATAGAGAGTGTGGTCGTGCTGACACAAAATGTGTACCTATGAGCGCCTTTTTCTATTATTACGCTAGAGTTTTTAGAAATTGAGGACCGGAGCGACGCGTTGTGACATTGGTGGCCTGCTAGCCGGTGACAACAAAGAGAATGGAGAGGACAACCTGAGAGGAGGAAGTACGGTCTAGCGAACAGCATCCTCTCCAAAAACGGTGACAGTGGGCTTCACGCGTGAAGTTGATGAGCACGAGGAGAGTGGTGCCTCGTTTCACGGCAGCGGCACCACCCTGATCCGAGCAGGTGCTCGAGTGGAGGATAGAGAAGACGAGTTGACACGTGATTGAGAAATTGGGTGAGTAGCTGAGGAGCGCAATGTTTGTGTCTTGTTCTCAACTTCGTGGGAAGGCAATGATGGCTCTCTAATGCGCAAGGGGCACCACGATTTAATGGAACAACGTGGCAAGCAAGGACGCATCGACTTTCAGTGGGCTCGCTTTCTTCTGGCGATCATGAATGTACCTATTTTTTAAGGACAATGCCCGAGATACCAGCACGTGTGACGCTCATATGCAAATACAACGTTGAAAGTCTGAAACGACGTGGCAAGTGAGGATGCACCGATTCTAAGTGGACACGTTTTATTTTAGTGACATAGATATACTTTTTTGTAAAAAAAGAAAAATCCAAAAAAATAAAACACAAAAAAGGGAAAAAATTGCTATAGTACCACATGCGCTGGGAGGCCACCAATCCTCCCAGCGTTTTTTAAAACAATGCCGAGATACCAGCACGCGTGACGCTCATATGCAAAATGCAACGTTGAAAGTCTGAAACGACGTGGCAAGTGAGGATGCACCGATTCTAAGTGGACACGTTTTATTTTAGTGACATAGATAGATTTTTTTGTAAAAAAAAGGAAAACCCAAAACAATAAACACAAAAAATGGACAAAAATTGCTCCCAGTACCACATGCGCGGGGAGGCCACCCATCCTCCCAGCTGATATATATACACTTATATTATTATTATATGCGGGCCCTGCGAGACGGTCTGGCCCGCCAGTCAGTGTCAGCGCCGGCGGCTGCCGCGCGTGGGAGAGCAAGGCGCCGGCCGGGGTTGTGATTTGGTGGGGCCCGCCGGACGCAATCACGCCTGGCCTGGGGCCCGGGGCGTCTCGGCAGGCGGAGCAGGGGGAGGGGAAAAGCCTGCCTGCCTACCTGCTCGTTCGGGCGAGGCGATCGGACGACTGAACAGGCACGGGCACGCCAGAAGCAGCAGACAGACGGCTGAACCTGCCTGCTCGTTCGGGCGCTAGCTGCAACTTGTTCGCCGGCCCGCGCGCGCGTTCGTCTGACACGCATGCTGCGCTGCCTGACCGGCCTTGAGTTGTAGTTGCAGTTCCTGTCCTGCCGGCACATGCTGCGTGCGTGTGCGTTGTGTTGCCTTTCTTTGCACCGGGCCACCGGCCTTGGCCGGGTGGTCTCATCTGATCAGATCAGCCAGGTACAGGTACATACACGCGCCGCATGCAACGACGACCTGTGCAACCCGAGCACGCAGCGGTAGACGGAGCACAAAAAGCCGGCGGCGAGGAGAGCAGCTAGCTATTCCGGCCGATTCACTGTTCGGAGCACAAAAGGTACATGGCATGTTTAAATAAAGGTACTTTTTTTTCACTTTACTCAACTTGGTACTAGTTCAATGTCTAAACGAATACTTCTAGTATCATATCAGGCAGATCTTATTGCAAAATTAAACGTACATGCAGGCTCACGAGACACGAATCACAGCAGCTGCCCAGTGCTGTTGGCAGTTGCCCGCACGTAGCAACCTCAGCTGGGACCGGACACGAAGGAAGAAGAGTCGTTGTCGCGTACTAGCATGGCATGCAGATTGCAAACTGGAGATGGTTCGATCGGTGGGTCAAACAAGGTGGTAGAGCTGTAGGCGCGTGAAAATTTAAGATGCATTTTATCACTCCTTTAATTATGGACTTCTATTTCTTTTTGGTAGCAGCAGCAGATAAGTGCCGCTTTGTTCGTTTGGCTTATCAGCCGGACATTACTAATTTGCGCTCGGCTGCACGGAAGGCTCCGTGCGCTCGGCCGCCCTGCACGCTCGGTGGGCCCCATCATGCATGCGCCCCACTCTGTCCACTCCGAAAGCACGCACCCCGACAACCCCAGGTGGGACCCACACCCGAAAAAAAAATGCACAAAAAAATATTTTCAGAAAAAGTTTTGCAAAAAATATTTTCAAAAAAGTTTTGCAAAAACCGATTTTCAAAAAAGTTTTGCAAAAGATTTTCAAAACAGATCTGAAAAAAAAGATGACAAAAGATTTCATAAAAGTTTGCAGGAAAAAGTTTTTTTCAAAATTTTGCAAAACAAAAAATGAAAAAAACACTTACGGCTCCCACGCCCGACCAATGCCGCATGCCGCCGCTCGGCTTGCCCCGCGCTCGGCCAGCGCCCGTCGCGCCTTGCGCCTTCCTGGCCGCCGCCGCCGCGCTCAGCTCGCCGGGTAGGTTCCGGCCAGCGCCGCCGCTCCCACGCTCAGCAGCGCGCCGCCGCCCCGGCGCCCCGGCCAGTGCCGTCGCCGCTCAGCTCGCCGGGGAGGCGAACCTGCGCCCGGCTAGCGCCGCCGCCTCTACGCCAGCCGGTCAGCGTAGCTGCTCCCCCGGCCGGCGCCTCCAGCCACCGCTCGCGCGCCCCCATTGGATGAGATCTGAGTCAAAATCAGGGGAGAAATGAGAATGGATACAGAGAAGCAGCGGGGAAGGTTGGACTGGAGGGCGGTATGCCGGTGGACAGGCCCACACACGTGGAGAGAGCCACCGAGCGCAAGTTCTCTTCGGTGCAGCCAGTGTAGATTAGGATAGGGCTTATCAGCCCTGTCCAGCGGATTATTTTGCTTATAGAATACTATTGAATCATCTCAAACTCAGTTAAAATCAATAGACTTTTACACCTATGTAAAGACGCAGATCAAAGACGCGGCTCAACGGCCATCAGAGATGAAATTTTTTTACGTCTCTAAATTTTCGTCACCGACGTGACCATATCGGAGACGTGGGTTTCCGCGTCTCCGATGACTGGTGTCATCGGAGGACACGTTTTTTGCAAAATCTAAGTCTCCAATGACCCACATTAGAGACACATTTTTGCAAAAGCACGTCACCAATCAGGTAGTCATTGGTGACGCGTTTCAATAGACTCGTCTTCGATGATGAAATAAAAACAAAAAAAAAAGGCTATACATACATCACACTTCTCAGATCACAAATAGGCTATACGTACATCACAGGTCCTAAATCAGGACTATACATACATACTACAGTGTGCATACACCTACAGTGTGCACACCTTGTAAATGGCACTGGAAGGAGTTCAACAAAGACCTTTACTTGCTATCATTTCTCAGCTCCAATTTCCCAAAGCATTCTACAGAGAACTACAAGCAACAGAAAATACAAGTAATCAATTAAACATAGCTACAGTACCAAAAGGCAAAAATTTATGCAATCAGCTAAATATTGTCAAAGAAATACCAATTTCTCAAGTGTTCTATGTTGTTCACATCCGTGTTAGGCAAAATACTGGATCATTGAACTGGAACAAGGGCATTGCCTATATTTCTCAAGTGTTCTATGTTCTATGCTGTTGACAAGTATGTTCTATGTTCGTAAGGCTCAACTGGCAAAACTTAAACTGGAACAAGGGCATTGCCTATATTTTCAGTGCTTGAAATAGTCAACACTTAAGATGTATGGTACTGCATATTGCAAGATCCTAAGATGCAACTCTTAACCAGAATACAAGTTATACAACCTCGGGCATGTGTCTTTCTTTCAAATAAGCTTGCTGACAGCAGGAACTAATGAGGCTATAATTGAGAAGAATAGACACCTCACTGATCCACATTTTTTGGGATGATAAATTTTTACCACTAGCCATTTCTTCATTACCATGGAGGGAAGCGCATCATGATATCACCGTCACCAGAAGCTCCACAAGCACCGACTTCGTCATCACCATATGAAGAAGATCCTGGTCAATCCATCACCTACCCTGGAATCAAATGATCAATCAGAACTTCCTATCAACAGAAACTCAGAACTTTCACCAATATCATTCAATTGTCGAATGAAATTAACTTGCTTCTTGTGGAAACCAGAATTCATTGGATTTTTGTACAGGATGGTTATAAAGAAGCAATCAGAAGCCAAACCAGACAAAGTGGCTATAGCCAGTAGGCTTAACAGAAGGTCATTCGGTAACAGTTTAGGTTCTACAGAATTAATGGACTCCACGGACTCAGTGAGGATGCTAGTCTGGAAAATTTCAGCATATAATAAAGATTTCACATGTAAAAAAAAAGCAAAATGCATTATATAGATGTCAAACACAATAGAGGAGAGGACGTGTGGTAGATCTACATCATTTTCCAGCACAGAAAAATTCAAATAGATAGGCCACTACAGTTCTATTACAATACCAGAGGCTCTGACAAAATCACAAAACAGTAAATATCAACTCAATGACGACGGGAAAGATGTAACGAACAGTATGATGTCATTTTACATATTATTTGAAGCATTGAATAACTAAAAATAACTTAGAGCGATCCAGGACTGACATACTCAGGACTAACATCGTGCAAAAGGAATGAAAGACATGATTAACAAGTCTAACACAACCATTCAATTCAAAGCATAAGTTGTAAGTCTCTTTTTTTTTCTCGAATACGCAGGAGAGCTGCGCATCATTTCATTAAGAAGAAGAATAATAAAGCAGTTTTACAAGCACGCGTACGTGCGACTCAAAAGACGGACTACTCACAAAACATGACTACCCAATTTCCGTAGCCCCGGCAGCGATCCAAAGATCTGCCTCCTGCTGAATCCTAAGGACTAACATGGTAATCGACGAAGCAGAGCGCTCGAACAGGCGCGCGTTGCGCTCCTTCCAAATGTGCCAACCGATGATCATGATCAGGGAGCAGACCCCTTTCCGCCGTCCAGGCAGCTGGAGTGATAGCAAGTGTTCCCACCAGTCTTGTATGGAGACGTCCCCTCCGAGGAAGTTGCACTGACAATTGGCCCATGTAGTACTCGCCACCAGACTTCCTTGGCAACCGGGCAAGATACGATGAGGTGATTAGCCGTCTCGTTTTCCTGGTCGCACAGGAAGCACAGATCGTGTGCCTCTAGACCTCGCCGTCGCCTTCTGTCTGCAGTCCAGATACGCTCCCCTCGTCGCCAGCCAGAAGAACAGTTTTACCCGTAGCGGCGCCCAAGATTTCCATATGCGCTCGGCGCCCGGAAAGGTTGTTCTTCCCAGCTGTAGCGCCTTGTACGCCGAACGCGCCGTGTACTCACCAGACGGTGTCCAGCGCCACCGCACGACATCGTCCACGCCTGGCGTCAACTGAACCGTTGAGATCCTGGCCCAAAGTTGCAGATATTCGATCACCGCGACCACTGACAGCCCGCCGGTAATGTTGCGTACCCAGCGATCCTGCGTGAGTGCTTGCGCCACCGTTCTTGACTTTCTTGACTCGCGGCCCAACTCGTGCCACCAACGACGGCGCTAGATCACAGATGGACTCCCGTCTACCCAATTGTCTGTCCAAAATAGTGTGCGCTCTCCGCTTCCCACCGTGCACGGTTATGGAAGCATCAAAAAATGCCTGAACCTCCGGCCTGACCCTGATCTGGAGCGTCGTCCATGCTCGCTCAGGGTCCGTGCGCTGCAGCCACAGCCACCGGGCGCTCAAGGCCACCCCTGCTAATCTGAAATTCAGCACTCCCAATCCACCGTTCCTCGTCGGCAAGCAGACAGTTTCCCAGGCAACTAAGCATTTCCCCCGGACTGAACCATCCTTGCCTGCCTAGAAGAATTGACGCCTGATGGCATCGATCTCCTCCAGCGCCCATGCTGGCATCTGATCCGCCATAACCCAATAGATTCGGCATCGCCGAGAGCACTGATTTTGTGAGTACTAGCCGGCCGCTCTTCTGCATCAAAGGACCCTGCCACAAAGGTAGTTTTGCTGCAATCTTCTCGACCACCGGCCGCCAGCACGACTTGGGCAGCGCTTGAGTGGACAGCGGCACTCCCAAGTACGTGATGGGGAAGGGTGCGATCCGACATGGCAAGATAGCCTGTATTTCTGGTAGCACTTCGTCGGCTCCATAGATCGGCGTGATGGAACACTTACTGAGGTTTGTCAGTAGCCCAGAGGCCTTGCCGAAGATGGTGAGTACTCGAGCCACCGTTTGCGCCTCTGGGACCGTTGGCGACGCAAATAAGATGACGTCGTCGGCATACATGCTACACTGGTATTTGATCGCTGGGTGCCCTATTGGTTGCAAGAGGCCGCTCTCGCTCGCTTTTGAAAGCAACCTGGTGAGGACGTCCATGACAATGATGAACAACATCGGGGACAGGGGGTCTCCTTGCCGCAAACCTCTCTTGTGCCATATCCTCTTCCCCGGCTGCCCATTTAGCATGACCTTTGTTGAGGCCGTGGACAGGAGCATTGCAATCCAATCCCTCCACCTACTGCCAAAACCCCATGCTTGCAAGTAGCTCAAGAAGGAAGGGCCAAGAGACAGTGTCGAAGGCTTTAGAGATATCAAGCTTGAGGAGAATCTTTGGTACCTTCCGCTTCTTGAGCAACTTTGCTGCGCCTTGGACATACTTGAAATTGTCTAGAATTGAACGGCCCTTGACGAACGCGCTCTGATTGCGTTGTATTATTTCCCCTAGTCGCAGCGACAGTCGGTTAGCCAACAACTTGGACATGATCTTAGGGAAACTATGAATCAAACTTATCGGTCTGTAATCCTGTGGCGCAAAGGCATCACTCTTCTTGGGGATCAACGCTAACAAGGCCGAGTTGAACATCGGAATTGTCGGCGATCTACCGCAAAGAAGGCGTTCACTGCCTGGACGACGTCCTGGCGGATGATGGGCCAGGCCGTCTTGTAGAAAGCACCAGTCATCCCATCCGGCCCGGGCGACTTGTCCAGCAGGCATGTCTCGAATGACACCCCACACTTCTTCCTCAGTAAATGGGAGCTCCAGTGCGGACAGGTCTAGCGGCGTAATTCCAATGGCGCTAAGTTCACCGTCAAATCCCTGGCCGGTTTCCTGCCCAAGCAGCTTGTAGTAGTAGTCAAACAGTACCTCGGCCATGTCTTCGTGGTTGTATGCAGTGAAGTCGCCAGCGTCCAGACTGCGAATGTGGTTCCTCCTTCTTCTGTGACTAGCGTGCATGTGGAAGAACCTCGTGTTTGCGTCGCCCTCCTTAAGGTACAGGATGCGTGATCGCTGCCTGGCTATCGTGCGCTCGAGGGAGGCCAATCCCAAGCAGAGTCCCTTGAGCTGTTTCCGAAGCTCGAACTCCCCATCAGAAAGCGTTCGATGTTCTTGCGCATAATCAAAACAGAGAATCACCTCTCTTGCGAGCAGTAGCTGCGCCTTGATGTTACCAATCTTGCTGTCCGCCCAGCTCTGCAACTCCCTGCTGACATTGCGGATTAGGCAGTCCAAGCGCCGGAAGGGGTTTGTGACGTCCGTGGCGCACTGCCATCCTCTTTCGACCGCCGCTATGTACCCCTCAAACTTCGGCCAGAAGATCTCGAAGTGGAAACGAGGCTTCGACCGGATTGCGGCATTTGAATGCAGAAGGATCGGGCAGTGATCAGACGCGTCCGAGGACAGCGCTTGCAGGTCACAGAATGGGAATAACTCCTCCCAATCCGTCGACACTAAAACCCGGTCGAGCTTGACGAGAGTTGGGTTAGCTCTTTCGTTGCTCCAGGTATACCTTCGGCCATGCAGGTGTATATCCTTGAGTTCTAGGTCATCCACCACCTTCCTAAATCTCACCAAATTGCGTCTGTTGATGCGATCATTGTTTTTGTCCGCTGCATCTAGTATGAGATTGAAATCTCCCGCGATCGCCCATGGCCCTTGGCAAGCATCCCGCGTTGCCTCTAGCTCCTCCAGGAAGAGGACTTTGTCACCATCATCCTGCGGTCCATAAACGGAGGTCAGCCACCAACTGGTGCCGTCGACCAGATGGGTGACCCTTACTGTTAACGAGAAGCAGCCAATGTGCTCCTCCGAGATGTGTACTACGTCATTACGGCCCGCGATCAGGATGCCGCCTCTTGTTTCGGAGGCTGGGAGGTAAGCAAACACACTAAATTGATTACCAAGGGTTGAGGCTACAGTAAACCGTGAGAGCACAGCTAGTTTCGTTTCTTGGAGGCACACAATTGCCGGCCTGACATCCCCGACGAGAACGCGTACCGCATCTCTGCGGGCCCGCATGTTCAAGCCCCTCACGTTCCAGGATAGTAAGGTGTACTTATCCATTAGACCGGATCACCAGCGGTTGGCGAGCGCAGGCTCAAGCCGCCATCAAACCCATGGCGGGCGAGGCTCTGCCGAGGGACGGGAAGAGCACCTGAACTGCCGTCATCTGCTGGTTCTGGGAGCCTCTCCTTGCGAAAGTACTCCTTGCAGGCCTTCCTTGCATTAGCCGGCGCCGGGGCGACATCCGCTTCCAGCCCCAAGCGCTTCATGAGCACCACTTCTGCTCGCTTGGCCGGTGGGACGTTCGCCAGCGCCATGGTTGCTTGTCGCACGCTCCGTTTTGGCAGCGCCACTGTAGGTGGCTCACGTGTCTGATCGCGCGTAGGCGCTGGTCCGTGGTGGCGCAGTTATCAATGGGGTGACGATTCTTGCACACATCTCATCCGCGAACGAGCGCAGCTGCGAGGACTCCTCCGGCGGCCCCGGGATTGGTATCGGGATCGCGACCGGCGTGGGCCGGCGATGATGGTTCGTCTTCCCCCCCTCTGCATCAGTCCTGCTCAGCTGCGGCTCCCTCTCGAGGCCCAGTCCATGGCGGCCCACCTCGGGGTGGTTGAATGGCCCAGGCTCATGACATAGGGCCCAACAGGGTCCGGTCTCCCTTCCACTGCAGCTGTCGAGAGCGGCGTCAACGTTGCGTGCGACCTGACCGCCAACAGTACACCACTCGCCTCAAGCAGCATAGGATCCTGCTGCTGGGATACATGTGGAGCACTGTCCCACCAGCTGCAGCATACGACGGCAGAGTCCGCCTGCAAAAGGGATGGGGCGGGCCGTCTCCGCTGCCACAAGCCAGGATCCGAGTGCCCCACCCGTGGCGCTTCCTCCAAGGGGGATACACCCGTTGTGGTGGAAGCTGGCAGCGGTCCTGCTGTCGCAGTTGTCGCATTCCCCGAGTTTGAAATCGGTTCGGGAAGGGTCGCTGTACCTGCACCGTCCACCGCTTTCCCCGTCAGCCGAGGGCCCGGCGCTGACCGCACTGCCGGTCCCATCAGTGGGCCCGTTGCGAGCGCAGCGCCGAACACCGAACATGCCCCGCCCCGCAGCGGCGCCGCCGCCGCCGCGCCGCCCACGGCCATCGCGCCGGGGGAACGAGGAAAGACGAGGACCTGCCGTCCCCTGGCGGAAGCCATAGGAACGATCGGGATTACCGTCAGGACCACTATCCCCGTTGTCTGAGGGAGAGGAGGGCTCAGTCGATGGAGTTCGTGGCCGGAAATCCGCCACCGTGCGGAGGTGGAAGTTCACCGGGTAGGACAGCACGCGCTTCTGCCGGAGATAGGGCCTGGAGATTGCCGAAGATGAGCTGCATTTCCGGATCGTTGTACGTGACTGGCACCTCAGGTTCTGCGACAAGGAGCTTCTTGGCGGTCGGCAACGACGCAGGATCAGATGTCCAAGCGGTGAGCTTGAACGTGGACAAGTCCGTCTTCCTCGCTGTGGCATCATCGACCTGCTCGATCCAGCAGGACGGCGCCAACAACCTGCTCGCAGTATCCAGGTCCCAGGCGTGCGGTGGAATACCATCGATCTCAATGGTGACCTTGGAGAGGAGCGTCTCGGACTTCCGCATGAACCAGCCTCGTCCATGGCAAGATGGAGAGGTGGGTCGAGGCAAGAGGCACGGGGGTGGCCGCAAGCACCCGGTCGCGGACACTCTGGTCTGCACACTCGATGAAGAAGTGCTCTGGGTGGTAGGGCCTGACGACGAGGTCCCGGTCATTGAGGCCGGCGGCCAGGGAGATGGCCTGCATGGCGCTCGCCGGCGTGAACTCCATGGAGGCATTTCCAACCACCGCAAGCAGGGCGTGCCTAAGCCTGCTCTCTTCCGCCGCAATGGCCGCACTTCGCTCAATGTAGCAGCACTCCGGCTCCGGCTGCAACTCAGGAGAGTCATCCGGAACCGTCGAGTGCTCGACAGCCCTTGCCGGCCCGGCACGAGCCGGCGGTGGCGAGGGTGTGCGGCTCGGAACGGTGGAGGCAGGCGGCGTGGGCGGTCCGCCACAGCGCACCACCTGACGCCCAGGCCGTCCCAAGGACGTGTCAGGCCGAGGCGGAGATCGACGAACGCCAGAAGCCGCCCCGGCACCCGCCGGAGAGCGGGGGCGACGACATTCTCTAGCGATGTGGTAGTTCCCAAGACAACGCCTGCAGCGTATTGGGAGCCTGCAGGTCGCGATCCTGTGGTTGTAGGAGAGGCAGTTGAGGCAGGCGATCCTGCATCTCCGGCGAGATGCGCCTGGAGGAGGACGACGACGCAGATCGGCCCGACGAGCGGTCAGAGGAACCTTCCGCGCGGCGCAGGCGCCTCCTGTTGGAACGCGAGATGACCTCCTCGAAGCCGTCCGCGTCGACCCGCGGCCGGCGGCGAGATGGCCCCTCCTGCGCCTGCACGGGGAAGCGGATTCGATCTCGGAGCGCCTCGTAAGCCGGCCGCGGCCCCTCCGGAACGGCCGGCTGCGGCGGAGCCCGACGCCTGCGCGCCCGGCGAGACGGCCGGCGGCGGGCGGCGGCGAGCTGGCTGGTCAGCCACCGGCGGTTGGGCCGCGACCGGTGCCTGGGCCACCGGCACCACCTTGGTCGCCGCCAGAGCCGCATGGGCGGGGCTCCCACAGAGCACGTCGCGGAAGGAGGCCGGCCGCGGAGAGCGCGACGGGGAGGGGGTGAAGCCGTAGTCCACCTGCTCGTCGTCGCTCCCGTCCAGCCAGCGGGCTTCCTTGGGGCGGCCTGTGGAGCACAAACCGGGGTGGTAGGGGCAGCCGCCGGGGAGAGAGGGGAGTTTCTTACCAGAGGTGGTGGGGAGGGGCGTGCCGGACGAGCCAGCGGCGAAGGAAGCATCTGAGGCGGTGAGCTCGATTTCCACATCAGGGTCGTACGAGGCAGGAGTAGTCACCGAGCTCAGGCGGGAGGGATCTGCTTCCGGCGTCAAGGAAGCGTTGGCGACGACTGAGGCCGGTGGGGCCAGCACAGGGTCGACGGGAGGGCCGGCCGCCGGGGAGAGAGCGACCGAGCCCGTCGGGGTGGCCTCCGCGGAGCCCGTGGGGTTGGCCGCCGAGGCCGGAGTGGCCATCGGCGCGTAGGGGTGCGACGGGGGGCGGGAGGCGCGTGAAACTCTCTCGCCTGGTTCTCCTCACTGAAAGATCAACAGATTTGCTCTCCAAGTTGTAAGTCGAGTTACTGCTACATTCTGTTTATCACAAAAAGTTTCTGGTAGTGAGCAGTGAATCCATATAGCAGAACTTAGTTTCAGTATATATAAAAAGGTCTACTTTACTAGCCTACATGAGTACATGATAACAGTCAATAATTCTCACATGGCAATAGTTTTTATCTGAACAATTAGAAATAAATGTAGACATAGCATGTGGGGGGACTTTAAGGGGACGATGTAGGCGATGGCATCCTGTAAATGAGAAATCGAACAATAATCAATGAAGCAATAGAGAGCAGTAGGTTGTCATCACATACAAGTCAGAAGTCACAATAAAACTATCAAATATCAATTTATCATTGTGTACTTCTGTAAATCAATATACCAGAGAGCAGATCACATTGCAGAAAGTGGAGTAGCATCACATCGCATAGCCAAATGGTTATCGGATAACAAAGCAAAGCCTTGATACAGATATGGCAAAGATATGCGGCAGTGTTATGATACAAGTTGTATCTGTATAGGTATTTTCATAATGAAAGCAGCACGAATGCATGCAATTGCAAGCTTACAAGGTACAGAGCAGATAGAATTACCGTCTTTCGCTTCACAGATACAACTTCACAATTGGCAATGTTACACTTAAAGACATAGTTGCGCAACGGCTTGAGCACATCCCGCGCTGCCACAAAGCCAAAGATCTTTGCGCGTCCAGGATGGGTATGTTGATAGCCAGCAATTTTGGCATCAATGAATTGAATCAAGTTCATTGGATAGCAACGACATTTATTTGGTCAATCCCAATCATTGCTCACAGTGACTGCAAAATCAATTGTAGAAGATGTACACAACCATGAATTTAATTGATAATAACTACACAATGTATGGCATAAAGAAAACACAGCAAAGGGGAAAACAGCAGAAGGGAACACACCATCGGATTTATCAGCAAGATTATAATCAGAACCAAATAGATGGTAGCCAGTTTTGAATGCAGGGAAAATCATGATTGGCCAAGGCCCTCGACGCTTAATGTAATATAATGTCCGGAGTTGAATACAACACAGCAACCTGCCCATCATAGTCACAACTAGCCCTCGGGAAATCATTGAGCGTAAAAGGAGGGTATGCCCCTACATCAAAGTGTACCAAAATCAGCAAAAAAAAAGGCTATGATAAATAATCATGGGAGACTAGGAGATAGCTAACTAAGCGTGGGCATATGACTTAGTTATGTCTTCAGTCTAGTTTAGAAATAAATTTGTGATGTTCAAGTTTCAGCATGTGAGACCGCAATGAGAGCATCTCCTCTGCCCAGCTTAGATCTCCACTGCACCTTGCTCCGGCACCCATGGGCCCTCTGCACATCCCCGGCAACCCAGACAAAGCATGTTTCCGCTGTTGCGCATGAGCAACGCCACCAGCCGACCACCACCACTACCACAAGTCGATATGGGTGTTCAGTTGCGGGCCTCTAAGGAGGGCACGACGCCAAGGCACCGCTGTCGCACGTATAGAGATGGACAGGATTTTCACCTTAAGAGCCCGCCGCAGCAGAGAACATGGTGCCTCACCATGGTGCCCACAACGGGGAAAAACGATGCCCCCAGGGCGCCGCCACCATGCCCATCGACAGAAGCGTCGGTGAAGGCTTTCGCCTTGACCCAGCAGTCTAGCACCATGCCTGCCGCCCTTCCGTGGCCATGGTAGTGGCCCGCTCCCCTGTCGCTTCCGCATCACCACAACCGGAAGAAGCCCGGCGCAGCCCGAGGCACCACCTCGGCGCCACCAGCGTGCACCCCCCCCCTGCGGCCCACCACCAAGGTGGCGCCAGACCAATGTCGTCGACGAGAAGAATAGGAGCACAGGCAGTCGCCGCGATGCCCGGCCGCACCCAACCTCAACTAGCCGCCGGCCGGAGCCAGCCATGGCCGGCCGCAGCCAGCCTCAGCTAGCCGGCGGCCACTGCAGCTGCAGCCCTAGGCCTCCGGCCACCCCAGGACGCCGCCAGGCCAAGGCCGCAGGCCGTCAGGCCCTAGCCGCAGGCCGACCGCCGCCGCTGCCGCTGCCCCACGGTCGCCGCCCACCGCTGGCGTCCATGCCACGCCGCCGCCCAGATCTGCGCTTACCAAGCCACCGTTGACCACCTCCCACACATGGCCCCACCACAACCACCACCAAATCCGGTCGGGGAGGGACCGGATCCGTGGCCTCTTGCCGTCTCCGCCGCCGTAGAAGCCCGGCCGCCGACGAGCACCATCTTGGCCGGGGCGGCCGCGCCCGCCGCAGATCCTAGATGGAAGGGGAGCTAGCCACGCCGCCATCGTCCTTGGAGCCTCACGGACTTCCGGAGGCATCCTCGGGCGACGGCGCTAGGTTTTTGGCGCCCGAGCCGCCCTCGCGGGGGCGACGCGAGCGCTGTGGCGTCCCGTCTCATCATGGTTTAAGCACTCCCACTGTTGATATATAATTGTTTATGCCATCTTATGGTTCACAATCACTAAAGGAATTATTTCAGCAAGCATAGATGTTGAAATTAGTTGGTGTTCACAAGTTTGTACTCCTGTATTAAATTACAAATGCTACATTTGTGAAACTCTAGAATCTTGAATGTCATGGGGAAAAAAGACAAAGCTTCTTATTGGAGAAATAGAACATATGACCTATAATATCTTAAATCTAGTTCTGATATACCTGAAAGAAACTAATTGTAATATCTGAACCACTGCAACAAAATTCCTTTTCGAAAGATTTGCTTAAAACAGGCTTTTGATTTCAAAAGCAGCAAGCATGCTTCAATGAGCCCGTTCATCAATAATGATGCTCAGATGAAAAAACTCTTATTGGATTTTCAGAATTCAGTTCCTAAACATTGCGATCTAGACTTACAAAGCCCACTAGCACCCAAGGACAACCACTAGTCACTAGAAGAGGAAATCTGAAGATTCAGTCAACCACTGGACATCTAAATGGAATCATTTCTCTTGTCAATGAATTTCTTCGACACAGAGATTCAGCATTATCAAACTAAACATAGCACACTCGAAGAAAATAGGAGGAAACGAATTAAGGTGTAAGTGGCCTGTCGTGGTTTTGGAGATTTTACCTTGATTCCCATTATCATCCCCCTCCTCCTCGCTGCCGCTGTCGCTGACAGACCAATCATCGTCAGGATCCATGCCAGTAGACTTGGGTGGATCCTCATCGCGCCGCGGGGAAGGTGGACGCTTCTTGCCGCGGCCAGGGCAAGGGCCAAGGGTCTCTACCGATCCGCTACCGCCTCCATCAATCTCCATTGCTTCCTTCTTCTCGCTCTCCTTCGTAAACCTGAGATGAAGAGGAACAGTGGAATCACCATCTCCCTGCTCGGATGCTTCTTCCGTACCTACCCGGCTTCCCGCTCTGTTTTACAGGGGAAAAGAGAGGCATTGAGGCAATTTGTGTGTGGCGATTAAAGGGATTTTTGTTATTTTAATACTTCCCCAATATGTGGCCTTGGACCCACATGTCCGTGAATGATAGACAAGGGATCACCAAACTGTGCTTCTCTATTTATTTTTGCAAAATTTAGGGAAAGGAAATTAGACGTGAGCTACGGTAGCATTAGACGTGTGTGCCACACTGCCACCCAAGTAACTGCACAAAACGAACGTCCGATATAAGGTGATGAAGCATCTGAGACAAATTTTATGTTTCTTTCACCACCACCACTCAGCAGTACACACACCACAAACAATGCCATGCTGGCAGGAGTAGCCGCAGGAGGGGCCATGCATGAAAAATATAGCGATCGGGAAACGGTGATCAAGAAAGATATGATTACGGGACTTGCAAATTTCAGGTCCTATTCTTGTGATACACAGTGTGCGCTAGCAGTAGCAGCATCTCTGCAGAATAATCTATGGCTGCACAGAATACGCAAGGTGTGCTCCTCTGCTCTCTGGTGGACCGTGAACAGAGTTCGTCTTTTTTCTCACTTAGGCCCCATTTGTTTGGTGAAAATTTGAGAAATTGGAATTCATACGATTATATATCTCCCACCCTATGAATAAGTCTATCTTTTTTATCTCCCACCCTATGAATATAATAGAATGATCATATCTTTTTATCTCTCACCCAATGAATAAGCCTATCTTTTTATCTTTCACCTATGGAATTCATTTCCATCTCACACCCTATGAATGTGGGATAGGTTTATTTTTAAGCTCATGAAAGTTGTGGAATGTCAAATTCCAAGCTATATATAGTATAATTATTACTAGATTTCAATTCCTCCAAATTCCCACCAAACAAACGGGGCCTTAGTGATTTTGATTGAACAGAAACAAACTGGCAAATGTTGAGATGGCCCTCATGCAAGGAGTTCGAGCGTTATTACTGTCATTGTGGCACTACTTCCTGTTTTATCACAGCAGAAAGTACGGTGTTATAAAAAAAAATGGACGACAATTGAATTGAGATTGAACCAAGCTAAGGCTATAATAAGATGGTCTTCTCGATCATGTCACAAGGTGCCCCAAAATTGTCTTCAAATTATGAACTAGAGAAGTGAAGAAAAATGATACACGGTACACGTACGCTACAAAAGCATGGACGACAATTGAATTGAGATTGTATGGAAGACATTGACAAGATTTGGCCAGATCCTAGTATACAACAAAGCAAAAACCAGATAGACCTTAAAACCTAGAAGCAATTGCGGAAAGAACAAAACCAAGAACTCGCAACCAGCCTACCCCCAGGCTTTCTTTCTGAATGATCTCCAGGTGACCTTCACTGAAAATGCACCGGACTCCCCAACTCTGCAACATTTTCACTCCTCCCATGGTAGCCAGAGGCGAAACTGAATTGCCACCACAAATATGGCTGCAGCTTCTGTCCAGTGATATGATCAACTCTCTGAGACCCTTCGATGTACAGATCAAAGCCAATGTGCGTCTCCACCGCTACAACGAAGCTCATCATGACACCTGGCTGTGGAGCAGTGTCTCGGAAGAGTTGGATTTTTTTTTTTCAGCAACGAGCATACCACTCCTTGGTATTTTTCATGTATGACCTCCAGGTCACCTTGACTGAAAATGCTGCAAGCTCCCCCAGCTCTGCAACCTCTTCACTCGTCCCATGGTAGCCAGAGGCGAAACCGCATTCCCACCATTGATATGGCCGCAGCTTCTGGCCAAGGATAGGATCATCTTTCGGAGATCCTTCGATATACAGATCAAAGCCGCTGTGCCTCTCCACCGCTACAGCGAAGCTCATCATGACGCCTGGCTCTGGAGTGGCGCCTCGGAAGAGTTGGATCACCTCACTGAAACCGCTGGTCTTGGCGTACAGCTTCATGTCGACACTGCCAGGACTGTCGCTGCCGAGGCGGAGAACTGTGATTTCAACCCGGGCCTCCACAGCATTTATCAACACCATATACTTAATATCCAGAGCACACCTTTCGCCATACAAGCGCCGGTGTTCAATGAAAGATTTCGACTTGAACATGTTTTCAAGCTGAGTGCATCCTTCAATGATCAAGTCATCATCGCCAGTGATTTCATCTTCATTTCGGGCATGGATCTCGAACTCGATCAATGCACGGGTCGTCATTGAAATGACTCGAGCAGGACCAGTCAGTGATAAACGTGCAACGCCCTGGAAAAAATTATGTCATAAGTTTGCAACTTTTATCAGTTACTTGCCAAGGAATATTCCTGTTCAGAGATTACATGCATATACAGCGAACAAAAACGACCATTTAGTTGTGACGATAGATTTGAAATCTTACAGTTCTTACATCATTGAATTCAGATGACAGATATCACAAACATATAAAACTAGCTGCCTACATTTGCAATTGCCAATTCTATAGATATGTCCTTGATAAAGGAGCGGATGGATGTAGATGTGGCAAATTTGGAAAATGTATTACCACACAGATTCTTCATTTCTTTACCAACTTAGAATTGGAAAACAATAACATATATTTACAGAAATTGATTCTGAATCAGGTCTTCTCAAATGAATGGCAGTTTTCAGGAAGACATAGTGACCATGCAGGACAAATGCAGTTTGCAACCTGAATTATCACCTCTACTTTCACATATACTGTTAGTTATTAGAACATGAAAACAAAGGCATCACGTCAGGGTTTCAGATCAGTATCACAAAGTTACAAGAATAAAGCCTAAATCTAGACATGAGAGCTTAAGCATTATGCTGTCTTTCAGAATGGTAAAATGGTCAACCAAAAAAAGTAAGCCCACAAAGTGTAAACAAATGTATTTACCGTCTTTCGCTTCACAGGTACAGATTCACAATTTTCAATCTCACGCTGGTACACATAGTTGCGCAAGGGGTGAAACCTTTCCCGCGCTGCAACAAAACCATATACCTTGGCTGCTCCAGGATTGGTATGTCGATACCCAGCAATTTTGATATCAATGAATTGAAGCAAACTCATTGGAAAACAACAGCATTCATTTGGACAATCCTCAACCCTGTCAACACTGACTACCAAATAAATAACAGAAGCATATTTACAGTTAGTTGATTATTTACTACATTATGTACAACAAACAGTATCACAATAGAGGAAGGGGCTTGAGAAAGACACATACTTTGAGATTTATCAGCAAGATTATATTCCAAACCAAAGTAATGTTTGCCATCTTTGAATGCGGGGAAAAGCCTGATTGGTAAAGGCCCTCGAAGATTTGCATTTGGATTTCTAAACATAACATCACTCTGCTTATCATGGTCACAACCAGGCCGTGGGATATCATCAACAGTATAAGGTGGGTGTGTCCCTGCAATTGGAAAATAATTGAGACCAACAACAGAGAAAACAAATGGACTATGAGGTTAACAAAAGCATCATATACTTTGTTCACATGAGAGGCATCATAGATAATGGAATGCCGATAGGTTCAAGAACACCTATACATGTATGTGAAACGTATCGTATCCATCAAGGATCCAAATCAAATAAATTTGGTGATACAGCCTAGCCAGTAAGGGCAATGAACCTTCTCCTTATCCCAAATCCAGAATCCACACCTACTCTCACATGGCTACTTGCCTCCCAGCGCGGCAACCACCTCCACCACCAGTTGACTATGGTTATGGGCTCATAAGCTGATTGCTAGTTATATCCTTTAATATGTTCTAAATTTTGGACTTTCAGATGAGCATGTCATTTGTAGAACTTAATAGGACTGCAGATCCTGTACTAATGGAAAATGGCATTCTTCCTCATATTTGAAATACACATATTCTGCAGAAATCTCACAGAGAGGGAAATTAAGAATATTGTGCTTTTATAATAATGTTGTGTTTTTCATTGGAAGTATATTGTGTCCAAAACGAAAACAAGCATTACATGGAAGGGGTAACCTACCTACTGAGCAGATCCGCCTGAACAAAAGACGTATTAAGAAGAAACTAGTAGGTTGTAGACTAGATGGGTTTACCTTCGTCGTCGTGATCCTCATCTTCCTCACTGCCGCTAACCAGCCAATCACCGGCATCGTCGTCGTCCGATGGATTGGAGCCGTCACCGTCGTCGTCAGAAGGCTTGGAGCCGTCACCGTCGACGTCGGAATGCTTGGAGCCGCCATCGTCGTCGTCGGAAGGCTTGGATAAGTCCTCGTCGTTGCCGAGAGTAGGAGGAGAAGGCGGCCACTTCTTGCCTCGCTCAGGAAGAGGGGTCACCGCCAATCCACCTCCCTCGGTCTCCATTGGTTTCTCGCTCTCCCCCACAAACCCTAGATAAAGAGGAGGGGCGGCGGAGTCACCCGCGTGTGGTGGGGTCTCTTCTCTGCTCGTTTGCTCCGGCGGATTCCTTCTTCTCGGCGCTCGCCCACGCCGAGACCCTGTTTGATTTAGCTTCTGGGTGATTCTGAAGGCTTGATTTTGAGAAATTTAAAACTCAGATGACCTCAAAAATCCACAATCCAGAATTGAGAATCCAGCTGGATTATCGATTATGGATTCTTAGAGTCATCACACTTTTGAATTCTCCAGAATCGAGCTTTAAAAATCGGCAAGAATCAGAATCAAACAGGGCCCGAGTCGCCGTCGCCGCCCGCAGTTACCCCCCAATCTGCAGAGAATACGCCGCCGCCAGAGGGGAGACTGGGAGAGCTTGGCCTTTTTCTTTTTCTTTTTTTTTTTGAGAAACCAGGTTTATATTTCACCATGGCTGGAGAGGAGAAAAGAGAAAGGAAAAAAGTCTCTTTTACCTCCTTGGACATGAGGCCGAGTCCGCGTTTCCTTCCTCAACCGTAAAACCAGATATCTAGCCTCCTTCAACTCTCAAAACCGTTCGTTTTACCCCCCTCAACGGTTTTGGCTGACGTGGCGATGGGCCCCACATGTCAGCGCGGGCCCCACCCCTCTTTCTCCTTCCTCCCTCCTCTTCTTCCTCTCTCTCCGCCATCTCCTCGCCGTGGCTGTCGAAGCCGGCGCGGGCGCGACGGGTGCGAGCCGAAGGAGCCGAAACGGGCGTCGGCCGGCGGCGGGCGCGAGCAATAGGAGCCGGCAGCGGGCGTGGGGACGGCGCGCCTCCTCCTCCTCCTCTGCGCGAGGCAGAGGTGCGCCGGCGTGGGAGGCGAGGCAGCGGACGGCGCAGGCGGCTCCGCGGCGTGCTGGAGAAGGAGCAGGCGGAGCTCCCTACGGCAGGGTGCCGGCAACGAGCTCGAGGCGGCCGGCGGCGGGGCTGCGGGCCGACGAGCATAGGTCGGCGGCGGCGCGCGAGCCGGAGGAGCCAGCAGCGGGCGCAGGGACGGCGCGCCTCCGCCTCCTCCGCCGGCGTGGGGCGGCTCCTCCTCCTCTGCGCGAGGCAGAGGTGGCGCAAGGAGCGCCGGCGTGGGAGGCGAGACAGGGGGGCAGGGCGCCGCGCGACGAGCTCGAGGCGGCCGGCGGCGGGGCTGCGGGCCGGCGGAGGCCGCGCTGGCGTAGGTTGGCGGCGGGCGCGGATTGACGCGCGCGGCGGCCGGTGGCGGCGGCGTCGTGCTCGGGTCAGCGAGAGAGAGGGAGAGGAAGAAGAGAGAGGGTGGGGCCCACGCTGACATGTGGGGCCCGCCGAGGGGGTAAAATGAACGGTTTTGAGACTTGAAGGAGGCTAGATATCTGGTTTTGCGGTTGAGGGAGGAAACACGGACTCGGACTGATGTCCAGGGAGGTAAAAGAGACTTTTTCCAAAGAGAAAAGTTGGTTGGGGCGTAAGAGAATAGCAGGCCAGGAAAGACGTGAGCCCAGCCCAAAATATTGATTCAATAAACATTTCAGGCCCATAGAAAGCCGTAAGACCAGACCAAAACATTGATTCAATAAACATTTCAGGCCCATAGAAAGCCGTGAGCCCAGGCCAAAACATTGATTCAATAAACATTCTGGAGCTACGAGCCTGATTGGTTAGCTTCCAAAGTATACCTAACCAAAATTGGGAGCATATCAGGTGCAAACCGTGCAAATTTCGATCTGGGTCACACGATGTTGATCCAAGGGGCACGCAAGGGAAGGTGAGAGGGAGATTTGCAAAATAACATGAAAGGTGGAGGTGGGATTTGCAAAATAACAAGGAAGATGGAAGGTGGGATTTGCAAAAGGATGATTAAGAATATATGGTTTGCACGGTTTGCACAGAGAGGTTGGTTTGCACTTGATATGTTGCCACCAAAATTAGGACAAGACAATAAATTTTGACACTCATTTGGTTGGCATCCCAATCAAGACTCATTCCAAAAAAATGCCCAGATTTTGGTATGGCATGCCCATGTTTTGGTCGGCCCAGATTTTGGTATGGCAAATTTTGGACACCAACCAATCAAGCTCATAACTGCGCTATATACTGTTTCTTTCTTTTCTTCTCATTTTTTTATTATTTTCTATCATACTAACTTCTTTTTTATTTTAAATTTATTTTGTATTTTGTATTTATATTTTTTCTCTTCATTTTTCTTTTTTGATTAATACTATGTTTTATTTTTTTATTCACTTTTATATATCTGCCATGTAGATATGTCTTTGTTTCCCTTTGTTCGTTGTCTATTTTTGTTTTTTATTTCTATGTATTTTATTTTTAATTTTATTATCTATTTTATTTTATTTTTACCTTTTTACAAATATGTTCAGCGATGGATACATATTTTTTTCATTTGCATTTTGCGAGAGTAATTTGTACTCCTGATGAAAACAACAATGCTGGCGCTTTTGGAGCACAATGTAGAAGATTTTGTTCTCTATTAGCGATCAAGACCACTGACGCGAGGCAATCTGAACTATTCATGAGGACGCTTTTATAAGTTCTTGACAATCTGATCACTGCACAACTATTCATGAGCAGACTGGATAAAAAAGATACACCACAAACGCCATGTCCACAACGCCATGTCGCGCTTCCTAACCACTGACGCGAGGCGGAAGAAACTATCAGGCAGCATGTACTGATGGAGTGCACACTAGCAAAAGGCTTCTGGAATGATAAAAAAAGCTATCTGGGGTCAAGCTGCCTAGGCTTCATTCAGAGACATGGGCTACAGACTTATTGAATCCCAAGCTGTGCTCAAGTGATCAGGCGGCAGTAATCCTCTGTGGTATGTGGACACTTTTTTTTGAAGAAAAATATGTGGACACTTTGGATGGCGAGGAACAGAAGGCATGGAGAAGCACCATTGACAATGAGGCAGTCAATCTTATGAGCAAGGGACACTGCATTTGATCTCTGGCAGCTTGCCAAAACAAATAAGAAGAAGCTTCCCAGGCAGATGCAGAGATGGCAACCACCGGAGCAAGGCTGGTTCAAATGCAATACTGATGTTGCCTTCCTGGAGTCAGACCATACTGGTGCAACAGGCTTTGCACTTCGCGATCATGATGGTACCTGTATGGGAGGTGGTGCGAGATGGTATGAATATTGCCAGGACGCACTTTGATGGAAGCACAGGCATGTGTAGATGGTCTGCAATTTGCATGCAGCCAAGGAGTCCTGCAGGTGATCTTTAGACAGATTATCAAGAACTTATAAAATCTAGCAAAAGAAGGATTGGCAGCAATCAAGGGTGGCGCCGACTATGAATCGTGTGAATGAACTGAGTCAGAACTATAATGGCACTATTCTTTGATTTACAAAGAGCTAAGTGGCTAACAGATGTTTCTACTGCTTAACCACTCGACTTCAGCTAGCTGCCCACTGGAGATATCTGATGTTTCAGGATCCCTGCATTTCTTACAGGCACAGGTACACCAACAGCCCTTAGCCCAGGTACACCAACCTGAAACTGCACAGGTACACCAACAGCCCTTAGCACTAAGAGAAATATATGGCAACAGGAATTCTTGCAGTTGTATCTGAAACAGCAAGGCTGTTAGAAAATCTAACCGAATTGAAGTTGATACCTGAAAGAATGTAACTGAATCCTTAATGCTAGAATCGAGTATAAGTTCAGTAAAGTGGGCAATCCAGTTAAGCAAGGTAGCATTCGCAGAAACTTCATTAGTACCTTGCACAGAGCCTGTGTTTAGTTGATGAAAAGTTTTTGGTGAAAAGATTTCGGGTATTGATTTTACCAATTTAGGAGTAGTAAATGTGGACGAAAAAGGTGGAAAGTTATATGGATAGGTTGGAAATCTCGAGACGAATCTGACGATGGTAATTAGAGGGTAATTAATCCATAATTAGCGGATGGTTACTGTAGCATTACTATTGCAAATCATGGATTAAGTAGGCTCATTAGATTCGTCTCACGATTTACAGCCCATCCATATAACTTTTCACCTTTTTGGTCTACATTTAATACTTTATGCATCTAATATTCTCTTTTGATGTGATGGGTGAAAAGATTTCGGGTGGGAACTAAACAAGGGCAGAGGACTGCACTCCATACTAAAATGAGCCCAAAAGTCTCCTGCTTTCGCACATCCACTGCCGGGGGGTTAAATAGCGTCACTTATCATGTATTTATGAAACAACGGGATCACGTAGACTTGGTAAAGCACAATGACAGTTCTCAATTAAGGATGAGTAATCTTACTCGCTATCTGAATTCTGAATTCATGGCCAAGAAGTGTTCCAATAGGCTCCATTGTTTCTGCTGTGACCGCCCCTGGCTGAAATGCCAGGCAAGGGCGGTGCAACCGCCCCTGGATAGAGGTCTGACCGCCCCTGACCGAGAAGTGGTGATTTGGGTTGTTTTCGTTCGATTCTTGTTGGATTTGTTCGACTATTGTTCCGTTGCGTTGATCTTGTTCCTAGGGTCAGTAGCCTCACAGTAGCTACGTGATCTTGGCAAGGTCGGTCCATTGGATTTGGATTGATTTGGGAGAAGCCAGATTCAGCAAATAAATTTTTATCGGCTCCCATTCACTTCTCTCCTCTTTGTCGCCTAATCGGTTCTTCAGTTGCAACGACGACCAGTACCGACCCGGGCGATGGAGCACCGAGCAAGTACGCGTGGGAGTCTCGCATCCCATCAACCGGGGGTTGTTGCGGCGGCGAGGAGGCAGAGGCCAACTGTGGGCCTAGGTTGCGGGTTGCCCATGGCTCATCGGAAATCTTATGTATATCTTTTATAAGTTTTTATTTTGGCTTACGACCTTCCAGTGTTTGTGATCCGTGCGAAAAATTACGTCCGTCAGATTTTGAAAATTTTTTATCCAACATGTTGGCTAACATTTTTGTCGAACCAACTTTATTTTGAAAAATGAATCAACATTTTTTATCGAGCATTTTCAATGGAAAGATTGGCCAGCACTTTTGTTGAACCAACTTTTTTTAAAAAAATCATCCAATATTTTTTCAGTTAAAATGTTGAACGGTCATAATACTAGTTCTAATACGAGTCTTGATGGACTTTATAGTTAAGACCGTCTACTGGAGCCCCTGTCACCCCATCGAAAAGCGTGCATGTATCGGTGTGATTAATCCGTGTCAGCAAATTGAAATTAATTAAAAGATAATGATCTACTGTTTTTAATAACAAGAATAATAATTGGACACGCACCAACCAACATTTGTTTATTCGTCTCTTCTCCAAGTAGTATATGCAGATACTTTAGCCAAATGTACATGGCATGTTTAGTTAAAGGTACTTTTTATCGCTTTATTTACTTAACTTGGTACGAGTATGAGGAGTATCAGTGTCTAAACGAATACTAGTATCATGCAGGCGAGCTTTTTGCAGAATTAAAAGAGCACTCTGCCAACAGTATCAGGCTAATTATATTTATTGCTACAGCTCCTCGAGTCGTTTAGACTAGGGCTGCTCGAGTCGTTTATGTATTGCCACAGCAACTGCACTATTGGAATGTCGTGCGTGTGGGCCACTACCGGCATCGCGTCGCCGCATCGCCGATTCGCCGTGATCGAGGAGGGCCCCCAAAAGTATAAAAGTCCCACACGTGCATGAAGATGCAGGCCCGCCTGTCAGCAGCTGCTTTAGTGTACTACTTGCCGTACCACACGTGCTCATGAGCTTCAGCTGGGACGTGGGACTGAACACGTAGGAAGAGTCGTTGTCGCGTTGCATGCATGCAGACTGGGAATGTTGACAGTGATGGCTCGATCGGCGCAGCCGGATCGATTTCAATTAATCTGCCTGCTGTCTGATGGAGTTTAATTTAATCTTAATCAAGTCTTTTCTAATGTTACCGGCCAAGTCGCCGCGCGCCGTGACCGTGGACGGATCGGAGAGAGAGAAACCTCTCTGTCGTCTCCTCTAGTACGGCTCTACTGTACCCAACACAAGTTGACAACAGTCAACTAACGACCACTGAACTCTTGTTTTTTTTAAAAAAAAAAAGAACACCGAGTCAAAGACTCAAAGGCACCTCGTCCGTACGGAATACGGAATCGCATCTGCCGCTTGCCTTTGGTTCTCCTGCCTTTGGTTTCGTTGCGGCGCGCTCGGTCTCTGACACGCATGCTGGCTGGCCTTGCGTGTGGGGAGGGGGGTTGGAGTTTTTGGGTCGCCCTGTACTGTCCACGAACGCCGCAACCACGAGCGGCGTGCGAGTTTCATCCCATCAACCGGCCGGGGGTTTCGGTTTCATCCCATCAGTTTGGTTGTGGGTTACCAGTCAGCGTCAGCGCCGGCGGGCGTCGCGCGTGAGAGAGCTAGGCGCCGGCTGGGGTTGGTGATTTGGTGGGGCCCGCCGGACGCAATCACGCCTGCTGGGGGGGCCGTCTCGGCAGGCGTGGCAGCTCGCAGGGGGAGGCGATCGGACGGCTGACAGACCCAGAAGCAGCACGCAGACGGACGGGCCCTCATCGATCGATCATTCACAACCCTGCCTGCTCGTTCGGGCGCTAGCTGCAACTTGTTCGCTGGGGCCGGGCCGAAGCTCGCGGGCAGTTCCTGTCCTGGCACATAGTGCGTGGGCGTTGTTGTGACAGTTGTGTTCATTTCTTTGCACCCTTGGGGTTGATGTTGGCCTCATCTGATCTGATCTGATCAGATCAGCCAGGGAGTACGTACTCAGGCACATCTTTTTGCAAAATTAAACGAGCACACTGCCGACAGTATCAGGCTAATTAATTACTGTCATTAATTCGAAAGCGGGTTAGATTATGGCTCTGTTCGGTCGGTTATTTATTGCTACTGCTACTGTCCCTATTTTTTCCGATAAGGGAAACTGTCCCTATGGGAATGTCGTGCGCGTGGGCCACTAAATGACCAAAAGGTTCGTTATGTTGGCGACGCAAAAAAAATAACTTGCACGTAGCATGAGTTTCTGGAACTCGAAGTCTGAACTCAGATCCTAACATGACTAAACAAACTTTATAACCGGCAAGGTAACAACAGAGGCACCAGATCATCTCTCATTTCTAGGACCAATTGTAGGCACTTATTGAACACTTCTGAGGACCCGGTGTGTCCGAGGACCGGTGGATGGTCGCTTCCTGGCGTGATGAGTGATTGACAACGTGGTGTGGACTGACGTTTCCCTTGGCTCAAGTATTGCAGGTGTAGAATGCGGCTTGATTGCATTGGTGCAGGTGAAGAACAGGCGCGAAAGGTCCTAACCATGGCGGCCTCCGAGGAGCGGAGAGATAAGTAGGCTTGGTTCGAGGTGGCCAGATGGATCAAGTGCGGTTCACATGGTGCAAGAACGAGCAAGGGGACGTGGTTCCGGTGCGAGGTAGCGGCTCACAACCGAAGCTCGTACGCGGGCATGAAGCCGGTGCAAGGTAGCGGCTAACGACCGAAGCTTGTACGCGTGGTTTGGTGATTTGGCCACAAAATCATCAGGAGGACGGTTTCTTGGTTTGGGCCTCAAAACCAAGCCCGAGGACTTGGCGTGGCACGGTGTAACACCCCGTCTATTTAAGAGCATTTAAAAATATATGTTTTCTATAATTCTGCATAATTAAACATAATTCTTTTCTCCTGAATATTTAAGATACATTTTTCTAAATAAAGCCATGCATTTAATTGGTCATTTGTGATGCATTTGAATGGTTTAGAAATCCTTTGCTAATCCTTAAGATTCCAGGAGATAGTAACCTCCCTCTCTCTCAAATCCTTGGGATTAATATTCAAATCTAATTTGAATATTAAATTTCAGTATCAAACTCCTCCGGTATATCCCGTATCTTTTTTCCATCGTAAGCCCTCACTTCAAACCTCACTCGAATTTGAATTCATATTCAAATTTAACCTTCAAATCCCTTTAGAACAAAATAGAAAGGCTTCTTTTCCCTAGCAGGCCGCCAACCACCCTTCAGCCCAGCTCTCATTTCAGCCCAAAACTCGAAGTCCAAGTTACACCCCCGAACTCCCTCTCCTCACCACCTCTTCCCCCTTCCAGCCGGCCCGGCTCCCCCTCTCTTTTCTGCCGCGGCCCACCACCACCGCACGGCCCAGCTCACCTTCCCCTCCTCCGCGGCCCAGCTTCCGCACAGCCAGCCCAGTTTGACCGCCTCTCGGGCCGCAGCCGCTCGCTCCATCCTGGCCCAGCCTGCCTCGCGCCTCCCGGCCCGACCGCGCGCTCCCACAGGCCGCAGCCTGCCCGCGCGTCCGCGCGGCCCAGCGACGGCCCAGCGCGCGGCCCACTCACCCAACCCTATCTCATCTTCCTCCTCCAGTACGCCGCCGCCGCCGGCGCCGTCGCCGCCGCCTGGCGCCGCCGCTCCCGCCCGCGGCTGGCCACCGGACCTCGTCGCTGAGACTTCCCTCCCTCCCCTCGTTCCGTTTTTCCCCTCCTCCGTCCCATCTGTCACCGCGCAGGCACGGCGCCGCAGCCAACACCGGCCGACCGCCGTAACCACCATACGCGCCGCCACCTTTCTCCACTCCACCTGCACCAACCCCGCTCCAACACAGCCCGTAGGATAGGGACGTGGCGCACATGCCCGGAGCAGCAGCCAGCACGAGCGCCGACGTCACCCAGGCCGACTGCCGACGCTCGTTCCGCTCGCTCGGCGCGCCGGCAGCAACACCTCGCCACGCTCGACCACTCCCCGTGCGCCACCTCACCTCAGCCACCACCCACAGCTTGCCACGCCGCGCCCCGGCCCTGCTGCCTGCACGCGATGCCCTCTGCTCGCTCAGGCCGCCACCGCAGCCCGCTGACGCCAGCCGCTCCGCCCGGCCTGCCTGCGTAGAAGCAACGTGAGGCAGCGGCCCGTGCCAGCAGCCAGCGCCGGCGCCCTCCCTCCGCTCGCCTATAAAGGCAGCGAGGCCCTCCGTTCCTGGCCGCCCCTCGCGCGAAGAGTTGAGCTCTCCGGCGCCTGTAAGAGTGAGAGCTCGAGCTCTCACCAAGAGCGCAGGAAGAGCTCGGTCTCACATGCGATAACACACGCACGAGAGCGCAACTCTCTATACACTGCGGAAGCGCTGCCCATTTACGCAATAGAAAAGGTGCGCCAACTGCTGCTCTGCTCTGCTCCCGGGTACGCCCGGAACAGTCCAACCAGCGGCGTAGCTTTAGTCATACCACACCGCTCACGTACACATAGGAAAGGTGCGCCACCTGCTGCTCTGCTCTGTTTTCGGGTGCGCTCGGAACAGGCTAACCAGCGGCGTAGCTTTAGCCATTTCGCCCAGCATTGTGGACGATGCCAGTTCGGCTGGCCGCACAATGCCCGACCCCCGCCGCTAAACCCCATCGCAGCTCGCCGTTTCGCAACCCTAGCCAAGATGCTGCCCGATTCTCAAGTTTCCAGTCCAGTCCACCCTAGCCGAGATGCTGCCCGATTCTCAAGTCTCCAGTCCAGTCCACCCTATCCGGGATGCTGCCCGATCCAAGTTTCCAGCTATGTCCACCCTAGCCGTTGTAATGCCCGACCAAAACCCTGATTCTAGCCCCGCCTAGCAGTTGTGCTGCCCAAATCCAAACCCCAGATATCCCCCGATATAGCCGCCCAACCAAAAACCCCGGTTACTAAACCCTAGCCCGGCATAGCCTGTCATGCCGCCCAACCAAAAGCACCGGCTATTAAACCTTAGCCCCATATAGCCGTTGCGCCGCCCGAATAAAACCCCGCAGTTATACTGCCCAAAAACCTCTAGTATTAGTAAAACCCTAGATAAAACCTAGCCCTCATGCTGCCCAACCCAAAATCCCAGATATTAGCAAACCCTAGCCGTTATGCCGCCCCTAATATTCCCGGAAAATTATATTAATAATTTTCCGGAATATTAATAGAAATTCAATCAATATCCCTTAATTATTTAGAAATCTATTTCTAAATAATTAATATAATTATTCAGGAATTACTTAGATATCCAGTAATTCTCAGAATAATTATCCCTAGCCCTTCTTCCACACTTAAAAGCCATCTCACCAGCTAAATCCTTCCTAAGCCCCATCGTCCTATTCATTAATTATTATTAAATAATTAATGAATAATCCGTCAGATATCCATCCTGATCCCTAGGTAAGCCCCGGAATATCCATCTTCCCTTTCTCTTTCTAATCTATAGGCATTGATTGATATATTGATGTTATTTTATGTGTTTTATTGCTCGATAGCCTGACCGGGCCTGACGAGACGCCGAAGCTCCAGAAGGCCCGAAGCCCCGCCCGGTCAACATACAGACTACGCCGCGTACGGAACGTCTAAGGACCGACAATGAAGGCAAGTCTCACCAATAATATCACCCAAATCACTAAAGTTTACCATTTCCTGCATCATAAGCTATGAGGAGGCTTCACGTGGGTGGAAGCCTGGCTTCGCTATGTAGATGCTTTAAGATTGGGAGTGGAAGGATTGCCTCGCTAGGAGGATCCTAAGAGCCGCTCTGATCTCAGCTAAGGACCAGGTTCATGGGAGAGTCTTTCTAGTGCCTAGTACAACCCCGCATGCCAAAAAGGCACAGCCTACGGGAGTGCCTATTTATGTGAGGCCTTGACTCACACCCCACCAGCGGAACTTAGTAACCCAGCCCAAGGAGCCGTATGATTGGTGCAGAGTGCCGACCGACGAACTGGGTAGCGCCTGGTGCCGAGTCGGGCACGCACCAAGTCGGGAACGGGTATGCTGGAGACAGCCCCAGGCAGAGGACTGGGACTGGGCGGCACGGGTCGACTAGGATACAGGGTCGGAGACCCTGAGGGCCGAGGGCCCTGATTAATGCGCTCACAGACCCGGGTCAGCATCCGCGAGGCGGATGATTAGTGGCCCCTGCTTAGCCCCCAGTATTACCTGTGGCTGGACCTAGGGAATGCTGACCAGCGATGGTCACCGGTGGGTACGAGTCTCATAGGGCAGTACCTGCCTTGACGAAGGTAGGGACTGACCGAATGCGGGGTAGATAAGTACGACCTCTGCAGAGTGAAAAATCTATCTTGATAGCCGTGACTCCGGAATGAGTCCACTTAGTCAAAGCCCCCACTGATTAGATTTCCTTTTCTTGCATGGGGAACCCGGACGGCGGGAGTGCCAATGACTGGGTTCTGGGGTTAATGTCGGGACTGGCAGGGAGGAAATGCCCCTCCAGGCCCAACCTTTACATTCTTTTAATTTAATTTATTATATTATTGAATTTGTGAGATTTGCTGAGTATTCAACTCTGAATACTCACTCTTGCTTTCATTGTCATACAGGTTAGAACTCCAGGGTTGTAAGGTGCTACAGCTCATTCCAACTGAGGAACGAGTGCCCGCCCACGCTTCGCTAGTTAAAACGGTATATAGTTATTTTAATTATACGTCATTTACCGCTTCTGACACTAATCTGTATCGAAATCCGTATCAGCGTACTGATCCAGGGATCCAGGGACTGATACGGGTGATCGAGGGACGTCCTGGTCAAGGGGTCCCCACACACGGTCCATCAGGAGGAGCCGTGGGCGTCAAGGAGCCTGGACTGGAGGACACGCGGCGTGGCCGCAAAGCTTGCATCGGAGGGAAGCAAGGTTGCGGCGGATGCGGTCCGAGCCAGAGGAATATTCGCAACTATGACAAATTTGCCCCTAAGGGGTATTGTGTTGTATGCTTCATGCGAGGGTGTCCTGGACATTTGCAGGGTGCCTATATATATGAGGAGTGGCTATTGTTGGCAGTCATCCAAGGGAAAGAAAAGGTGGTAGACATCTCATTTGTTTGTGAGAGGGTCTTTTCTAGGGTTTGAGAGGGAGAGAGAGGAGGGATCTTTGATTTGGTCTTTTAGCCATTCTAGCTTTGTTTGTGCCTAGTAAGTGGCTTGTAACCGTACATGGTGAAGTAATCCAAAGATCAATTTCGTGCACACTTGTTTCTACATCTCAAGATCTGAAATTTATCTTTTATCCTATTTTCGGAGCTATTTTTGGGGGATTTTCGTTCTTTAATTTCTAGGCCGTTTCCTCTCGGATTTCTTTGGGGAATCACACATGAGTGCTTTGTGCCTCTTTTCTTGGTGATCTCTTGCCCCCAAACGCCGGGATTCGTCCTAGATTTGAAGATTTTGGGATGAACTCGAGGAGGGTGTGTTCTTCGCTAGATTTGAGATTCCTGGAGTTCTAGGAGGTTTGAGGCCGAGATCTTTGGGGCATAGCCTCTACTTGATGTGTATATCATCTACCCAAAATCTTGTCTCAAGACTCCAAGTCGTTTGGGAGATCCATTTTCGAGTTGACCTTTTCGCTGCGTCGATCTATTGATCCGATCGGTTTTCCTTGCCTTGGTCGGATCAATCGACCGCTAGGACTTGGCAGCGAGTTGACAGTTTCCTCTGTGTCGATCTATTGATCCGATCGACCTTCCTTGGCTCGGTCGGATCAATCGACCAATACTTTGTTCAGCTGTGTAAACTCTCTAATAGATACGCTCTGTAGTTAATTAAGAATTTGCTATAGAGTAGAGTTTGTCATCAGTTAGCTTCTCCGGCGTGAGCTTCTTAGACCTTCAAGTTTATGGTACACTCTAGCATGTGTGGTTACAATTTTGAACGGAGGTAGTACATCTTTTCTCGATTCCAAAATTGACTGTGCGGAGTTAAGCTCATCATTAGTCAATTCCTCCAGCATGCTGTTCTTTGTCCTTGAGTTTGGGATTTGCAGCACTTGACATGTGCTTGCAATTTGGAACTAAGGGAGTAAGCAGTGAGAAGCAAAATATCTTAAGATGGAGTTTAAATTAAAAAGAAAGAAAAATGGGTGCCATGATCCGTTCATTATATCCGCACGTACGCGCTCCATTAATCGAGCATCAATTTGAGCGATTATTTGAAGCTAGATTTTTCTTAACAGAGAACAAACGAACGCAGATGGGTCCCACGCGAACCGAGCTACGTCTACGCGAGACAGCAGGCCCGCCATGTCAGCCAGCGTTAGCGCCGGCGGCCGTCGCGCGTG
This sequence comes from Urochloa ruziziensis, assembly GCA_015476505.1. NCBI lineage: Eukaryota > Viridiplantae > Streptophyta > Magnoliopsida > Poales > Poaceae > Urochloa > Urochloa ruziziensis. The sequence continues at coordinate 23,668,961 of CM027119.1, forward strand.
AGAGAGCTACAGGCGCCGGCCGGGGTTTGTGATGTGGTGGGGCCCGCCGGACGGGTTCGGTCGCTCGGAGATCACGCCTGGCCTGACTGCCATGCCAGGGCGGGGCAGTGAGCAGGGGGAGGGGAAGGAAAGCCCGTCCGGGTCGTGTACGTCATCATGTGCCGCACTCGAGTCGATTGGATGGATGGCTGAACCGGCCGGCCGGGCACGCGCGCGCACCCCTCCCCCTGCCTCTGCATGCTCGCGCTCGTTCGGGCGCTAGCTGCAACTTGTTCGCCGACCCGCGCGGTCGTCGTCTAAACACGTATGCTGCGCTGCCTGACCATGATGAGGTGGGGCCGGGGCTGGAAGGCGCGGTTCCTGTCCTGGCATGTACAAACCCGGGCGATGGAGAGCACCAAGAGGAGGCGGAGGCCAACGATATATCTTCCAAAAGTATTTTCCTCAGCCTTTTGTGTCTGAGATCTGTGCGACGAATTACTGTTGATCGGATTTTTAAAAAATGTTGGCTAATATTTTTATCGAACCAACTTTATTTTGAAAAACATTGATCAACATTTTTTATCCAATATTTTCCATGAAAATGTTGGCTAACATTTTTTTTAACCAACTTTTTTTGGAAAATGTTAGTCAGTTAAAATGTTGGCTTAATTGTTTTATAAAAATATTGAATACAACATTTTTTTCATTTCAAATGTTCAACGGGCCATAATACTAATTTTGACATGGGACTTAATGGACTTAATAGTTAAACCCCTAACCATCTTCCCCTAGGCATATAGGAGGCGTAGTGCCACACCCGTCGAAAAGCGTGCATGTATCGGTGTGATTAATCCACGTCATTAAAATGGAATTAGTTGAAAGATTATTATGCCCACTGTTTTTTAATAACAAAAATAATAATTGGACACGCACGGCCCAAGTAGCATATACATTTTTTTTAGAGAAAGGGGTTCACTATTCCCCCAGCCTCAAGAGGCTGCGCACAGCGCACCGGGTTCGAGCCCGGGCAGGTGGCGTCTCCAACTGCAGCGCACGCACCAACCGAGCTAAGCTCGGTCTGCACTATATACAGATACTTTAGCCAAAGGTACATGGCATGTTTTTATTAAATGTACTTTTTGTCGCTTTACTCAACTTGGTACTGGTTCAGTGTCTAAACGAATACTAGTATCATCAGGCATTAGCTTTTTGCGGAATTAAACGAGCACTCTGCTGACAGTATCAAGCTAATTTTTTTTTTGAGAATACCATGCTAATTAATTATAGTACTAATGATTCTGGAAGGTGGGTTAGACTGGGCCGCTCGGTCTTTATTGCTACTGCTACTAGCACTATTGGGAATGTCGTGCGCGTGGGCCACTGCCGGCATCGCGTCGCCGCATCGCCGTGAGGCCCGTGATCAACGAGGCCCCCGAAAAGTAAAGCCCCACACGTGCATGCAGGTGTGCAGGCCCATAAGTCAGCAGCTGCTAGTGCAGTTGCCTGCCGTACCGCACGTGCTCTCATCAGCTTCAGCTGGGGCCGAACACCCACGAAAAGGAAGAGAGTCGTTGTCGCGATGCAGACTGGGAATGTTGGACAAAGATGGCTTGATCCGCACGCACAGCACAGCGCAGCGCACGTGCGGCCGGATTGAGTTTAATTAATCAGCCTGTTGTCTGATCGAGTTTAATAGTTTAATAAAGGCTCAGGATCGAGTGTAATTTAATGAAATGCTTATCCGTACTGTTAGATAAGTAGCTAGGGTCAAGGTAAGTCTGCCGGCGCGATGTTCTTAAAAAAAAACATCAATCACTCTCTCATTCCCTGCGCGCATCCTCGCCGAGCCGAGTGTAATTTAATGAAATGCTTATCCGTACTGCGCGCATCCTCGCCGAGCCGTACCTCTGTCCCTCGCCTCCGCCAGCGGTGCCTGCTCGCCTGCCCCCACGCCGCCGGGACGTAGCGCCGTCCTGAACCCCGCGTGCCTCGCCGCCGAGCCGTCCCCGGTCCCTCTATGCCTCTTGCGGCAAAGAACTGCATCTGCGTCCGCTACTCCACCGCCACGCGCTAGGCAACCGTGTCGTCACCTTCCCCTGTCCTCGCGGCCTCTGCGCGCCCACATCGGTTGCCCTCAAGAATCAAGATGGGCCTACCTTGGTGAGATGCAGCGGCCATGGAGGCGGCATCCGCACCAGCGCTTAACACGCTGGACGGAGCGCTACTACTTCCTCGCAGCGTAACCTCCAGCTCTTGCATTCCTACCTCATGATTTTATCCATTTTTCTGTTGATGGAAGCTGGATCCAACAATCCAATGAGCTGCGTCGACAAATCGTCCATCATGCCAAGGTCAATCTCTAATCGCCGATGATGCCACGACCAATCTCTCCCCTACTGTTTTAGTCTCTAGGTCGACCTACAGGTCTTGAGCTCTAGGTCGTTCTTTAGTCTTGACATGCAGTATGGTAAGCCAATCTACAACTTGGACAGAGAGCTATGGTGTAGCATGTTTATTTCGAGCTAGCAATGATAATCAGATTATTGTAAAGCTGTTGCAATTAAGGTTCACGTCCTCAAGTTTCAGTGGTTTGAGATAAGTTGATTTCTTTGGAATGACAACAGTTTCATTTAAACATATATTGACATGATCATGGAGATGATTCTACGGCTCTGTTCTTCAATACCACCTTTCAATCAATTCGATTTGGATGTTCCTTCTAAGATAACATGGGTCGTTTGATATACTGAGGCATAATTTGATTCTGCTACTAATGCACACTACAATATTACTCATAGGTCAAGATGTACGCCAGGTGAAGGAACATTATGTAAATCTTATACGAAGTATCTCTCAAAATCAAGGAAATATTTATAATGATTTTAGCTGTTCCAGTCAGATGGAACCCGTTGGTATACTGATCTCAATTCATATAACCTACTCTACATAAATATTTCGATTTATCCCTTATGTAATATTTCTTAGATGCATTCTTATCTAGATTGCAATAACTTCCCGCGGCAACGCGTTGCCGGGGTACTGGCTAGTACGTCATACGTACGTGTGTCCCTCTTTTCTGATGAGCAGCGCATGCAGCAGCGAGCGAATCACGTGCTTGTTTTTCCCTCCGTTTTTCGCGTGCATATGCCGATTTGTTAGCAGATCGAATAACCACGAGGAGAACCAACCGTACCTCTCTATTTCAACCCGAGAAAAAAAAATATGACAGCCATGCTTAAGGAGCAATAATGCAAGGCACATCGCATGGTGTCTCAGGTCACGCATCCATCGGGGGCTATGCCATCATCTGGACTGGTAGATGCCATGCCTCCTCTTCTCTTCAAACGCCTCTTTCTGGCTTTCTGCTGCCATGGATCGACCTCAGTGGTCGGTAAAGCCGTAGAGGAGAAATTAGCTGCTACCAAATATTATTGTCACTCATCACATGATGAATATAATGCGGCCCTTTTCTTTTCACCTCATGTTTTGCAATAAGCAAGCCGCCTTATCCCACGGCAATTACTCCAAATCTTACTCTAGATCGAAATCATTTTTGAACTCACTCTGAAATGCATTCCAAACTTTGAACGTCTCCCACTCACTAGTCATATATAGTTATTGGTTCGAAAGAAGTACTGCTTAATAGTAGGGATATATTCAAATGGTCATTTTATATTGACTTTTTATTTGGAACTACTTACTTCCTTATCTCTACGCATGGTGTACTAGCTAGGGTCAAACTTTGAAAAATTGAGGGAGTACACACAAGCATGGAGTCGTAGTAATTTTGAACTAGCCACAAGCAGTACCCCGGCCTGTGTCGTCCCTGATAACTATCGAGACTCAACCTGCCATGGCGCCACCACCGCTTGGGCAGACATCACGTTCTCATGAGTCATGATCACGCAGTAGCCAAACACGTTGCGGCCTCGTATGTCACCTAAGTAATAATACGTTAGGGGCGGTAAAGGCTAATTTGTTTTTTTAAACATATATAGGAGTGTTAAAGATCAGATCCAGGAAGGACTAGACTAAGGGTTTATATGTTTTAGCTAAAAAATGATTGAGAGTTGAGTTAGACTCTTATATAAATAACATTAGGGCCAATGTCCATCTATTACATATCTCTATCATCTATATATCCATCCACAACCACCCAAGAGAAATAAAAGCACAATACGATGCATTTTTAGATTAAGGAAAAAGGGTTCCAGCGGCCTCCACATTCAACAAGTGAATGCTTACAACCAAACAATTCGATGCATGCTCATGCGAATTTCAAATTTGGTTGTTCAAATGTGTATGGTCTCGCTTGATATAACTGTATAAGTCCATGCTTCCGTATGCTCATGCGTTATCCTTTGAGTGCTCATTTTATTTCGCATGTAGAGGTAATCAATATACCTTTTTCTCTATTAAAAAATGCAAGCCATTCCGGCTTTGCGTTATGTCAAACTCCTCTAAACTTCCAAGTTCATAGAAAAGTACAGATAGATATATCTACAACATCAAATCAAAACACATCAAATCAAACTAGCTAGCTTCACTAGATAGACTATGAAATATGTTTCGGTATGCTTTTCTTCAAAAAAAAAATGTTTCAGTATGGTAGCTACTTCTATATAGGAATGCAATTTGTTTTTAAAAAAGGCCCAAATTACGTAAATTTGACTTAGGACAACACTAGCTAATTAAAACGACATACAGTTTTGAATTGATGTAGGTGGCAACTAGTGGTACACACGTTTTGAACTAACGATCAAGCAACCCAGCGGTGTACACATCTTGAACTAGGGCAATTTCCTGAGCAAGCAAGCTCATCAAGCATCAGCCGATCCGTCCACCGTTGGAAGAAACTGTGCGTGGGGCTCGAATTTGCAGCATGTACGCTTCCCTTGTTGGCGGGCTGGTTTTCTTCTACCTGCTCAGCAAGGCAGCAAGCAAAAGCGCTCAGGGGGAGGAGAGAGAGAGCGCTAGCAGAGACAGTATACTCCCACGCCGCCTGCTGGTTGGATTTCCCTGTGCCTCACAAGGGTACTAGTCTCTACTTTTGCAGCCTTGCAATCGGTTGCCGCTGCATTTCCTTTTCCGGCAGCCGGCAGCCCGGCACCCACACCCAGTAGAAGCCAGCAGACGTATCTGCTGTGCCATTTACAAGACTGCCACAGGAACACCTGCTGTGCCATTTAGGAATTTATTTTGTGAAAATAGCGTTTCCAGGCCGGGAAACTTTAGCTCTTCTCAAACATGAACAGAAAAGATAGATGGCACACCTCTTGTCAGTCTTGACTCTGCTTGCATTGAACAAGTTTTGACATCTATTGAAATCTAGCAGTGATCTGAATATTGTGCTAGTTGAATTGTACGGGTGTTTTGCTTATTACGTGCTCGATCGATATGTTGAAATTACCTTTCAGGATCTTAGAATGAAACATGCATTGCGAACAGCCCCGTCCCACAAATTTTATGGGCCCTTGGGCTAGTAAGACACCATAAAACAATTACAGTATATAATAGTATTAATAAGAGATAACTTGTAGCATAGTACATATTTAATTCTTCTCAAAAAAGTAACAGTACATCAAAGAAGATAAAAAAGGGCAAGATAACTATGATGGTTATCTCAAATAAATGTATAGTGCTTTAGTGCTTTTTAAAAAGGTGTTTTGGGGCATTTCTTGATGCAAAATCTTCGAGAACACTTTCAAGATCAATTGTATCTAAAATATACATACATGGTAGATCATGCAAGGTATACTGTATTATACATACTTGGTAGATTCATGGGCCCTCAGCCTGATGGGCCTCTGGCCATCGCACAGGCTGACCCCCCTCTAAGACGGGCCTGATTGCGAAACTGTTGTGATCGTGGCAATTGTCATTCGACACATGTTTCCAAAGCTAGGTACTACAGAGATTAATACCATTTTCTCTTTTTCGTTGCAGAGAGCGTGCATGGTTACCAGCTGACACTAGCTGCGTGAATGGCACCCGGCAAGAAGGGAAAGCGCGCGGCAGCACTTGATGAAGCCGAGGAAGCGGAACAAGCTAACACCGTCGAGTCGTCCACCAAGACGGCATTCTCCAAGTGAGTAGTAGTATCGGTTATCGGTTCAATCGTTAATTCGTTAGTCCTAGTGGAGTACTACTCACTTTGCTCTCTCCTGGACTACTTGCTAGTACAACTATCGCATTTTGACATGGATTACATACGTAACTAAAATGCAGGAATTACCTCCTCCAATCGCCGTAATTGACATAAGTGACCGGAAAAGCCTACCGAAGATCTACAAGAAAGCAACTGATGATGACATCATCCAAGCGATGGGAAAGTTCTCAGGCATACAGTTTGATTTCAAAGAAGCAGATATGGCAGTCACAAGTGCAGTGTTCCCGTCACGCCAGCCTTCGACGACACTCCCAACAGCGCCTACGTGATCGAAATAACTAATGGCAAGAAGCGGCTTCAACTGGTGGCTGAAAAGCACCAAAACTGGTTCAGAGGAATCGTAACTGATAGTGGTGGGAAATATGAAATTGACGGCAAGATACCGAAGATGTTGGCAGGATCCAGCTAGCTCACTCAATACCACATCGGTATACTTCGACCTCCTGGGAGACACGGTTGACAAGTGCAAATTTGGATTCCTGCCATCGGTATCCGTCGGCCCCCATCGGCCGATGCCAGGCCGACGCGACGAATCGGTCATGTATAGGCCGGCCGTCCAACGGAAGCGACAACACTGCCACCCTGAAATTGCTGGAATTTTCGTGCCTTGCAAACTTTTTTGGGCGTCATTGGTTGCGACAGTTTTTCGCCGTTTTTTTTTCTGGTCTCAGAGAACGCCGGGAATCAGTGAGGACAGACCTGCTTGCTTGATTGAGGTATAATACCACATTGTTGCATTTGGGCGAACTGTACTGTTTGTGGCTTCGAATTTCCATGATTGTTGGGGCATTTCGTTCACCATGATTCTATCTTGTTTGATGACATTGTTCCACCTCTGCGTTCTCTTTAATGCCAGGTACCACAGTGCATCGGTTTCCCGTAGTGACGGCCACCTCCTCCATGCTAGTTGCTTCTGATACTGCGACTCTCCAGTCTCCATGACCATCACGGCCACCAACCCACCACCCTGACCATGCAGATGCTGGAAGTGTTTGTGTGATTCATGCAGCAATTGCCCAAGGGAAGAGGGTGCAGAATTGCAGATCCTCAAAGACTAGCACATGCAGCCTATGCCGCCTCCTAACCAAATCATGCTCATTTAGCCTACTTCGTGTAGAGGCATTGATTCAGGTGATGCTTCTAACTGGGCTCTGGTTTTATCAGTGCAATGAAATTTACGCAGCATTATGGGATTGTAGCATTGTCTGCCCCTCGTGCAATACAAGGTGTTTGTGTGTATCAAAACCAACATCTGCTTTCATTCTCTAGAAATATCCCATCATCATGATATTCTACACATAAGTTTTATATCTTGGAAAGTGAAAAAATTAGTGGTTATGCTCTCTATATATTTGTAGCTATGTTTATCCTTAAAATGAAGTCCGTAGGTAATTTCTATATATTCCAGTTTTATATTAGTGAGATAAGATGTTGCAAGATAATTATTGCAATTGACTGTTAGTGTAGTTATGTGTTGCTGATGGAACTATATACATATATTTCTTGAAGCCATCACAGGCGTGTTCAAGGCATAGGGTCTGTTATACCACTTGTGCCTTCCTTCTGTTTAATTTCTTTTCAGAATGATGTGTATCCCAGTTATGTCTGTTGTGAAACACGTCGTCAACGGTTGGATCTTCTCCCTCTCACGTCTCTCATGACAAACACACAAGAACAAGTATAAAGTAGACAAGAGACAATATAGGTGGAGCTTCTCTTTATTCCTCAAATCGATGTATTACAATGGGGTTGCTCCTCCGATTATATAGTCCGAACTAAGGCTAGAGATTTTGGTAAGAGCCCACAAACAACCGGACAAGGACTAGGACTTCTAGTCCTCTTTTCCTTCTTGGAAAGTCCGGTTGTTTTACAACACTCTCCCTTCCTTGGGCGATTACCGCGAACGCATATGCCTCATCAAAAACTCCATCCGAAAACCCAGTGGGAAAAACGGTTCTTGGAGAAAAGAGTACATATCAACCGCAATTGTATTGCACATGTTGCCTCGTCAAAAACCTTACGTGAGAAACCTTCAAGTAAAAACTCACAAAGGGAAAAAGATTACAACATTAAACCTTCTGGTTATACACAATTCTATATTTACTATTCTTCATGAATAGTGATGAATCTTCAAGATTAATGCATGAACTTCATGATTCTCGCATTAATGATCTTAAATAATCAAGTGGTATACCTTTATGGTAAATTCAAAAATTAATCATCAAGTTGATTCCTTCTGAGTAACAACATGATAAAAAATATGCTCCCCCTCATGTCGACATCCTTTAAACTTCAGTGTTCAATAATGTCTTAGTTACATTCTACATAAATGTGTATGAGTACAATAATTAGTCCTTCAAAGACTTAACTATGATAAAGAGCAATGCTTCAAGCATTAATAACCACTTATTAATTGTGCAACACAAAATAAACTTTATCCTTTCAGAGGAATATGGGGCTAATAAGTTTCAATTCACATATCTTCTAGATATTTTATATCAAACTTTAATATTCAAATTTGAAATAATAGCAACTCTATCTAAGTGGATTATAGTTTATAACCAATGATCTATTCACTAGATCTTCAAAGATGGCTTATTCACTATAGATAAATCAGTCTTCACTTTGGCATTTGAGGGGATAATTCAAATTGCCAATCACCAATATACCTTCCGTGGTATGTGAGAATACTTACTATCAATACTAGATAGCTATGCATAAGTGCTTAAATGGTACATTCAGGACCATATGATGCTCACTTCATTCTTAATTTATTTGGGTCTGTATAAAGTTAATTCATATCTTCAAGATTATTGATGTTCATTCAGGAAATGACTGATAAGTCATTCATTGACTATATCCTTCAAGGATTTTGTAATTCTTCAAGAATAGTATTTCTCTTATGTGAGAAATCCTCTCATCCAAGAGAGAAGTGATTTACATGATCATTTTAACTTGAGTTCTTCAATGAACCATTTTAAAAGTGTTATTCACAATAAGTCATTCTATGACTTTATTTCCTTCCAGGATTTAACTCTTCTAGAGATTTTAATATTCATTCAGAAATATTATCTACCTTAGACATTTAATACTTAGTATGAGATTTAATTTTAATTCCTTCGAGGAATGATGATTCCTTCAAGGATCACCTATGGATTTTCCGAATCCATCAATTAACTGCATAATATTTAATTTATTCTTTACATTTGCCAGATAAGTAGCAGAATATTCATTCATACATAATGGGAGTTTGTTAGACTTTTGAAAAACCTATAAACCATATCATTTCACCATATCATTATTCCATAATGACTTATGTAACTTGAACTTGCAAGTTCAAGTATATTCTTAATGATTTAACCTCAATTGCATTTTTTTATTGACTCGATATGAGCGCTTCATGCGACTCTGCCATGGACTTTATTTGTGAATCCCTGTTCTCGTTTAGAGAAACATTGCAATGATAGAGGTAATATTGTCGACATTCATTCTATTTCTCCCATATCTTCAGGATAAGACTATGATATAGTCAAATAATATCTGCTATCCCAACACAAACAGTGCGCGCGCTTTGTAGTGTTAGGCTTTCATCTTCATGATGATCATTCTTAATTTGTGAGGTATTTGACCATGATGGTCTTCTTTTCGGAGTTCTATGGAGGTTTCAGTAAAATTTGTATGACAAATTCATTTAATCCAAAACCAACAGGCGTCCCTGTAGATTTTAAATTAATGATCAAGTCATTTGCCATGGTGAGTATATTATTAAAATACCCGGGAGATACCACACATAGCATTATGTTTACTACAAGTAAACTTAACTTCTGGTTAATAACTTCAGGTTGTTTCTCCTAATCTCCAGTTTCCCATTTGTGAGTATTCATTATGTGCACATTCTCACTGGGATAAAATCCTATAAATAGTTTCACTTCAAGTGTGTTTCCACATCAGGTGGTGCCCTTCATGGGCTTCCTCACATTTAAATATTCTGGCATTATACTCAGCTTCATGCGAGTATGATTTAGTGCGTGTTTTTAGTCGTGCTTCAAGCTTTCAAGAATATTTTATGAAGATCATTATTCCATTCAATACAAGGCATTCATATAGGCTTTCTCTCCCCCTAATGCCGGTATTACATCTTCATAAATAATAGCATACTTTCAGTAATATCCCCATGAGCTTTACATAATGGAATTTCATATCCATAAATACCCATGTATGCCAATATGGTGAAATTAATAATTTTCACGCACCTAATTTCAAAATTTAGGGGTTATTTGTTATGCAGTGAGCTAGACTTTATTTGTATATTATGCAATTTGGTATGTTCTGCATACCTACAAATTTGCAGTTCTAAAAATCTACAAGACTATTTTATTGTCTAACTTCTTTATTTAGCCTAAAATATTTCGATTCAAATACTCATATGATATAATATAAGTAATTTAGAAAAATAAACTTCATGTTTATAGTTTGCAACATTAAATCTACACGAAATTTCTTTTAATTGCTTATTCATTCAAGAATTCCCCATATGCCTTAAGATTTTGAACCCATAAATACGAAATAGTTTTCCACACAATGGACTTGCAGGTCCATCTTTTATTTGTTCGCAAACTCATTCTAATTGAATTAATCAATTTCTAATTGATTGAATAAAATTCACTATTGTCCCGATTTCAAATTGGTTTGCTCCCCCTGATCTCAACCTACTTGATTAGAGATAATATGATGACTACTAGTCACATTATACATCTGCATGAAATGCACAAACTGAATCAGCATGCAAGCTGATTGTGATAGTGTGTTGTGATGACTTGCTGATCATCTCGACGGTGAGAGATACTACTCAACAGGAGAAGCTTGAGTATATGTATAGCATGCGAGCTAATACAAGAAAACAACAGTATTGTGGCTTCTAGCCAACATACGGATTTTTAGTATAATACCCATGCAAAGGCTAATAAATAATGTAGTAACATGCAGGTTCCCACATTAGTGTGAAAAAGCTATTAACTAGTCATTCTTAGTGACAAGTGGTATATATGGATTACGAAGGCTATGCGCAGAGCTACAGACTTAGTCATTATAATGACCACAGCTACAGGCGAACTTGCGCGTTGGTTTTCCATCAATCTAACAGGATGCAGCTCTAAACCAACAATACTACAAGATTAGGGATATGCCTATTAGATTTTTCAAGTTTATCCATGCCTCTAATACCCTATTTTCTACCCTTTTTCATATCATAGATGCACTTCAGGGATGTTATGCTTCAAGCATCATCTTTGAGTTATTTCAAATATACCATATAATTAAATTATACTGCTAGTATATATAGAGAATGATTGAAATCCACATAGTTGTACTATTCAATGTACAATAATATGGCTTGGGTTGAATAAACTTCAAGTTACAGGGCTTATGTATTTTAGTACATAATTGAGTAATATACAATTTCTAGACTAGATTGAATCTTCTGAGTTCAATTAAAAAGCATGTACATTACTAGTTAATGTGCTTCATAAAAATTCAGTTTTCGTTCTACCTTCATGGTAGAAATGCACAATAACCGTAACCTTCATGGTTATTTGAGGCTTTTAGTGGAAAATCGGTTTCAAATAATTATCAAATAGGCAATTCAAAGCAATTATTTACAATATTCAGCATGTAATTCTTTATTTATTTCATGAGATTAAAGTTATTACTTCAGGTAAAAATTGCTACAAGCAAGTGGGCATAAGATAAGGTGAGAAAAACCTATACAGAGGTAAGAAACACTAATATATTCAATTTGCCCTTCTATTCTGGAAAATATTCTTAAAATTTTGCTAAACTTCTAGTATGGAGCAAAAAGTAATTGTTCTCTCTTCGTGAGCATAACCAAATTCTTCATGAATATAATTAATAATGCACCTTATGTAGAAAATTATATTTATGTATGGTTAAGGGGTGAGTATGAAACTTCTTTGTTCCAATGCATCTCCCCCTGATCCTAACATCACTTCAAGAATGTATCTTATTTTCCTTCCAATTCTATAATTTATGCATCACATAAAAATATTTTCTATATTGAGTTTATGCGTATTCTTCTTGAATTGCAAAAATACCTACGTGGCAAATAATGTGATTCTTCAAGAAAACACATAAATTTTGTATAACCTCATGTTATTTATAAACTCAAATAGTTGGCATACAACTTACGAATTTACTGCTATTGTAAAATCATAATGCCATGTTGGAAGAAAAATACGTTGCTTCACATGGACAAAATAACTTTCAAAGTTATATAGCATTTCTTCTTGAAATTATACATTACTATACTTTAAACCAATGATAAAATTTCTTCTAGAAATAGTGGACTTCATGTCACTTCCTACATTATTCATGCAATTGCTACAAGCACACTTCATGTGTTTAAATGCATGAAACAAGTGCAAAATTAATTAAGGTTGGTTAATCTATTCAATATATTTGTTATTTTCCCAGAATTAGCAAAAAATTATGCCACATTTATCACTGCTAGGAAAAAAAATATATGACACTCTCAGGGGTGTAACATGTCTAAGGTTCTTCAAGATTTGAGAGAGGTCATAAACCTAAAACCATTTTCTATGGTTAATCTAGCCAATTCAGGGATTAATGATTCAAATTTTCAAAATTATACATCCATTAAACATGCTAAAAAAGATAAGTATGAGCCTCAAAGGGGGTTTCAAGATTTAGAGAGCTCATATACCTAAAAACCATGTTTCTATGATTAAAGGTATGATTTACTGAATTTATGTGGAAAAACAACAAATATGCCATAAAAACAGTAAGTACATAAAAAATAAAATTATAGAAATTGAATACTGTAGAAAGATATTTAAAACTTAATCTGTCGCAAAGACTTTCCATGATTCAGTGTAGCTAAGCCCCTTAATTATTTTTTTGTTTAAATACCACGAGCCCTTAATTGGGCGCTGGTCCATGCGCTGCTGGGCAGGGGGCTACTGCTGCTAGCTGTTGTGGGCTGGCGCTGCATGGCGGTTCAGAGCAATACTTGCTTTTCACGGTTGCACACCATGCCGGGGCGGCGACAGGATGACAGTCACGGCTACGGACCGCGTCAGGGGTGGTGACAACTGGCGAGCGAGCTCTGCGAGGCATATACAAGTATCGGGTGCTTCAGGCGAGCCAACGTGTGTGGTGGGCGCGGTGAGTAGCAGCGCGTACTAGCGCTAATGTGTGTGGATCTGGCATGTGTGCAGCGTACGTATCCAGCAAGGACACACGAGGTCGGTTGCACAGGTTCTTTCTTGCTGCATGCGTGCAAGACTCAGACTCGGCGTCGATTGCGTACGGGACTCGGACTCTCGGTTGCTGGCGAGAGTATCGGGAGGCGTTAGCATCTGGCGCAGCGATTTCCGAGGGCAACACGAGCGGCTCACGGCTTCTGGCATGGAACGTGGATGCATTGGACAGCTTCAGGCGGACGCACAGCGTCAGAACTCAACTTCTCTGGTGCTGGCTCAATCGCTGGTCGCGGCTTCAGGCACGAGCATCCTCAGGTGGTGCTAATGCGGATAGCGGCGCACGGCTTCGGGCACGGCGAGTAGGGCGGCAAAGTTGCAGCGGTGGCGTGCGGCGTTAGCAGGACATACGTGGTGACGATGAATGTGTATGATCGTGTTCTACTGATCTGCGTGTCAACGGATAGTGTTAGTTCGCTGCCGCCGGCCGTGGTGTGTACTTCTATGACTGCCAGTCTTCGTGCTGGTAGCTTGTACTGCCATGATTCCATCGGTCTACAATGCTGGCGAAATAGAATTTCTATATCCTTAGGACTTGCCCTTTTCCAGCGTTCAGGTCGGTATCGCAATCGCACTTGTCCTTCAGGGCGTTGCACTAACTTGTGAAACGACGATGATGGGTGCAAAACAATCTGTGATAGGTTTGTATACGTTCATATGCATACAAGAATCCACACACGCGTAGCTTCATGCTTGCATGACTATGTCCAGATAATTACTTGTCATCGTGAATACGATCAAGAAGACCAGAGCCACGTACAGGCGGCGCAAAGTTTGGTACTGCCTTTGTGGCCAATCAAAATCAAGTAGTAGTAGGTTGGAAAAACGATTTTCCGGCTCTCAATTTAATCTACTACTTGATTTCAACAATTCATACCTTGTGTAGTTGATGCCAATTGATCTACTCCACTTGCCGCGTAGGGCAGTTATCAGTAGATACATACCGCGTAGGGCATTAGGCATGGTCGTAGACCTGCCTGCTTGATGGCGAGTCGGTGCAGATCCGTTCGCTGGCGACGTTGATGTAGTCGACGTCGTCGAAGTAGTCGTCGGCGAGGGCGACGGTGAGATCGCCGGCGTCGAGCTTGATGGCGACTCCTCCGGCATAGTCGACGATGAGCGGTCGTGCTGATAACGTGTTGTGAAACACGTCGTCAACGGTTGGATCTTCTCCCTCTCACGCCTCTCATGACAAACACACAAGAACAAGCATAAAGTAGACAAGAGATAATATAGGTGGAGCTTCTCTTTATTCCTCAAATCGATGTATTACAATGGGGTTGCTCCTCCGATTATATAGTCCGAACTAAGGCTAGAGATTTTGGTAAGAGCCCACAAGCAACCGGACAAGGACTAGGACTTCTAGTTCTCTTTTCCTTCTTGGAAAGTCGGTTGTTTTACAACACTCCCCCTTGGGCGATTACCGCGAACGCATATGCCTCATCAAAAACTCCATCCGAAAACCCAGTGGGAAAAACGGTTCTTGAAGAAAAGAGTACATATCAACCGCAATTGTATTGCACATGTTGCCTCGTCAAAAACCTTACATGAGAAACCTTCAAGTAAAAACTCACAAAGGGAAAAAGATTACAACGTTAAACCTCCTGGTTATACACAATTCTATATTTACTATTCTTCATGAATAGCGATGAATCTTCAAGATTAATGCATGAACTTCATGATTTTGCATTAATGATCTTAAATAATCAAGTGGTATACCTTTATGGTAAATTCAAAAATTAATCATCAGTTGATTCCTTCTGAGTAACACATGATAAAAAAATATGCTCCCCTCATGTCGACTTCCTTTAAACTTCAGTGTTCAATAATGTCTTAGTTACATTCTACATAAATGTGTATGAGTACAATAATTAGTATTTCAAAGACTTAACTATGATAAAGAGCAATGCCTCAAGCATTAATAACCACTTAATAATTGTGCAACACAAAATAAACTTTATCCTTTCAGAGAAATATGGGGCTAATAAGTTTCAATTCACATTAATGAATGTAGCTGAACATTGTGCATAATTGTTGTCACAAAGAAACCATAAAACAACGATGCACACCGCTGCTCTGTGCCAACATTAATAATTATAATCATCTTAGTATTTCTACTTTCAAAATTTAACTTCATTTTTTCAAAAAAAATCTCGCAGCAACGAGCGGGATATCACATGAAAGCGCCAGCGTGACACACAGTCACGCACTACTCACGCTAATCGGAGGGAGCGATCAGCCAGCTGAACATCGTGTTATGCTGGAGTTATGCTGAAGGCACACCACGCAGGCAGCAGGCAGGCACGCACCGATCGACCAATAATAGCTAGGTTTCGATAGCGGCCGACAACGATGCATCCGCGCGCGCACGGTCTCGCCTGGTCATCTGGCTGGCGTGCGCTTGGCGGCCGGTCGATAACTAACGGCGGCGTCGAGCTCGGCCGGCCGCCGGCCGGGTAATGTAATCGCAGCTGGCCGGTACCGGCCACCGGGGGCGGCAGGGCGTGGCGGCTGCCGGCTGTGTGCAATGAACGGCGCGGCGGTGGATGTGGATGCGCACGAGCCCCCCGAGCGTCAGCGACACATTGCTCTGCTGCGTGCGTGCGGCGGCAGGTCAACAACAACTGGCGCGGGGGGCCAGGTGGGCTGAACAATTCAAGGGGGCGATTGGAAAGGCCCAGTGAGTGCATGGTGCGTTGTTGGGCTGACCTGCGCTCACGTGGTCTCCGTTCCCCCACCCCCTCTCGCTCACACTCCTCTTCCCTTCTCTCCGGGGTCTTCCTTTACCTGGCGGTGACGAACGACTGGGCGGGCGAGCGGCGGCGCCATTCGCCCCACCTTCGCCCCGGCCCCTTCTTTGCCGGCGACGAGCTCCCGCCAGGTACTGCCCGCCTCCTTCTCTCACCTTCCTTCTGCTATGCGAAACGGAGCGCCACAAAAATCTCTGTACTCGGATCTGGCCCAGTTAAGTAGCTCGATTAGCTAGTTTTTTTTTTTTTTTTTTTTTTTTTTTTTTTTCCAATACGGATTTGCTAGTTACTCTCATGCTGCATGATGGCTGTTGGCTGCCGTTATAGACGTGACTGATGCGTGCTGTAGATGGGCAAGAGCACCAAGCTGTTAGTATATGGGACTGCGTCATATGTGTTGCTTTCAGTGATGGCCATGTTTATTTAGTCGTATGACACAAAAAGAGTGCTGTAGATGGGACTTGATGAATGCTGTAGATGGGCAAGAGCACCAAGATGTTAGTACACGGGGCTGCAGCATATATGTTGCTTTCAGTGATGGCCATGAATATTGATTGAGTCGACAATAAGATAAAAGGGAGTGCACCGAGAGAGAAGAGTTAGCTACGGGCCAATAGAGGAAATGGATAGGATGTATGAGAATTGTGTGTCTATAAACAAATATAAAACATGGAAGAGTGGTGTAACTTGTGAAAACATGCTTTAGCCTCGGTAGCATCTGTTCTGTTTTTGTCTGGTTTGCTTCAAGGCACTATGCATATGCGTGTTGACCAACGGGTTGCTATGTTCTTCAATCAAGCAATAAAGCCATGATGCTGATGGCGCGTGGCCTGTGCTCCCGCCTCCGCCCGCCGCTTGCCGGCGCGGCGGCGTTCTCCTCGGCACCGTCTGCGGCCGCGGCGGAGGCGGAGCGGGCGATACGGGACGGGCCGCGGAACGACTGGAGCCGGCCAGAGATCCAGGACGTCTATGACTCCCCGCTTCTCGATCTCCTCTTCCATGGGGTACGTACGCTTACTCAGGCTGGACAGTCACAATCCCAAAATCCCTGTTAATCCTCTGACTCTGTTATGTGTGGTACTGGGTGATGCCTGGAATTGAGCAAAAGGCCCTATCTTTAACTTCTGGGCGCTGAAGGCCGTAGGTTTCCTACTAAGGCTGTATGTTTTGAGTCTTTGGACTGTGAAGGCTTTGGAGTGTCCGAGGTGAAGCTTCCTTCTCTCAGATACCTCACTAAATGTCATTTTTTCTGTTGCCTAGTGGAGGCTGGACAAGTGGAGATTGCTACATAGTTGTACCATGGGGGTGGTGCCAAAAGGTTTCATTTTGGGAGTATTTCTTGTTCTTGTGACAGCGATAGCGATTGATATTTCAGCTCTGTGGGGCTTCACGATAAGTATAGTTGGATATTTCTATTTGTTCCATTAGACATCAGAAGCCTTTATGCTAGCCGTTTCTGGTTGATCTTTTCAGCATTCTTGACCATATTCAGCTAAAGCTTGATGGATTTGGTAGATGAACATTATTGATATAACGCCCAATTTCAGCTCTGTCACTTTAGGCTTTAGGGGTTTATTTTGTCTTTAGCATCAGGGGATTTTCACTCAAATCTATAGACACTGAAATTTAATCACTGATACAAAGTATTACAATTATTAGTATTTTATGGTGGTTGGGTTTTGGAGCCTTGTTTGACATTTAGAGTCCCCTTAAACCGATGGCGTCCTTTCATTACGTAAAAGTTTGAATTTATTGCTCGTGTAAGAAAAGATATCAGATGGTGCATACTGCGTATTGTCTTATAAAGAAATTAGTGTGTTTGTATGGACTTGGGTGTCAGCCTGTAAGTCTACAAAAACTGTGAGCTAGCTACAGATCGATCTGTAGCGTTGGTAGGAAGGTGCTGCCCTCAAGGGCATTGAACAGGTATAGTGTGGAAATTCATGTCAAGCTTTTCTGTAAGGTGTTTTTTAGTAGGCTGTTGAATCATGTCATACCTAATGGGCAAGTGTTAGAGTATCACATAATCCTGTAGAGAAAGTAAATATAGAAGCTCATAGTTTATACTGCTACAGATTCCTAAAGTTTGATGCATCGTATTCGTATAGGAAGGCTAGTTCTTGTTGTAAGCTATGGAATGAAGATCAGGCTTCAGGCGTGATGACTGGTTAGGCAACTACTGCATTATAGTCTGGTTAATGCAAGTCGATAACAATTTTTTTTCTTACTAAACCCAATTCAATATGTTTGGTCACGGTATCATATTCATTTGGTGTAGAACTATTACATTTCCGTGCATCTTGATTCATCGTGGATTGCAAGAATTCTTTGCATTTATGCTGGATTGCTAATCTGCAAAAAGGAATGGATATATAAAAAATTAAACAACTCAAATGATTATTATTGTGCTGAACACCATGTCCTCTTACCGAATCGCTTTACCTGATGCACATAGCATTCATGTGACCATATTACTTTGCCGTTTGTTCTTCTCATCATCGAGCGAATACTTTATGTTTTCAGGCTCAGGTCCACAGACATGTTCACAAATTCAGAGAAGTGCAGCAATGCACACTTCTTTCAATAAAGACTGGTGGATGCAGTGAAGATTGTTCTTACTGCCCTCAATCATCAAGATACAATACTGGATTGAAGGCCCAGAAATTGATGAACAAAGATGCTGTCTTAGAAGCAGCAAAAAAGGTAGTTTTAGTGTAATAATTGTCTGGGAGGTGAACAATTTCACTTTGGCTGTTGATTTCAACTGCCCCAAAGTGGCAATTTAACCTTCCATTTTATTGTTGAATGTATACTTTACTCATAAATTTTGTTTTGTATTACATTGTTTCACAATCCACCGTTCTATATATTGTTCCCTTCTTCTAACCTATTGTTCACAGGCAAAAGAGGCTGGGAGCACCCGCTTTTGCATGGGGGCTGCATGGAGAGAAACCATTGGCAGGAAAACAAATTTCAACCAGATTCTTGAATATGTCAAGGAAATAAGGTATTCACTGGAATCTTTTATTATACTACCATAAAATATGGTATACGGTGCAAGTTCTGCATGACCGCACAAGTTCTCTTCTAGGTCGATGCTCTATCATTATGCCTTTATTCACCTGGTTTGTGTATTTGTTTGGAAGTTGGAACAGGCCATTGTCTATTATATCGTAAACTAGCATTGTCTATTAACTTTACAATGTACAGGCCATTTACTTAAGACCTTAATGCATGGGATATGATGAACAATGAAAATTTTCTGTTATTATTGTTATTTATTTTAACACATTAGCATTCATTGGGCAATTAACTTTGTAGGGGTATGGGCATGGAGGTCTGTTGCACGCTAGGCATGATAGAGAAACAGCAAGCTGAAGAACTCAAGAAGGCTGGACTTACAGCATATAATCATAACCTAGACACATCAAGAGAGTATTATCCCAACATTATTACCACAAGATCATATGATGATAGACTGCAGACTCTTCAGCATGTCCGTGAAGCTGGAATAAGCATCTGCTCAGGTGTTTCTTGCTTTCTTCATGTGAGGGCTGTCCTGCAAAATAAGTGTTCCTATTCTAGCTTACAGAAACCTGGGATTTTTATGTCTTCAATATAAAATTTGGTGAATCATTCTTTTGTCCAGGTGGAATAATTGGTCTTGGCGAAGCAGAGGAGGACCGTGTTGGGTTGTTGCATACACTGGCCACCTTGCCTACACACCCAGAGAGTGTTCCTATTAATGCATTGGTTGCTGTAAAAGGCACACCTCTTGAGGATCAGAAGGTATTCTGTATTGTTCATTAGTTTCTGTATTTTTTATGCTTGTAGGCCGTAGCTGGTGTATGAACCTGCATTTCACACCTTAGAATTGTTAACTTCATTGTGCAGTATAGCCAGATTTAAGATTATACATACATGCTGATTCTTTTATTCGGTGCTAACCAATGTTCTACATCAGCCTGTGGAGATATGGGAAATGATCCGCATGATCGCCACTGCACGGATCGTGATGCCAACGGCAATGGTGAGGCTTTCAGCAGGCCGTGTACGCTTCTCTATGCCAGAACAGGCACTCTGCTTCCTTGCTGGGGCCAACTCCATCTTTGCCGGTGAGAAGCTTCTCACAACTGCGAACAATGACTTTGATGCGGACCAGGCTATGTTCAAGATCCTTGGTCTGATTCCCAAGGCTCCAAGTTTTGGCGACGAAGCAGCAACAGCTTCAGCCGACGCTGAGAGGTCTGAGCAAGCCGCTTCAATGTAGATGTGTGTGTGTGTGTGTGTGTTTTGCTGATTATCTGAATCACTGTTAGCGCGAAACTAGCAGTGGCGTTAGCTAGAGCACTGTATCGTAGAAACCATTGTTTAGTCGCTTGAGACTGATTAGACATAATTTAGGTAATGGCAATATATGCTGTATTTCAGATAGCTTCCATCGCTGAACATCAGTTGTCTGCCGGGTCAACAGTTTGGAGAACCAGAGGCCACCTGGTTCTTGCGTTGTCAGGAGAGGAGTTCCGTGCAGTGACGCAGTTCAGATGGATACGCCGTACGCGGACCGGATTGTGGTTTTTTTTAATACTTAGATTGTGGTTATTTGACAAAGAAATGGGGATTTGAATTCGATGTTGCACGAAACGTCCTTCATTTGTTGCGTTGAGAATTTTTTTAAATCTCAAGAATCGGATGCCAGTAAACCAATGTTGTTATGTTGTAAACGGTAAATTTGAATGTTGCAACATCTCTATCTTGATGTTGCGACAGATCGTCCAATAAAAAATTCTCATAAGACGTCCGAACGCTGCTCATTTTAGAGCAACGCTAAGAGACTCTCCAAATCCTTTCTAATTGTTAGTTTTAGAGGTTTCGATTAAAAAGATACTTTCCAACAGCTTCTCTATTTGGTTATTCAAATATAGTCACTCATCATTCCGGATTTCTCGGTAGCAAAATATAGAAAAAAGAATAGCTCTTTAAAGTGTATGCAAGATATAGAGAAGCTCTTGAAAAACATAAAGATATAGAAAACGATTTTTATGCAAATGACTCTCTAAATGATGATTACAAAGTTTAACTAGCAAGTGCTCATGCCCCCCTGTTTAAATAGGTCGCCTTTTCGTCATCCTCCATCCCGAGAACTTACTATAACCACGAAAAACAAACATTTTTGATACGGAGCTATGATGTGGGCATGACGGCAGGTTCTTATAGTGGCAAGGGGAATGAAAATCAAAGAATTTTGGTATGCAGCATTGCTATATAATACTCTCTCCGTTTCAAATTATAGGTCGTTTTCAGTTTTTAAATTTATAGATTTTGCTATAAATCTAAACATAGCGTTTGTCTAGAGACATAACAAATATTATGAGCTTAGAAAAACCAAAACAACATATATTTTAGAACACAGAAAGTATTTGGTATCAGTAAAGGCTTATTTGACTACGGCAACCGAAACATCAAGCACAAAAATGAAGTATTATATAAATATACAAAAGATTGCCGATTTGTCTTATCGCTGAGAGGCCACCTCTCAAATTCATTTACAAAACTTAGGTGACAAGATGCTTAGATCTTCATTTTTCTGATTTCAGCGACCATTTTCTTGATTTTCCGTTAAAAACAAGATTATTTTAAAAATATTCCTCGTCCGAACGCCGTCATAAGTTAATCCAACGCCTGCCAGGCTGTCATGTGGGCCTACCTTATCCGGTTCCATCTAAATCAGCAGGAGGCGTCGTCCGTACGCATCGCCGCCCCTCCATTGCCTTCTTCCTCCGCCGCCAATATCCCACTGAAATAGGCTTCCTCCGCTCTGATCTCGAATCAAGCGCAAACAAATCTCAAGCCAAGCAAGATCCCCCCCCCCCCCCCCCCCGCATCGTGTTCAATCGCGAAGTCTAGCAATCTCGCTCACGCCCCCATCGCAAATCTCAGCGCTCAGGATGCTCTCACTCTCCCCCGCCGCCGCGCTCCGGCCGGCAGATCCGGCGGCGCGTGGCTCCATTGCTTCGCATCAGCAGCAGAAGAGCCTTCCCCAAGCAAGCACTTCGTCGCGTGGGATGCTCAGCCACTCCCCCGCCACACCGTTCCGGCCGGCAGATTCGGCGGCGCGCGGCGCCATGGCGGCCCAGAAGCAGAGCTTCCGCATGCCGGAGTTCGACTACTTCGTAGTAATCGACTTCGAGGCCACTTGCAAGGAGGGTCCGCGCATCTACCCGCAGGAAATCATCGAATTCCCTGCGGTCCTCGTCGACGCCGCCACCGGTGACCTCCTCTCCGCCTTCCGGACCTACGTGAAGCCGCGCCACCACCCGGTCCTCACCGCCTTCTGCAAGGAGCTTACGGGAATCCAGCAGGAGCAGGTCGACGGCGGCGTGGAGCTCGCGGAGGCGCTCGCCATGCACGACTCGTGGCTGGCGGCGGCGGGCGTCGCAAAGAACCGCCTCGCCGTCGTCACCTGGGGGGATTGGGACTGCAAGGCAATGCTGGAATTCGAATGCACCTTCAAGGGGATCGCCAAGCCGGCATATTTTAACCGATGGGTCAATCTTAGGATCCCCTTCGAGGCCGCTTTCGGAGCTGGGCGGCGCAATCTGCAGGAGGCGGTCCGTGAGGCGGGACTGCAGTGGGACGGCCGCCTCCACTGCGGCCTCGATGATGCGCGCAACACGGCGCGCCTTCTGGTCGAGGTGATGAGTCGGGGAGTCCCCATCACGATCACTGGCTCTCTGGTGCCGGTGCCTCTGCCAGAGCCAGAGCCAGAGCCGAAGCTGAAGCCGGAGATACAAATTCAGCCGCTGGCGGCGCCGCTGAATCACTGCTTAAACTGGTGCGCATGTGGTGCTGGTTTCTGCTACTGCGGCGTGTCAATCAGAGGTGACATGGTGATGATGCCGGGACAAACACAAGGACGGTACTTCTTCACTTGCGGCAACTGGACGCCGAGTTTGGGGCCGATGTGCCCTTTCTTTGTCTGGGCGGCATAATCGAAGACCATTCGGACTTCATCACATCATCTACGCGAAGGTCAGGTGGCTAATACTCATCACACTTTATGGAGTGCATGTTTAGTTAGTGCTCTGTTAGGTTCCGCACTCGCTCAGGAGTTGGTGCTCTGTGAATCTGTTTGAACCAGTTAGAATTTTAGACGGTCGGTAGCAGGGTCTTGGGGGACAAATCGTGTTAATGTTTGGTGTCTGCTATGAAGCTTTGTTTTACCTTTGCTTAACCTAAACTTGCTTTCGATAAATAAAACGTAAACAAGAGATTGTTGGTCACGCGCATTAGTTGTTGTACCTAGTTGAACTCATATCAATACACCTGAACAACCATAGATGTGAAACATGATCCTCTATGTTCCATTTTCCTCACTAAAATAGCTTCAGGTTGCACTTGTTATTCTCCATTTACATCATGTCAGATAGTAGTATAGGAGTTGTACACCTTAACCCCATTTTTTTTTCTTCAATGCAAAACGCTAAAGACTGTCTACCAGTGTACTAGCTTTTAAGCTATCTCGCTAATCCATTATGATTCACACATAATACATTTGAGCCAATTCCTTAAAAGTTGATTATGCTCTTTGATGGTCATGGAATAATTGATCTTCCAATTTTCCCATTTGCCTGTAAGACTGAAATTGAGATGATTTGAAAGTAACAAAGGAGTGTAAAATGCCATTTCCAAAAAGTTTACAGAATCACATGCTATTGAACGTGAAATGCAACCATTGTTAAAACACTTGTTCACTTGCCACTTGGAACGTTGCAAAGAATAGGATCTTAAAACGAACAGAATTTCGGGCCCTTGATCGTTTTGAGTTAATCTTATGATATTTTTTTTTGTCGTGCATGTTTGTGGGTGTGTGGGTGGTGGTGTAGTCTGCTGAGTACCGAGTAAAATACTTCTGGTTCATCTAGGTTCACAGAGCACCATTATGTAGCTTTGCGGTATGCTATGTTAGGTGTGAATAGGAGCACTCCATGTGTGTGGTGAGGCATCTAGGACATGGCTAGCCTAGTCATCAATGTAACCAAGTTCTTAGCTTGTCTTCAATGTAACTGAGTCCGTACCTTGATTTCAATGATATCGAGTTCTGCTTTGTAAAAAGTTTTATATGGAACTGAATGGAGAATGTTTGGCCCTGTGTTTGTCAAATATTATTGTGTCCAGATCATTTTATCTTGTGACAGTTTAAATGGCTCTGATAAATTGCAAACTGCATTCGAGCCTTTTCTTTGTTTCTGTGTCAATGCGCTCATATCTTATTCCAAGCCTTGCACACTGGAAGAAAGAGGCTAACACAGAGCACCATGCTTCCAATACGTAAGTAATACAACCCCACTTTGTTACTCAATCCCAAGTACTGCTATTCCTTTCCCCTCCTCGTGTTATTTTTTCTGCTGCAGAGCTTTATACAACATGGTTTGGTACCTCGTGTGCAGAAAGACTTTTAGGTCAGAAGAGGTATCCAAACAAAAGGCCATCCGATGGTAACATTATATCATGTAAATTTGTTTTGTGCAAATGAGCATCACTGGCTGCAATACAAAATGGCTCATTTAACAAAGTGCGCTCGAGCTGAAACCAGATCTGATTGTCAAGTCCATATGAATCTTAAAATGTACCAATAGAAGGAAATTATGAAAGTGTCTGAGCTGGTTTTGGAACACAATCACATACTACACCTTCTAGTAATCTAGTGTATTATTCAGTCCCATGTTTGTCTGAACCCTTTGGTTTTCTTTTCTTTGCTTGATTCAACAAGTTGGGGAAGTGGCAAGTAACGATGGGCACAGGCACAAGTAGCAGGAGATACTGCTTCTGTTTATTTTGCTTTGCAGGGAACAATTACCGATGACCTTTATGGTGAGCTGTTGGTACAGTACACACTGTAACATTTATATATTAATTTTGTTTGCTATGCCATTTATCATACTGAATGGAAGCAATGTAAATGGTTGTGATTGCTGCTTGACTCTTGTATACGTTGTAAATAGCTTATTGAAACGTGGATGAGAAATATATCTTTCTATATTTTATAATGATTAAAAACTGGCTAGCACAGCAGCAAACTTTACCAGTGCAGTATGTTGCGATATGGACTAATTATTGCAGGTCCATTTGTGGACACATCTGACGGAGATCTTCACCGAGAACCACCTTCCACAGGTTAATAGTGAATATCCATTTGCTGATGCATATAAATGATTTTTTCCTTTACAGTTCATTCTTATCTAGCCCTGTTTGTAAAAACTAGAAATCTTGACATTTTGCAGTCTGAACATATCAAATACTACCACGAGTGTTCTGAATCCTGATGGACAGAGAAGTAATGGCGATATCACATTCCTTTATCAGTAACTAGACAAGAAACCAGCCATTCCTTTTCTCGTTCCTGTTATGTTTTCCTTTGTTACTAATGTCTTGCTTAATTTGTAGTGCACAAGGTGAAGACTTGTACCTGGGCAGGCGCTTTTAAGCTTTGGTAAGTACATACTACATTTGACCATCAATTGATATGGCTTTTGGATCAGATACAAGGTAACATTTTTTTTTTCCTTGCAGGTCTGCATTGTGCATGGCGGGGCTGTTTGGTTGCGATCCTCGAGTGAATTTGTGTCGGCGGATGGCTGCCTGTAAGCTGCCTGGCATCTGTTTGGTTGCAGTCCTGGCCACCTGCCTGGTCCTGGCAACGGACTCAGGTCCAGGCAGTAAGGCTTGTTTGGTTGGTGCCTGCCAGGCAGCTCGCTAGCCAGGCAACATCATCCAACCCCAGGCCACCGAAATCCAACGCCCGGGGTTGCTGCCTGAGCCAGGCAGCGTTTCCAGGGTCCCAACCAAAGAAGCCCTAAAAAACGAGTGCCTGGCATGGAACAGCCGCTGCCTGGCCGCTAACCAAGCGCTAGGTGGGTTCCACAGTATGATCGCTGCTTCTCCTACTTTCACTGCTCATCAACTTGTTACGAATAGTACAGGTGATGTATAAAATATCGTACGTCATATCACAAAATAATAATCACGGTTCTAAAAGACATTGTTATTCATCATGTCTACACACCTAGATTCTCTTGTCAATTTTTTATTCTTCTATAATCTAAGCAAATGAGATATGTTAGTGAATAAAAAAGAATTTATATATCACAAAGCACATTTACATTGAGTATTTTTACTCTCATTAGCATCTCAGGCCCAGGCACCAACCGAACGAACTTTCTTCATACCTGCCATGCCAGGCAAAAATCATCAATTTTGCAGGCTACTCTCAGGCAGGTTGTCCATGACTCCAACCAAACAAGCCCGGCTTGCTGGTATGTAGCGAAACCATAAATTACTTCCTATTTGTGCAGATTGTTTTAGTTGTCATTGTTTCACTTCAAAATATGCTGGCGCTGTAGTGAAGGAATTGACACAATGAAGCAGCATTGCAATATTAAATTCACTTAAAGTCTTAAACCATAAAATTTCCTCCTGGATGGTTATCATAACATTCTAGGCTGCAATGTAAATATAGTCGTTGTTGTTGCCTGTTCGCAGGTGTTCCAAATGAATTTGTCAAGAGAGCTGACAGTATTTTGAAGGACATTCACTCCAAGTGATCTATAAGGCGCATGATCAGCGATAAATTAGCAGCAACAGACAAGAAGTACCGACAAGGAGAAGGATTCTGAAGAGAAGAGAAGATGACCCTCGAAAGCAAGGACAACAACTAATGATGACCTTGATGGTGATCTGTAAGGGACAAGGAGGATGCTGAAGAGAAATAGCCCTCGAAAGCTTCACTCTGACTCTTGACTGGATCAATCAGTGATGATGTTTCTACTGGAGATTTAGTTTTATTTTAGCAATTTTGGTTTTGGTACAAGTCATTTTTCTATAAATCAGTTATCTGCTCCCAAGTGGATCTATATGTTCAGTTTTCTGCCATTTTGCAGGCATCCTGGAAGCATGGATGGAGAACTGTAGTTCTGTATATATATTTAGTTTCAAGTGACATGCCACCTGTATGTCTGTATGGGTTTTTTGCCACCTGAATAATAGCTCTGTCGTACTAACGTTTCATCAATGCATTCTCTCTGATATGTGTGCTGAGGTCTTGACATGGCATGGCTATGAATTATGAAATACTGTCAATGATTTGGTCCTTGTCGTTCTTTCTTCATCTACCAGCATTACATTTGTCAGAAACAACCTTCATTTCCTGAAATTGTTACGATCCTATTTTACAATCTTAATTCACATCTACGTACGGGTGATAATGGCCCTAATTTTTTATACTGGATTGGGCCCTAAATGGATCGGGACGAAATTATATATAAATTTGACCTATAAATGATTAGAGCTGAATTGGATCGTGAAGATGGCATAAGGGTCATGGCCCATTATCATTTACATTTTGTAATTAGCATTATGGCACAGTTATCCTTGAAGAGCTGATGATTTGGTTCTTCTGATGATGACATGAATAAAAATCTTAATCGACGTACCAAATGGACGAATAAAAATACTATAATATTTGAACCGAGGCGGCTGCAGTGGGCCCCCTCCACGCGCGCTTCGGCGGCTGCAGTGGGCCTCATTGAACGGAGGCGGTGTAGGGTGGCATGCAAAGATTTGTCTAGATTGTTTTCTATAATTTTGCTTCCTAATCTTTGTTTCAAAACTTTAGCTCCTATTTTTGTTCAAGTCGTTTTCTCAAATTTTCAAGCATTTTGGTACCTGAATGTTTACTTTCTGATTTTTGGGCAAACTTTGTTTTCTATAGTTTTCAAATAAATTTCTTCACATAAACTATCGTGTGAGTGTATTTTGTTTTGTTTTATCTATTTTTTGGTGAT
Source organism: Urochloa ruziziensis (assembly GCA_015476505.1). Lineage (NCBI taxonomy): Eukaryota > Viridiplantae > Streptophyta > Magnoliopsida > Poales > Poaceae > Urochloa > Urochloa ruziziensis. The sequence goes on from CM027119.1 coordinate 23,697,000, forward strand.
CGGTAAAAGAAAATGTGGAAAGGCGTGGGACAACGACGTTCTGACAGGTTGTCTTAGCGTGTTTAGTTCCCTAGTTTGCGAAGAGTTTCCACCTGGATACCGTGTGAGTTAATTTTTTCTCTTTGTACACGTGGCCCAATGCATAAAGTTTTCACCTTTTCACCATCTTTTCATCAATCTAAACATCCCCTTTAAATCGACAGTAAGGAGGGAGAATAGGTACCTAGAGCTGATTATTGGGTTCTTTGGATAGTGACATGAATGAAAATCTTAACTAATCTACTAAATCGATGAATAAAAATGCTATAATATTCAATTGACTTACTTTATACGCTTACTCATGTATTTCTTGAGCAACCGAAGCATAACATGAAACGAAGGCCTCTACATATGCAACCTAAGGCTACTCAGTCAATAATTAGATGGACTATTACACATGATAGTCAGTTTCCATGCCGTCTCAAAAAAATAAGTCATTCTATGTGTTTTAAGATAGATTAACAAAAATGTAAAATGACCTTGATTGATCTTATCTTTTAGTCAGATTTGGTGCTAACCGACTCTTGCATGCACATGCAAACCTGCTAAATCGGGTAAAACGACTTGTTTTATGAGACAAAATTCGAATCACAGAACCGCTTTTTTTACGGATGGAGTAGGCGATATGAGGCTGAATTTGCAAATTTTTAATTTCACTACCTATTTTCTCGATTTTCTGTTAAAATGATATAATTAAAAAATTCAGTCCAACGTGGCCTACTAATCAGCTGTCATCAGGTGGGCCTGCCCTATCCGCCAAAATCCCTCTCCATCAAAAGCCCTGTTTAGTTTCAAAACGAAATCTTTTTACCCATCACATCGAAGAAGAATCTTAGGTGCATGGAGCATTAAATGTAGACGAAAAAGGTGAAAAGTTATATGGATAGGCTGTAAATCGCGAGACGAATCTAATGAGCCTACTTAATCCATGATTTGCAATAGTAATGCTACAGTAATCATCCGCTAATTATGGATTAATTACCCTCTAATTACCATCGTTAGATTGGTCTCGAGATTTTCAACCTATCCATATAACTTTCCACCTTTTTCGTCTACATTTACTCGTCCTAAATTGGTAAAATCGAAACCCGAAATCTTTTTACCGAAAAATTTTGACGAACTAAACACGGGGGAGTCGGACTCGAAAACATACCTGGTGGCGTCGCCCGTACGCCAGCGCCACCGCCGCCTCTCTCCCTCCGATCTCCGCCGCCACCGCCACCGCCGCTATGCATCCCAAATACATTCCCCCGGCTTCGATCTCAAACCCCACGCGAATCAAATCTCACGCGAAATCCTTCCTCAAGCAATCACGCAATCTCGCAAAACCCTTCCTTCCTCGCGCAGCAAACCAATCTCCGCTCAACCATGCTCTGCCTCCCCTCCAACGCCGCCGCCGCCGCTTTCCGGCCAGCAGATCCGGCGGCGCGCGGCCCCATTGCTTCGTATCAGCAGCAGCAGTGCCTTCCTGAAGCAAGCCCCGCACCGCGGGGGATGCTCAGCTTCTCCTCCACCGCCCCATTCCGGCCGGCAGATCCGGCGGCGTAGCAGCGGAGCTTCCGGATGCGGGATTTCGACTGCTTTGTCGTCATCGACTTCGAGGCCACTTGCAAGCAGGGTCCGCGTATCTACCCGCAGGAAATCATCGAATTCCCTGCGGTCCTCGTCGACGCCGCCACCGGTGACCTCCTCTCCGCCTTCCGGACCTACGTGAAGCCGCGCCACCACCCGGTCCTCACCGCCTTCTGCAAGGAGCTTACGGGAATCCAGCAGGAGCAGGTCGACGGCGGCGTGGGGCTCGCGGAGGCGCTCGCCATGCACGACTCGTGGCTGGCGGCGGCGGGCGTCGCATTGAACCGCCTCGCCGTCGTCACCTGGGGGGATTGGGACTGCAAGGCAATGCTGGAATTCGAATGCACCTTCAAGGGGATCGCCAAGCCGGCATATTTTAACCGATGGGTCAATCTCAGGATCCCCTTCGAGGCCGCTTTTGGAGCTGGGCGGCGCAACCTGCAGGAGGCGGTCTGTGAGGCGGGACTGCAGTGGGACGGCCGCCTCCACTGCGGCCTCGATGATGCGCGCAACACGGCGCGCCTCCTGGTCGAGGTGATGAGTCGGGGAGTCCCCATCACGATCACTGGCTCTCTGGTGCCGGTGCCTCTGCCAGAGCCAGAGCCAGAGCCGAAGCTGAAGCCGGAGATACAAATTCAGCCGCTGGCGGCGCCGCTGAATCACTGCTTAAACTGGTGCTCGTGTGGTGCTGGTTTCTGCTTCTGCGGCGTGCCAATCAGAGGGGACATGGTGATGATGCCGGGACAAACACAAGGACGGTACTTCTTCACTTGCGGCAACTGGACGCCGAGTTTGGGGCCGATGTGCCCTTTCTTTGTCTGGGCGGCATAATCGAAGACCATTCGGACTTCATCACGTCATCTACGCGAAGGTCAGCTGGCTAATACTCATCACACTTTATGGAGTGCATGTTTAGTTAGTGCTCTGGTAGGTTCCGCACTCGCTCAGGAGTTGGTGCTCTGTGAATCTGTTTGAACCAGTTAGAATTTTAGACGGTCGGTAGCAGGGTCTTGGGGGACGAATCGTGTTAATGTTTGGTGTCTGCTATGAAGCTTTGTTTTACCTTTTGCTAAACCTAAACTTGCTTTCGATAAATAAATCGTAAACAGAAGATTGTTGGTCACGCGCATTAGTTGTTGTACCTAATTGAAATCATATCGATACACCTGAACAACCATAGATGTGAAACATGATCCTTTATGTTCCATTTTCCTCACTAAAATAGCTTCAGGTTGCACTTGTTATTCTCCATTTACATCATGTCAGATAGTAGTATAGGAGCTGTACACCTTAACCCCAATTTTTTTTTTCTTCAATGCAAAACACTAAAGACTGTCTACCAGTGTACTAGCTTTTAAGCTACTAATCCATTATGATTCACACATAAAACATTTAAGCTAATTCCTTAAAAGTTGATTATGCTCTTTGCTGGTTATGGAATAATTGATCTTCCAATTTCCCCACTTGCTTGGAAGACTGAAATTGAGATGATTTGAAAGTCACAAAGGAGTGTAAAATGCGTCCATTGCCAAAAAGTTAACAGAATCACATGCTATTGAACGTGGAATGCAACCATTGTTAAAAGTTGTTCACTTGCCACTTGGAACGTAGCAAAGAATAGGATCTTAAAACGAACAGAATTTCAGGCCCTTGATCGTTTTGAGTTAATCTTATGAATTTCTTTTGTCATGCATGTTTGTGGGTGTGTGGGTGAGGGCACAGTCTGCTGAGTACCGTGTAAAATACTTCTGGTTCATATAGATTCACAGAGCACCAGCATGTAGCTTTGCGGTATCCTATGTTAGATGTGAATAGGAGCACTCCATTTGTGTGGTGAGGCGTCTAGGATATGGCTAGCCTAGTCATCAATGCAACCAAGTTCTTAGCTTGTGTTCAGTGTAACTGAGTCCGTACCTTACTTCAATGAAAATCAAGTTCTTGTTTGTAATAAATTTATATGGAACTTAATGGAGAATGTTTGGCCCTGTGTTTGTCAAGTAAACTACCTCTGTTCCAAAATATAGGTCGTTTTGGCTTTTGTAGGTTCATAGAATTTGCTATACATATAGAGGTTCATAGAATTTGCTATACATATAGATACAATGTATGTCTAGGTGCATAACAAATACTATGAACCCTGAAAAGCCGAAATGACCTATATTGTGTCGAGATCATTTTATCTTGTGACAGTTTAAATGGCTCTGATAACGTGCAAACTGCATTCGAACCTTTTCTTTGTTTCTGTGTCAATGCGTGATGGGAAAGAGTCTTTGTACTTGGTCTTTGTGGGCTGCAGCACAACTTTTAGGCAGTTGGGGCAGCAGCACCTTGGACTGCTTTTAGCAGCCAGGACATCACCTAGTTAGGCATCTAGGACAGCATCTAGGACAGCATCTGCATGGCATCTAGGACAGCAGTTAGGGAGCATCTTAGACTAGTTTTTCAGCTTGTGTTGGCTGGCTCGTTGGCTGGCTATAAATATGTAACCCTAGCCCCTTGGGTTGGCATGGCATTGTGAAGAGAAAAACCAGAAAATTGTCCCAACTCTTAGTGTCATCCTCTCCCATTGAGAGTAACCATTCAGCTACTAACAAGTAACCATTCAGCTACTAACAATGCGCTCATATCTTATTCCAAGCCTTGCACACTGGAAGAAAGAGGCTAACACAGAGCACCATGCTTCCAATACGTAAGTAATACAACCCCACTTTGTTAGTTCTTATGTGACATCAAATGTCTTCTTTGTCTCAATCCCAAGTACTGCTATTCCTTTCCCCTGCTTATGTTATTTTTTCTGTTGCAGAGCTTTATACTGCATGGTTTGGTACCTCGTGTGGAGAAAGGCTTTGTGGTCAGCATTGTTTTTACGGCGTAAAGGCGAGGCGTGGCGACTCACCCCCTTCCAGACACCTAGGCGAGTATGGCGCGCGGCGAGGCGACGCCATACACATACCTCAACCTAGATGTAGTGAGTAGAGTAGTGACAGAAACATACCTTGTTGCTGCAAGTTTTGGAGCCCCTGTGACAGATACCCTCCCACCTCCAATTGTCTTTGTTCCTTGCATGATGATTGTAACAGAAAGTCAAACACTTTGTAATATGAATATATGATTAATTGAATAAAAATGGATGTGGATGAATTGAAATACCTTCCTGATGGCCTGAATTCTCTTTCCTTTTTGTCCCAAGCAGCAAGCTACACAAATATGAAACAATGACATTACTCATCAGCAACAATGCAACATAAGGCTACAACCAATAGGTTACTAAGACAGTAACAGATAATTAAATTATGCAACAAGTTGAGAAACTGGGAACTAAATAACATGATCAATAGTAGTCCACAAACTTAGTGATCTTGCTCAGGTGTTTTCCGAAGCATCTCAAGAATTGACTGCTGCTTCACCTTAGGGATCTTGCTTGCTGGAGCCTTGAATAAATAGGATGCACGCCTTTGTTTGGCTGCAGTCCCTGAACTTGGCTGCACCTTGGAAGATTGAGATGTAGGAGCACTTGATTGCACTTGAACAGATTCAGCTGGGGCTACTTCCACCACCACCACATCATCTTCCTGCTCTTGCTGCTCATCATCTATGAACAATGGCCTTCTCCTCCTGTTTCCCTCCAAGTAATCTCTCATCTCTTTTCTAATTTCAGTAGTGGTCTTTGCACATATTTGTGTATCTCCATAGCCACCTGCTAAGTGCTGCTTCAGCCTTTTAATCCCTCTAGAAACTTGGACATCACAAAGGGTGCAGGTCACTTTATCTCTGAACTGAAGATCTGCCCAATAGCCATACTTCCAACCTGGATCTTGAGACCCGGCCTTCCTTGCTGGATCAGTCTTTGGGTTGTAGTTATCATTGTTGACAACGTTGTTGACAGAAGGTGGACTAGCCATTCTTTTCTACTGGTTGGTGCTGCATGCAGTGAACAAGAGGGTGATTATTAATTAAATGTGAAATAGGCAGCATAGTTAGAAACTTAAAATATGAAGTAGACAGTTAACATATCACAAAGGCACAGAGGCACTAACCACTAATAATTTATCTAATCTGAGCACATACTTTTAGTGTTCCAGAGAATAAAATAGTAAAAGCATCATGGCAGAAATAGTAATCAAAACAGAGGCACAGATCACAGAGGCACAAATCAATAAACTAAGCAAAGGTTAGGCCAATGTTGGGGCATCATGCAGACAGGCACACATTCACAAAAAATTACAAGGCTCAGACTTAAAAAGTAGAGGGCAGAGCATTGCCAAGCACAAGCAAAAATAGAGCAGCCAGAGCACCTAGCACTAGCAACACGAGCGGCCACCAGACCACCACCCACCAAGGAAGAGTAGTTTATATCCAAATCCAATCCAACAATCCAAGCACGCAAGCACAAGCAGCAGACCAAGCCCAGGATCTTAGCATGCATAAGCAAGTAAGCAACATAGATGCAAGCAGAGGAGAGAGGGGGCAGAGGAGGAAGACACACACATACCTGAGAGGATGGACTGCTGGAGAGGGCAGATCGATGGAGGAGGAGGGAAGTCGAAGGTGTCAATCGCTGGCGCGAATCGAAGGAGCGAGGTCGGCGGCGCGAATCGAAGGAGCGGAAGTCGGCGGCGTGAATCGACTGAGCGGACGTCGGAGCACCAAATTGGCGGCGCGATTCGATCCAGAGGAGGTCGGAGGAGCGAATCACAGCGGGAATCGATGGAGGCTGGTCGAAAGTCGAGCGGGAGCGGCTGGACGGACCGGTGCGCCGCCGGATTCAGGTGCAGCCGCCGTCGCCCTCTTCCCTTCCCTTCTCACCTCTCTTTCTCTCCCGTCTCTCAATTGGCGCGCAACTGAGGCGGGTTGCGGTCTCTCTCGCGCGCGCTGGGGGTTACAGGCGGGCAATTTCCCGCGCGAGTGCCGCTCCCTCTCAGTTCCCGCGCGCGCGCATCGTCCCGCGCTTTCCCCCGCGCGCACGCAGCCGCTTTTTCCATCTTGCGGCGTCCCATGACGCCTAGTCGGCGCGAGGCGACGCCAGACTCGGTCAGGTCGTGGCGGACGGGACGACACAATTGAAAAACCGCCTGGACGACTTGGCGACGCCAAGGCGACGACTTGGCGACGCCATAAAAACCATGGTGGTCAGAAAAAGGTATCCAAACAAATGGCCATCTGATGGAAACATTGCATCATGTAAATTTGTTTTGTGCCAATGAGCCCTTGAGCTGAAACTAGAACTGATTGTCAAGTCCATATGAATCTTGAAATTGACCGATAGACGGAAATTCTGATAATGTCTGAACTGGTTTTGGAACACAATCACACACTACACCTTCTAGTAATCTAGTGTATTATTCAGTCCCATGTTTGTCTGAACCCTTGGGTTTTGTTTTCTTTGCAAGATTTAACAAGTTGGGGAAGTGGCAAGTAACAAAAGGCATAGGCACAAGTAGCAGGAGATAGTGCTTCTGTTTATTTTGCTTTGCAGGGACCAATTACTGATGACCTTGATGGTGAGCTGTCGATACAGTACACACTGTAACCTATCAACTATACAATAATGGTGTTTTCTATGCCATTTATCATACTGAATGGAAGCAAAGTAAATGTGTAGGAGAGTAGAGAGGGATGCGTATAATGATTGTGGATGATTGTTGATGTATTGCATTGAGGCCTCGGCCAGTATATATGAGAGTACAAGACTTGGGGAGTAAGGCAACCCCCCGGATACATATGGTACTCTACGATAGGGTATATCTACAACTACCAAACATACTCTAACACTCCCCCGCAGTCACAACGGGAGCACCGCAGACGGTGAGACTGGAGAAGAAGCCGAAGGTACGAGCCGACGGACTTACAGCCCCCCGCAGTCATAACGTCGGTGCGGTGCGGATGCTGCGACTGAAGAGAACCGGCGAGTATCTCATGCGGATGGTAGCACTTTGTGCCGATGTCGAGGTAGCCGAGCTGGAGGGCGAAGAGCCATGGTCGAAGATGCCGTGCGTAGGATAGTCGTGGTCGACGTAGAGCTGTCGAGGTTGTCGAAGACGAGGTAGCCGCACATGAAGCCGCGGGCGCACGAGGAGGCACCATGATGGTGGCGTGACAGAGAAGACGCCGAAGACGAAGATGGCGATGCGTCAAGGCAGTCGTAGAGGGAGCGATGCCGAAGTCGATGCAGTCAGGCCATCGGGCGAGGCATGCCCGGGTTTGCCAGGCCCGGGAACGCGTCGGGGATGATGGGCACGCACCGGTGTTGCCAATACCGGACGTGCAAGGGAGAAGTGCATAACCAGACGTCGTCACCGAAGGGGACCAGCAGAGAAGGCCTCCAAAGCGGTTGCAGGCGCTGAAGACGGCGAGGTAGAAGATGCCAACGCCCGCTGTTGCTTGGAGTAGAGGAGGTGGCGACGCTGGCGACGTGGTTGTGCTAGACGAAGCGAGGAGGAGAGCCCTGATTTTCCAGCGCAAGGCCGGACGATCTAGGCGACGCGGCGGCGGTGCTCAAAGGAGACGACGAAGAGCTCGAACGGCTTGATGAAGACCATGCGCGAAGGGCGCAGCGACGCGTAGTCGACGATGAGGTCGTAGACATGGTCGGCGGCGGTGAGGAAAGCAACGGCGGAGAAGACCACGGGTGGCTCCACTGCTGCCCGAAGAGGCGAAGCAGCGGCAGCCCTCCGTACTCGGTGAAGGAGCGCGCATGACGAGGATGGACGTCACGGGAGCCGGGTGGATCGCGCACGTCGGCTGATCAGACCGAGCATGCGCGAGGCAAGACGACGGTGGATGAAGTCGGTGGAGGCGTCCCGATCGGTGGAGGCGAAGACGAGCCGGCGAAGGATGACGTGCGGAAGAAGCGGCGATGTAGGCAGCGACGCAAATAAGCGCCCCTGGGTGCCGACCATCTCGCCATGCCGCACGGTCGTAGAGAAAGAAGTGGCCGGTGAAGTCGATGCCGATGTCGAGGTCGTGGCGCTTGGTCGACAGGTGGTGGGCGACTCAATCTCGATCAGTGATCGAGCAAAAGAAAAATTGATGCAGCAACAGATCTTCGCGTAGAATTCCGGGATGCACGTGGCGAAGTGGGGCTCACTCTTATCTCTTTACAATCTGCACACCAACGGTCAAAGACCACAGCGTGCGAGACAGAGAATCAGAGGGAGGGGTCGGTCCGGTGGGAGGCGAGGTGAAGTCCGCCCGGTTAGGCGGCGCCAATCCGGTCCTGATGAGTCCGGCCCAGGCAAGGATTGGATTATGGCAAGCCCGATGCACCGATTACGCAGTTTAGCATCGCACACCAGGTTAGACGACCCTCACGATCCGACTACGACGAGCAAGCCCGAAGCGCCAATGCAATCGCTGAACCGCAACTCTGGTGGCCCCCTTGGGGAAAGGCCCAAACACCCCAAAAGACTAGTCCAATAGGGAAAGGGTGGCTCTCCCTTTTAAGGTGGCTTGGTCCTCCCAAGCTAAGCAAGGTGGGATAATTCGGACGTGCACGGCTTTGCTGCCTACACCGTCGTGCGCCTACACTGTTCTGCGCCTAGCCCATGGGCCGCCTACACCGTCGTGCGCCTGCACTGTTCTGGGCCTGGCTAATCCGTACTCCCGTTGGACACGACTGCCGCCTACACTGTCGTGCGCCTGGCCAAACCGTGCTCCACGGCTGCCGCCTACAGTGTTGTGCGCCTGGCCAAATCATGCCCTGGGATGTCCTCATCATCCTCCCCTTCTTAACAAGGGCCCAACTCTGATACCAAATGATGAGTCCGGCCCAGGCAAGGATTGGATTATGGCAAGCCCGATGCACCGATTACGCAGTTTAGCATCGCACACCAGGTTAGACGACCCTCACGATCTGACTACGACGAGCAAGCCCGAAGCGCCAATGCAATCGCTGAACCGCAACTCTAGTGGCCCCTCTTGGGGAAAGGCCCAATCACCTCAAAAGACTAGTCCAATAGGGGAAGGGTGGCTTGGTCCTCCCAAGCTAAGCAAGGTGGGATAATTCGGACGTGCACGGCTTTGCTGCCTACACCGTCGTGCGCCTATACTGTTCTGCGCCTAGCCCATGGGCGGCCTACATCGTCGTGCGCCTGCACTGTTCTGCGCCTGGCTAATCCGTACTCCCGTTGGACACGACTGCCGCCTACACTGTCGTGCGCCTGGCCAAACCGTGCTCCACGGCTGCCGCCTACACTGTTGTGCGCCTGGCCAAATCATGCCCTGGGATGTCCTCATCAGGTCCGGCGGCGGATGAGGGAGTCGGGGCGTAGCCGTGGATCCCGCCATGTCGAGCGGCCAGTGCTGACCGGCGGCGGCGGAGGGGTTCCGCCGGCAGATCCCGTCGAACCGAGCGGATGCCGCCAACAGGTCGGCGCCTGGAGCGGAGGGGAGGCGAGGGTGAAGCCTCACGGGCGGGATCGGATCCCGCCTCGCAGGAGGGGCGGCGGGGTGGAGCCGACGATGCCGCCGGGAAGCTCGTCGACGACGGGCGAGGTGACCACGCGGGCCCCCTGCTGCCACCATAGCAGCGCGGGGTAGGGCGTGGGCGACGCGCAGAGACCGCGACTGCCACCATGGCGACGCGAATCGGGGCATCGGTGACGGCTTCCATGGCGGGTGGATGGAGGTACGCTTCGATCTGCTGTTGCTGACGCTGGACGGCGGCGGATTAGATCGATCCGCCGCGGAGAGGGGCGCTGCCCCCGGCGATGGTCATGGGTGACCTCCCCAGGGGCGCGCTAGCAGGCCGTCGAGGGGGCGCCCTGGAGGTGCGCCGTTGTGGACAGCCGGCGGCGCGAGGAAGAAGGCAGAGGTGCCGGCGGCGCCGGCGGCAACGGAAGATTAGCCTAGGATCCTCAAACCCTAATCTCGTGATACCATGTAGGAGAGTAGAGAGGGATGCTATAATGATTGTGGATGATTGTTGATGTATTGCATTGAGGCCTCGGCCGGTATATATGAGATTACAAGACTTGGGGGATAAGGCAACCCCCGGGATACATATGGTAGTCTACGACAGGGTATATCTACAACTACCAAATATACTCTAACAAAATGGCTGTGATTGCTGCTTGACTCTTGTATACGTTGTAAATAGCTTATCCAAACGTGGATGAGAAATATATCTTTTTATATTTTATAATGATTAAAAACTGGCTAGCGCAGCAACAAACTTTACCAGTGCAGTATTTAATTGTCATTGTTTTGCTTCAAAATAAGCTGGTGCTGTAGTGAAGGGATTGACCCAATGAAGCAACATTGTGACATTAAATTCACTTATAAAGTCTTGAACCACTAAATTTTCACCTGGATGGTTATCATAACACTCTAGGCTGCAATGCAAATATAGTCATCGTCTGTGCCTGTTCGCAGGTGTTCTAAATGAAGTTGTCAAGAGAGCTGACAGTATTTTGAAGGACATGCACTCCAAGATGGCACACGATCAGCGAGAGATTAGCAGCAACAGACAAGCAGTACTGACAAGGAGAAGGATTCTGAAGAGAAGATGACCCTCCAAAGCAAGGACAACAACTACTGATGACCTTGATGGTGATCTGTAAGGGACAAGGAAGATTTTGAAGAGAAATAGCCCTCGAAAGCTTCACTCGACTCTTGACTGGATCAATCAGTGATGATGTTTCTACTGGAGATTTAGTTTTATTTTAGCGACTTTGGTTTTGGTACAAGTCATTTTTCCATAAATCATATCTGCTCGCAAGTGGATATATAAATTCTGTTTTCTTTGCCATTTTGCACGCTTCTTGGAAGCATGGATGGAGAACTCTAGTTCTGTATATATTTAGTTTCCAGTGACGTGCCACCTGAATGTCTGTATGAGCCTTTTGCCACCTGAATCTGTTGTACTGATGTTTCATCAATGCATTATCTCTGATAGCTGTGCTGAGGTCTTGACATGGCATGGCTATGAATTATGAAATATTGCCAATGATTTCTTGTCTGAGTTCTTTCTTCATTTACCATTACAGTGATAACTTTCAAATTGACAATACCTTTGTCAGAAACAGCCTTCAGTTCCTGAAATTGTTACGATCCTATTTTACAATCTTAATTCACATCTAACTACATTTTGTAATCAGCATTCAGGCACAGCATCAAGTTTTTCCATTGTCCAGCTACTGCTATCTGAAGCTCGGCTTGTATGCTTGCTGCTGTTGCCCTCCTCCTGAAGGCTGAAGTACATCTTGTATGTAAGTCTTCTACTCTACCTTCTGTCTTCAGCATGAATGGTTCACTGGTATTGATAGAACTTCCATCATCAAATTGCTTTGAAGTTTGTCAAGCTTCCCTTTCCCTCATGAAAGATGCAGCCAGTTGAAAGTATATTGTGTAGTATTGAGATGGAAGAGGCAACAAGCACCATGATCCAATACGTAAGTATTACAATACAACCCCACTTTCTTATGTGACAAAATGGATATTAATTGTCTCAATCCCAAGTACTGCGATTCCTTGCGTGTTCTCTGCAACCGCACAAGTCTGTGTTCACGTTATTTTTCTGTTGCAGATCTACACTGCCTGGTTTGGTAGCTCATGTCGGCATGGAATTTATAAATTTGAATGAGGCTTGGGCATATTGGCTTATAGCTGTGGTGGGCAGAAAGGCGTCGAGGACAGAAAAAGGTATCCAGACAAAAGGCCATCTGATGGCAAGATTATATCATGTAAATCTGTATGCACAAATGAGGTCACCCATTGCAACACAAAAAGGATCATGTAACAAAGTGCCCTCGAGCTGAAACTAGAACCGATTGTCAAGGCAAGTCCACATGAAACTTAAAATAGACCTTGTCAAGTACACATGAATCTTCCAGTGTATTATTCAGTCCCATGTTTGTCTGAACTCTGAACCCTTTGGTTTTGTTTTCTTGCAAGATTCAACAGGCTGGGGAGGAGGCAGTAATGATGATGCATAAACGCAAGTGGCAGTAGATGGTGCTTTTGTTTATTTTCATTTGCAGGGACCAATTACTGATGTCCTTGATGGTGAATTGTCTTTAAGAGCAGAAGGATTCTGAAGAGGTGGCCCTCAAAAGCTTCACCTCAACCATTGACTAGACCAAATCAGTTATGATGTTTTTACTGGAGGTTTACTTTTATTTTAGCAAGTCTGGTTTTGGTAAAGTCATTTTGCCAGAGATCGATGATCTACTCGCTAGTGGATATATATGTTCAGTTTTCTTTTACCATTTTGCAAGCATCCTAGAACATGGATGGAGAACTAGTTCTGTATATATATATATTTAGTTTCCAGTTATGTGCCCCTGAATGTCTGAGTCTTTTGCCACCTGAAAAATAGCTCTGATGCACTGATGTTTCATCAATGCGTTCTCTGATAGCTGTGCTGAGGTCTTGACATGGCATGGCTATGAACTATTGTCGGTGATTTGGTTCTTGTTTGAGTTCTTTCACCCTTTCCTCAAACCAACATCGCAAACATATATCCATGAAAGTATGCTGGCATCCCACTCAATTGTCAATTCACACAACAATTGCAGTGTTTTTTTTTTGAAGAAAAGCAGAATTACAAAAAAACTAACCCGATAGGGTGAAGAGCCCTACGGTTTTTCATTAAGCGGAAGAAACCACTCCCGGGTCTAGAAAAATTCCCGAACCCCGGCAAACCGACGAGGGGATTTTTTTTATGCGACCGTGCTACCCACCTCTCTAACCAAATATTAGAGAGGAACAACAGGGCGGTACCAGGGCTGCGAGCGCTAGCGCTCGAACCCTGGCCGCGGGCAGCGAACTCCACCGAGCGCTGCTGACCGGCTTGGTCGCAGGCTCGTTCGCAAGAAAAGCAGAATTACAGTGATCAAAGTTTCAATTGAAAGAACATTTGCCAAAAACAGTCTGCTATGGTCAAGATCCCATTTTACAATCTTAATTCACATCAAATTACATTATGTAATTAACATTCAGGCGCAGTATTTTTCCTTTGGTAGAGTTGGCAGCAATTGAAGGAAGCTTCCATTGCCAGATACTGCTATCTGAAGCTCGGTTCTAGCTTGCTGCTGTTGTCCTCCTGCCGTGGTGTGGGCTCGGAAGCACCAGTTCATCGTGGTCGTGGTTGTGCGGGCCATGGGCAGGCAAACCCCCCTTGCTAAGCCCTTGTTTAGTTCCCACCTGAAATCTTTTCACCCATCACATCAAAGGAGAATCTTATATGCATGAAGTATAAAATATAGACGAAAAATGTGAAAAGTTATATGGATAGGCTGTAAATCGCGAGACGAATCTAATGAGCCTACTTAATCCATGATTTGCAATAGTAATGCTACAGTAACCATCCGCTAATTATGGATTAATTACCCTCTAATTACCATCGTTAGATTCGTGTCGAGATTTCCAACCTATCCATATAACTTTTCACCTTTTTCGTCCACATTTACTACTTCTAAATTGGTAAAATCAATACCCGAAATCTTTTCGCCAAAAACTTTTCATCAACTAAACACGGGCTAAACACGGGCTAAGCCAACCACAGCCCATGCCGTGGCAGGGCCGTCCCCTCGGAGCCACTATGCGATGGCAGGGCCCAGCGCCGCCCGCACGCCAGCGTAGGCCCGTCCCGACGCGCGTGCAGGATAAACGACACAACAGGCCCCCCACCTGACAGGCCCCTCCAAATTCAGGCTTAGTTTTTCTTTTTTAATATTGTTTTTAATTGGTCTTTGTTTTTACTACTAGTAGGTTTGCACGCCACATGCATGAATAATATTAAAAGAGCCTAGAATAAAAGATTGTGATTTAAAAGGAAGCAAAATAGGCCTCCGTTACATTCAGCTCAAACTCACTCACTTCAAGGCTTTTTCTGTAGAATATAAAGGACAACTCATACTTCTTTTGTAATTTTTGGTTTCGGGAGAACCGTGGAATATGCGATCGTAAGTACATTGATGAATACCTTAAAGGGATGTCTTGAAACTCTAGCTGTGATTTACTCCATCCGTCTCAAAATAAGTGTTCGTTTAGAAAATTTCAGACACATTACTAGTCATGAGAAATGACCATGTTACCCCTAGTTACTTATGCATTGGAACTAGAAAAGTAGCATCAATTAAGCATTTCATTGGCTCTATGCGCTTCTCTATACAAATTTTTCTTGGCATTTGATGTTGCTTTAACTAGGTGGTCCTCACTATAAGCTATAAGAACACTCTTTATAGGACAAAATTTGAGTGTTAAAAGAACACTCTTTGTGGGACGGAGGGAGTACCGGAGAACGTTTGAACTCTTCCGTAAACAAGTTCAGAGCCATTACATTGAGTCCAAATTCCCACATAAAAGGTACGAGACACAATTTTTTTATACTTTACCAATCAAATTTGAAAAACTTAGTTCCGCAATTGATGTGCAGAGAGAATTATTTCACAAAGCAAATTCTTTCAACATTAGTATTTTATCTAATCCTTACTGAACCAAATTTAATCATGTATGTGCATTCTCGGACCATTTGTCATCGTCCTATTTTTGCCAGTTAAATGAGCTGAGCTGAGCTGAACTTCACGGCCTCACGACAGCGCTAACCCTTGCAAATAATCAAGTCCTCAGTTTTGACTTGCCGAAGAACTTTACTGAAGATCCAGAGTCACTCGTAAGACGAGCACGAGCTCATTTAGGCTCACCCCGACGCACTCCCCCGACAAACGAACCAGCTTCCTTTACACCATCTACGTCAGCAATGGCCCAGAAGACTCTCTGTGAGTTCTCCACTCCTTCCACCACTCAGGTACCGAAAGGTCCTAGTGTGGATGTTGGGAATGGTAACTTCGAGATCAAGACGGGACTTATCAGGAAGGTACATGCTGGCCCATTCTGCGGGAAAGCCCACGAGGACGCCAACGCCCATTTGCAACAGTTCCTTGAGCTGTGCAGCACCTTTGTCATTAAAAAAGTAAGCGAAGATGCTTTCCGTCTCCACCTGTTTCTGTTCTCCCTCCATGGAAGAGCAAAACAGTGGTTCTACACGAGCCATGCAGAGATTGAAACATGGGAAAAATGTTCTGCTGCGTTCCTCACGAAGTTCTTCCCGTGGGCAAAACTAATGCTCTGCGTGGACGAATTTCATATTTTCAGCAAGCTGCATCAGAGTCAATCTCAGAGGCATGGGAGAGGCTCCAAGAGTATATCTTGGTCTGTCCTCATCATGAGATCGATGACTGGCTGATTCTTCAAACATTCTATAATGGGCTGCTTCCGACATCCCGGAGCCATGTTGATGCCGCTACTAAGGGATCATTCTTCTCGCTGACCCCTGAAGCTGCCAATACATTGGTCGAGAAGATAGTGTCCAGTCAAGGGTGGAGTAATGAAAGACTCCAGCCCCGCCAACGGGGTACGCATACTATCAAGGAAGCAGATATGCTTGCCGTCAAACTAGACCTCCTCACGAAGAAGGTGGAAGATTACACTCAAGAGAAGGCCGCCATGGCCAATGCAACTTCGTCCATGGATTTTCAC
This sequence comes from Urochloa ruziziensis, assembly GCA_015476505.1. Lineage (NCBI taxonomy): Eukaryota > Viridiplantae > Streptophyta > Magnoliopsida > Poales > Poaceae > Urochloa > Urochloa ruziziensis. The sequence continues at coordinate 23,713,092 of CM027119.1, forward strand.
AATACTTGTGAGATTTGTGGCAACATCGGGCACTTAGGGAGTCATTGCCTCGTCACCCATGAAGATGTGTTGTACATGAATGGCAACCATGAGTATCGACCACAAGGAGGACAAGGGTGGAATCAATCACACCCCTATCAAGGAGGCAATTATGGTAGTTTTTTTAACCATAATCAGCCATCCCTCAAGGATCTCGTTTTAGGCCAAGCAAAGATTAACGAAGAATTCAACAAGAAACTGGTCTCTCATGGGAAATCCTTGGAAAGTCCCAACATCAAGCTTGATGGGATCTCTTCATCACTGAAGAGCCAGCTGAACTTTAACAATACAATGGAATCACGTCTAGCACAACTAGCTTCTCTTCCCTTGTTAGGGAATGGCGGAGTAGCAAGACAATCTGCAGCCACTCGTGAAAGCGCTAGCGTAGTGACCATGGGGGGAGGTAAGGCTACCCACTACCCGCCATATCCTACCCAGACAAGCAGGGGCATGGCACCCACCAAGGAGAATGAATGGGCTAGGGACGGAGACTCAGAAGAGCCTCCACAGGCAAGAAAAGAGCCCCAGAAAAAGGAGGCATCGGGAGAAGACGCACCACCAAGTGATATGTTCAACCCCGATATCCTCCCATTTCCCCAACGTAGAAGGAAGCCAACAACAGATGAGCAGTTCGCTCGCTTCATGGAAATGATCCAAAAGGTACCAATTCATGTTCCATTGCTTGAGGCTATGCAGGTGACCACATACGCAAGATATCTTAAGGACATCCTCAACAACAAGAGATCGATGCCCACTACGGAAGTGGTCAAGCTCACAGAGGAGTGTAGTGCAACTATAGTCAACAGGCTTACTGAGAAAAAGAAGGACCCAGGGTGCCCCACCATCACCTACACAATCGGAGCACACCGCTTTGAGCATGCTCTCTGCGACCTTGGGGCTAGCGTTAGCGTCATGCCCAAGGTAGTTTTTGATCGCCTTAACTATACAGACTTGTCCCCAACTCCAATGCAGCTGCAGTTAGCCGATTCATCACTAAGACACCCGGCGGGGATCGCTGAGAACATTCCGGTGCGAATCCAGGATTGCTTCATCCCCGTCGACTTCGTGGTACTCGATATGGATGTCGACAAGGAGTCACCTCTCATCTTGGGACGACCATTCCTTAACACCGCAGACGCACACATCGATGTTGATGCCTTAGAAATCCGACTCCACATCAATGGGAAGGAGGAGAAGTTTGAATTCAACCAAGGAAGGGGCGCTGCTCCATGATCCAAGACTCGCAGAAAGAAGGCACCGCCGCCAACCAAGTTGAAACAAGGCCTTCAGGTATGGATAATCTCATCTCATTTATGAAGAACTTTATGAATATTGAACAGAAACGGATGAGTATGAGAAGCGGCTGGCAACACGCCACACGACCATGGAAGTCCGGAAAACCATCATCTACACCCTAGTCACTTGGGAATGAGGAACAATGGAGGTATGGAGAACGATCGTCCCCATCTACTTCTCCAACAATGGACGAATCAACAACACGCTGAACATAGGAGAAGAGTTTGGCTCGTCAGACTTAAAACGGTGAGCCCTTTTGCTGAAAGGTAAAATCAATAGTTATCCCCTTTCCCCGCTTTCAATAATATGATCTTGGTAAATCAAGAGTTTTCAAAGATAGTGTTTAGCTGAGCCTCCCTTTGGAAACTGGTACGACTCCTCTTGCATGACCTCACATGAGTGCAAGAATGTTCGTACCATGGTGGGAGCAACTGTGAGACTCATTATGTGTAGCCGAATTTACATTCGACTAATCTCATCACTCTTGAGTCTCATAATGCTAAGTAACCTTTAGTCACTACTCCCCACATCGCTCATCTAGGCTCTCTAGGAGTCGGGAGGAGTCAAAGGATTGCCCTCATAAGCATTCATTCTAACCAAAGTTTAGCTCAAAAAATTCTCTCTTTGAGTCTTCGCTTGAGAAAAAGAAACAAAGAACTTTGTTACCCTTTACTTGCTTGATGTCATGAAATAATCGCTGGATGGGTCATGACTTAAAACATGACCTAACCAGACGATATCCTAATGACTTAACCATGCAGAGAAGGCTAACCCAGACGACACGACAACAAGCGGATGATAGTTACAAAGGACTATGAGGTTCTCCTCCACAGTCTGATGTAGCTTGATTCTAGCTTGGGGGAGATCGCCCAAGGTAACTTGTATCTTGATCATTAGCAACATCCCATGAAAGAAAACTTAAAAAGACCAAAAGTATTTACTGCTTTTCTATGCGCAGTTAGAATATTTATCCTTCATGGCTAAGATGATGAATAGTTGCTCTATTTATTCTTTCCGTATGCCCTTGTACAACTTAGTATCCTACCTAAGTCTTAAGTTTGTTGGCTTGTTTGATCAAAACTTAGCTTGAAACTTGTAGGTAGCGATAGCATGATCCATGCCTAGGTTGTTATGAGGTGAGATATGGTAGAATAGAGCGCTAAGATCTTGTTTATGTGAAACTTGATATCCAGAATTTTTCTTTTCAAAACTTAAAACTGCTAAGTTCCTCAATGATGATGAAATTCCTATCCAAGGCCATATGTTGATCCTATGTTACATAGTTTCCACATATGCTATCTGTTGTCTCATTGAGCTTTGTCAAATTGTTGTGACCCTTAGCGAGAAGTTTGTCATACTCCTATGATCAAGAATCACGTACATACACATCCCTCATATATGCAAAACTTCGATGTGAAGTGATTCACTCCATCCATTCATTCCAGCGCCACAGAAATCTCCTTAATGTTTCATGACCTCTCTCTCCAAAAATACTTAAGAGTCTTGGGCTATAAAAAAAGAGAGAAAAGATGCATACCCAAAGAAGGTATGCCACATGCCTTAAACAAGCATGTCAAACGGGGGGGGGGGGGGGGAGGGGGGGGGATAAATAAAGAGATAACCCAAGTCTCTAAAATAAAGGAACAAGGAGAGAAAAGGACCATTCACAAAGGAGTTTCACATATACCCATCCATATCCATCCACCATCCACACACTTGCACATTCTTGATAAAAGTGTATGACTTACTTCTCCAAAGGATCCGATCTTTGACTCAGCAACATATGAGAAACAGGTATGCTTTCATTTCCCTACCTACAGCTCCACATAAAACCCTATTAGGAGTAGGTTGAGAACACTTGGGACCCATCTGTTAGTCACCCTAAAGAAGCACAATCCGAGGGAGGCCAAGGAGGGGTCGGTCGAACCCTTGGATCGGCCGAACCGCCTCTGGTTCCTCTCATCTGCTACTTCCACATGTCAGCTCCTGGTGCTCTCCCAAGGTCGGTTCTGAAGTGCTCCAAGGAATATTCGCTCAAAATGCTGCTGGTTGGAGCCTATAAATAAGAGGGAGGGGTCTCCAAATGAGACACACAACTCTTGGGCAATCACTCTCTTCTTTAGGCTCTAGGCTTAGTGGAGTTAGGCTAGAGTAGCTCTATTTAGGTTCCAAGTCTCTTGGAGCAAGGGTACGACTCTTGTATCTCTTAGTTCTAGGAAGACTTTATTCTACTTTGATTATACATTTCCTTCTTATATTGTTTGTCTCTGTCATGACATGGTTGAGCTATGCTCAAGTTCTTGCTCTCTTATGATGCTTGGCTTATATGCTTGTGAAGTCTTATACCATAGCATTGATAGTATGGAATTGAGTGCCCTCAAGCATGTTAGACTTTGCTCTAGTTCAATTAGAATAAGGTTTCATGCTTTATATGCTTTTCATGAGTTATGCCTTGGTTTGGGTTCTCCGGCTATCCCTATAGCCTCATTGATCAATAGCTCAATAGCTCGAGGTGGTCAATGTGTTGTGAACAATGCAAGCATGGTGCTTGGGTTGGAATCATCGAGAGATTATGAGCGTTCCCTACGGTTTGGCCGGGGTAGGTGGCAGGTGGTGACAGCCCCGTTGGACCCTTTGAAAGCCCCCACATTCGAGTTCGTTGTAGGAGTTCTGAAATGAGTAACAACCTGATTGTGCGTAAGCAACGAGGGAGGTTATTTCCCCCTTCTAGGGTGCATAGTTTCAGCTTGTATATTTGTGTGGATCCATAGGTCTAGATTGACCTGTGCCATGTATAGGAAGTACATAAGAATCTAGATGCTAACTCTTAGTCCTTCTCCCTAGCCTAGATGACCTTGAGTTGATCCCTTGTGTGTGTCACACTACCATCATATCTATCTATCTTGTTTCCTCCTCCTAGTGTGACTCTATCCATGCTTTGCTATATTCATGATTTGCAATAGTATTCTTCAACCATCCCACCTTCCTTTGGGAAATACGATACCCTTGGAAATACTCATGGGTGAAATGCTACAATGGTAAATCCGTGCGCTTGCGGATTCATTCGCAACTGTTAGATTACCATACAGTATTCTTAGCGACGCTCTAAAAGAAGAGCAAGATAGAAATATAAAAGATAACTTAAGCTCTGAAGTAAGAAAGTAATTATATAAATAAACTCTTCAAAAGAAGGAAAGGATACAAGAGCTTTACCAGAACTCCGAAGACTCCGAAGATCCGAGCTAAGCTCGACTCGACTCTACTCCCAACTCTAATCCTAATCTAAGAAATGAAAAAGATACTAGAGCTCCCTTCAAGTAAAGACTTCAGTGATGTGTTGTGTGTCTTCCCAAGGTGAATGAGCTGCCTTTTATAGCCTCCAGGGGGTGGATGTCAGCGTCATTAGCACGCCAAGGACCTGCTTAAGCTTCACGCGAAGGAGGAGACGTGGCGGCCACAGAGGGAGGCCGGTCGGCCTGGGCTAGGCCGGCCGGCCTGGCCCTGGTGCCACTTGGCACCGTCCTTTGCATGGATGGTCCTGATGCTCTCCCAAGGTTGGTAACAGTTGCGTTTAGTTGAAACTTGTTCGAGAATCCTAGGATGTGGGCCCTTCAATCCATGTGCTTTCATCTCTAGGCCTTCCGGGTCCTTGGATCAAACCGATGTTGTTTGCACGGTTCTTGATCATCCTGGGCACTTGGCATGGCTTGTGGATCAATGATGTGGCCAGACCTGGCCAGGGGAGGCCGGTCGGCCTGGCATAGGCCGGCCGGCCTGGCCTTGTGCCAGGTTTGGCCCTTGTTTCTCCTGGTTCATCCTGCAAGCACAACTCATCCAAAACTTGTGGAATTTGTCAGTAAAAGTACTTTTATGCATGGAATATGGTATGATCATCCTCATTTTACCGAAATGTTGACGGTCACTACTAAGTTATAATGGCCGTCAACACGCCCCCAAGCTTAGACTCTTGCTCGTCCTCGAGCAAGGCTAGAACTCTAGGTTCGGTAGGTCAGGAGTTGCTTCAATGTGTATACTCTTAAAGTACCTTGTGCTTAAGCCAAAACTCAACGAATCACTTGAATAAGTTGGCATAAAAGAGAACTCATACCATGGCTCCACGTGGGGCTGCAGCGGTTCACGTTTTGGGCTATTGAGAGCTTGAACGGTCATCTCTAAAGTATTTCCTGCAACTTTTTAGGTTCCATCTCGGAGATATGAATTTTTCAAAAGATGGTTTATTCATTCCCGGATGGTACTCTCGAGTCACTCAAGGTGTTTAATCCTCACTCTTGGTCAAGATTGACCAATTTTTCCCTACACTAAGGCTGAAGTGGAGTTGTAGGTAGGGTAAGAGTGGCATACCATGGTTACTTCTGTTGTCGAGTCGAAGAGTGGTTCGCGAGCGATGGCACTCGTCAAATTCCGGTCTTTGGAATTCATGGGGTTTCAAATGGAGAGGGAGAAGGTGTGATGCTAAAAGGTCTTGGGACTCCTTATTTTTCTCTCTCTCATATTTTTGAGATGTTTCTTTTCTTTCTCTCTTTTTTTTTCTTTTTTTTCTTTTTGTTTCGAATACATCTCTTCTCTTACTTTGGTAACAGAGAGGAATTCAGCTTTGTATGGAGTAATTGAGGACCTTTGGGGTGAGCTTTATGATGAGGTGAGTGTATGTCATCGACGGTGGACGTCAACCCCGGAGCGGGACTTTGACTAGTCGGACATTTTGAGGCTGAGGTGGATGGGAAGACCGGTAAATGTCAAGTGCCTTCTGCAAGCGGACTTCACCATTCGAAAAGACTCAAAGCAACTCAAGATAGCATATGGTAGTTCAACAAATGTATAACTGTTTAGGCTCTGGATAGGACATTTTAAACCATCGAGAAGATTCACCATGTAACATTTTATAAAAACTTCCGAGAGGTTCCTTACTAAGCATGCAGTTATACCTCGAAACAAACCATATCAAAACTCACAATAACTTAAACAATGAACATCTTGCTCCCACAGTTTTATCATGGCGGATTCTTAAATGCCAACGAACTCAAATACTCAAGAGTAAAGGATTAAGCACGAGGCACTTAGAGGGCATAAACAGAGCAACTTTTCATCATTCCAGAGGTTCTCAACCATAATTCCATACATAAAGACATCTTTTGGAGCTTTTATTATGATTATTTTATTTTATTTATTTATTATTATTTTTTTATATTATTTTTTTAGCATTTTATTTTATCATAGCAAGGCAAGGCAAGGCAAGGCAAGGCAAGGCAAAGGCAAGGCAAGGCAACGGCAAGGCAAACGGCAAGGCAAGGCAACGGCGACGGCTTTCGATCATACCTGAGACTCCCCCAAGCTTCGATGAAGCTCACTGGTAGTACTAGTTGGGGTCGTAGTGCATGTAGTCGAAGAAGCCGTGAATGTCGGTCTGGAGGGATGTGGTCATCCCCCAGTTCTGCTGCGTGAGATCGGTGTTGTGTGCAACTTCATCTCTGAGCTGCTGCTGTTGCAGAGTCATCGTCTCCAACCTGGTACTAAGATCAGCGATCCCCCGGGAGACCGGGTTCTCGTAGTCATACTTGGTGGAGGCGGATGGTCCGACCTGCGGGCCGTATACTGCCGTTCCTTGATGGTAATCGAACGCCTCCTCAAAACTCATGTTGGCTGTGGGGTTCCCCGTCGGTTGCTGGTAGTCGTACTCGAGCTGCTGCTGGTAGCGGTACTCGGGCTGAGGTGCGGTAGAAGTTTCGGCTTCACTGTCATGCCTGGCTCGCCTGCCACGTGTTGCAAGGCCTGCAACACTGTGGCGAGCGGGTTCCCTCCTTCTAAGCTGCATGGTTAGACTTTTCGCTGATCTCAGCAACAAAGCTGGGCATGGAAGCTCGACTTCGTCGATGAAACCAGGATAACACATGAAAAGAGTATGGCCAGGGCCCTCGTGCATCAAGTGACCCTGGATAAAATGGTCTAAACCAATGCAAGACTGATATTCTTGTGTAGCGGGAAGAAAAGTGACTTGAGCGCCCTGCAAAGCACCAACATGGGTGGCAATGCGGGTGACTAGCGAGGTTATATCAATTGTGGCTCGGCCAGTGACTAACCTCTGCCAGTCATCAAGCATGCTCATTACCGGTGAGAAACGAATTTTCTTGACCATGGCATAAAGGCACTCTAAATCAGGCAAGAGGCAAAGACGCAAATCAGCGCGTGGGTGGACCACCATAGCGATCCACTTCGCCAGAAAACGAAGAGTGGGGTTTTGGATGGCAGTGATGCTATTTTTCGCCGAGGATGGCTCACCTGTGATGCTATCCCACCATGCGGCACGGTTGTACCGGTGGTTAGTCACCAACAGGTTGGCATCAATAATGCATCTCTTGTTGAAACCAAGAGCCTCACTGAGTTGCTTCGGGGTCAAGATAAAATCCTCGTTGAAAAACCGAAAGAAAATATTTGTCTCGTTGGGACGAACTTCGATTTTCAAACTCATCAAAAACTCCGTAGTAAGAAAGTGTGAACCTGTTTCCGAGACGGGGTAGAAGTTTTGCCATCCGGCATTGTTGAAAGCCCGTTCCATGTCTCCTCCGAGACCGGTCTTGATCAGCAGCATGGGGTCGAAGTACTTGGCATGTGTGTAGTAGCGGCCCTGGAGCTGGTCCAGCACCGTTCTCTCTTCTTCGGTCCAAGCAATGATGTGCTCGACCCGAGTCATGATCCGGATGCGGAGCCTGTTCCTAGGCACCTCCTCCTCCTGGGACTCTGTGTCCTGTCGAGTCGAGTCGACAAACATAGTGTCCCGAGAACTAGATGATCCCTGAGAGCGGCGGGAGCTCGAAGAGCTGAGCTTGGTCACGACTCCACGTGCCGTCTGTCGTGCTCTTGTCCACATGATTCCTGCAAAAGGTTAGTCTCACAATACCCGAAGGAAATCAGGGGTTAGACAATCAAAAGTTAGAGGTTCTTGTGGGAGATTAATCACCACAACTCGGTTAGTCATTCTTGTGGGGTAAGAACCACCACAAACATTCTCGTTCAACCGGCAGGGGTTTGTTCTCACAAGAATTCAAGAATGGATTTTAGCAGAATTTTCTTGTGGTTTAAACTCTAACCTCACTTAGAGATTTTCGAAATTCAGACGAGGGAGAAGGGAAACGCTCAGGATGCATGCATACCTGTGCTTGGGGCGTCTTCCTTCTGAGCTGGGCACCGGCTTTTATAGAGGCGCAGCAGGGGAGGCCGGCCGGCCTGTGGCAGGCCGTTCGGCCTGCACATGGCGCCGGTCGTACCCATCCTGTGCGTAGGTGGTCACGTTCCTGTGCCTGGTGCTCCGGTAGGTGAGGATGGGACGGCGACGGTGGAATGAGGCCGGCCGGCCTGCCTGGGGCCGCTCGGCCTGGGGTCATGCCCATTTTTCTCCATCCTCTCGTGTCGTGTCCTCCCACATGTGGTTGTTCCTTGCTGCTGTGACCTAGGCCATTGGAAATGACAAGTGGGGCCGGCCGGCCTGAAATTTGGCCGAATTTTTTTTATATGCTACCTAATGCACAAACGAAATATGAATGCAAGCTTCGAAAATTAAACATGATGTGCTGAATGAAAAGAATTGAAATGAAAAACCTATTCTATATGCAATGCAAGGATACGTACCATATACCTTATGGCGAGGGCTCGAGTTTTTCGTCCTGAGCGGAACTCTCTGAATCCTTGTTCGGGACTGCTTTTACCCGCCATTCCTTTCGGACGGGACGGGACTTGGATTCAACCTCCTTATCACGCTTTGCTTGCTCCTCCAGTGCCTTGGTTCTCGATATCCTTCGCCGTGCATGATAGCGATCATGCCTCTTCTTTTCTTTGGTGGCGAAGGCTTCCACCATCTTCATGAGCGTTTCTACGCTCGGCATCTTGGACTTTCGGGGCATGACTTCTTCGACCATATTGACTTGATGGGGGATCTCCTTAGGACGGAAAGAGAAACTCTCGGTCCCTCCGTTAATCCTAAGTTGAATGGTCCCGTCCCACGTCAATGTTTGCATTTGCAGTACTTAAGAACGGTCTCCCAAGAATGAGAGAGTTCGTTGCTCCGGCTTCCATATCTAGGACGATGAAATCCACAGGGATGAAGAAATCCCTGATCTTGACCGGAACATTTTCTGCGACTCCATGGGGGTAGCGGATCGATTGATCCGCTAGCTGCAAACACATGGGTGTAGAGACAAGCGATATATGTTTAAGGTGGTCAAAGACTACCTTGGGCATTACGCTGACGCTCGCCCCCAAGTCACATAGGGCGTTGTCGAAGTCATGGCCTCCAATTGAGCATGATATTGCGGGGCAGCCAGGATCTTTCTTCTTGAGGTGGGGCCCGAGTATAGCAGAGCTACATTCCTCGGTCAGCTGTACCATCTCCCTTGTGGGTAGAGTCCTCTTGTTGCTAAGTATATCCTTGATGTACTTGGCATATGTCGGGACCTGCAAAGCATCAAGTAGTGGTATATTGATGTATACCTTCTTGATTACCTCGACGAACTTGTCAAATTGTTCGTCGGCCACGGGTCTTCTCCTCCGTTCTGGGAATGGGAGGAAGTGGGATCTCGGCTGTAGCTTGAGGCTTGTGGTGCCTCGTTCCCCTCCTTAGAGACAGGGGTGGTTTCCTCGTCGTCTTCCTCTTCGGCGGCCGCCTCGGCTTGGCTAGCTTCGTTCTGTCGGGTACCTGCATCTTGTGGATTGTGTGGATCCCGCGTGGACTTGCTAGTCCGCGTGGTCACCGCACTAACATTTTCCTTGAAAGGAATCTCCGGTTGCCCAGGTAACTTTCCCGCATTTGGGTTAGGACAGGATGCAGCAAGTTGAGCCACTTGTGTTTCAATCATTTTATTGAAGCTCAGCTGGTTCTTAACGACAGAATTAAAAGCTTCTATCTGGGAGGCCATCGACTCCATAACTTTATCATTGGCAAGAAATTTCTTGCTAATGCTATCGTTAATTTGTTTTTGGCCATACCAGATGTCCTTTAGCGACGGTTGAAACCGTTGTTAGAGCCATTACCTTGCTGTTGGCTGAAGGGGAAATTGGGCTTGGAATTCCAACCTTGTTGAGGACGGAAGCCTGAATTGTTGTTATTCCCAATGAAATAGGCTTCTTCTTGTGTCGTCGGGCAAGTGTCGCCCGAGTGTCCTGCTTCTCCACACGTTTCACATGTGATTCTCTCCTCCATGATCTGATTCATCTCCTTGCCAGGAGATTCCATCTTCTTCAAGAGAAGGTCCATCTTAGCGGCCAGCATATCAACAGAGTCAATTTGATGTACTCCCTTGCGGGGAGCTTGTCTTTCTCCTATCCAGCTCTGGTGAGTGGATATCTTCTCGATTAGCGCCTTCGCTGCGTCTACATCCAACAAGAGGAAAGCTCCTCCCGCGGCTGCATCCAACATCTCTTGCGATCGTCGGTTCATGCTGTGGAAGAAGTTCTGGGTAATCAGCCAATCTTCCACACCATGGTGAGGGCAGGCTGCAATATACTCTTGCAGTCGCTCCCAAGCTTTGGGAATTGTCTCTCCGTCTAGCTGCTGAAAGCTAGTGATTTTTCCTCGGAGGGCATTGGTCTTGCCCACCGGAAACTACTTGGCCAGAAATGCGTCTGTGCAAGTCTGCCAGCGTCCTTCGAATGATGCCTTGTTGGCGTAAAACCACTCCTTTGCTTTCCCAAGCAAGGAGAATGGGAAGAGTTGAAGGCGGATGTTGTTGATCGGTGTGCCATTGGGGTTGATAGTACTGCACACCTCCAGAAAATTCCGAAGGTGAGCGTTCGCATCCTCAATCGCCTTTCCGCAGAAAGGGCTGGCCTGAACCATGTTTACCAGGCCAGTCCTCAGCTCAAATGCACCTTCCTGTGCGTTTGACAGTCCCGGGAAGTTGCTGCTTGACGGGGCTGAGAACTCACGGAGCGTCTTCTTTGCTTGAGCCATAATCTCTGGAGACTCTGGGGCTGAAGAAAATGACGAATCTGAATCTGATTCGGACTCGGAGTCGGATGACGACTCGAGTATATTGCTTGAGCTGAGTGAAATCTGAGGAGGTACGACTCTCTTTCGCACTACTCTTCCAATGCGTTCTGGATTTGGATCAAAGTTTGATGGTAGGTTGAAACCAGTCATGCACTACCCTGCAAAACACATCAAAGATAGACGAATGTTGCAATGGTGAGGTCACTAAGTTTAGTGGTTTGGTAAGTCTGTAAAGATAATCAAATGATTCAACAGCAACTTTAGCCAATTGCTTCCCCGGCAACGGCGCCAGAAATGCTTGTTGGCACTCATTAGCGTCACGTTTTAGCAACGCTCAAGAGCGCGTAGATATATGTCGTTGTATGCAAAATTAATTCTGCAAGCGCACAGAATATATCTCGTTGTAGCACTTCACCTTGGGTGTAACCCCAGGGTATCGTATTTATATTTCCGCAGGGAAGCAGATGGTTAAAGTGTATTGAAGAATGAAATGATATATCTTGCCAGAAATATCAAGCCACAAACCCAGGGGCACAAACTCTCGGTTTGGGTGGATAATGGTCAAGTTAATGACCGGATAGAAGGTCTAAAGACCAGAGACACACGGAGCACCTATTTCTAAAGAAAAGGAAAGACGCTGGGAGAGACCGGACCTAGACTCTTTCTAACTCAGAGCAAAAGGCACTCTAGCCTTAGCCTAGACCCTAGCTTAGATACCGGGAACAGAGCTCGCTTCGACGGCTAGAACGGGAGAACCTCAGAACGGGATGAGAGAGGGGGTTCTCCGGGCTCAGCACTACTGTTATGAGTACACCCGAACGTGGTGGACTACGAAGGACGGACAGGGCTGTCACCACCTGCCGCCTACCACTGCAGTTCCGTGGGGTGCAACACACTTCCTAGTTAATCAACAAGCCAGACACCACGTCTGCACTCGATGATTAAGATTTCTCTTGAGGCCTGTCAAGAGAAATCCCTGTCTTCCCTAAGGCGTCTTACGGCCCGGTCAAGGCGAGCAAACCCGCGAGATAAAGCCCGGTAGAGCTAAACTAAACTCTATACTAAAACTAAAGGGAATAGGACTTTGCTCTAAAGAGAGCAAGATCTTTACTCTAAAAGAAGAGCAAGATAGAAATATAAAAGATAACTTAAGCTATGAAGTAAGAAAGTAATTATATAAATAAACTCTTCAAAAGAAGGAAAGGATACAAGAGCTTTACCAGAACTCCGAAGACTCCGAAGATCCGAGCTAAGCTCGACTCGACTCTACTCCCAACTCTAATCCTAATCTAAGAAATGAAAAAGATACTAGAGCTCCCTTCAAGTAAAGACTTCAGTGATGTGTTGTGTGTCTTCCCAAGGTGAATGAGCTGCCTTTTATAGCCTCCAGGGGGTGGATGTCAGCGTCATTAGCACGCCAAGGACCTGCTTAAGCTTCACGCGAAGGAGGAGACGTGGCGGCCACAGAGGGAGGCCGGTCGGCCTGGGCTAGGCCGGCCGGCCTGGCCCTGGTGCCACTTGGCACCGTCCTTTGCATGGATGGTCCTGATGCTCTCCCAAGGTCGGTAACAGTTGCGTTTAGTTGAAGCTTGTCCGAGAATCCTAGGATGTGGGCCCTTCAATCCATGTGCTTTCATCTCTAGGCCTTCCGGGTCCTTGGATCAAACCGACGTTGTTTGCACGGTTCTTGATCATCCTGGGCACTTGGCATGGCTTGTGGATCAGTGACGTAGCCAGACCTGGCCAGGGGAGGCCGGTCGGCCTGGCATAGGCCGGCCGGCCTGGCCCTGTGCCAGGTTTGGCCCTTGTTTCTCCTGGTTCATCCTGCAAGCACAACTCATCCAAAACTTGTGGAATTTGTGAGTAAAAGTACTTTTATGCATGGAATATGGTACGATCATCCTCATTTTACCGAAATGTTGACGGTCACTACGAGGTTATAATGGCTGTCAACAGTGTTATACAAGACAGTGGACGAGGTACGAGAAATCTTGGAAAAGGTTCTCAGCTCTACCGAGTACACAGGAGTCTTCGACGACCCACCAACACCACCAACAACCCCCACAGACAAGCAACCAATCCCTGCCCTTACATTTGATCCACCTCCTCCGATCATAAAGGAAGTGTTTGAACACCACAAGTCCTCAGACCAAGAAACTATTCTTGACTATCTGCCGCACTTCATTCCCGAGCTCTTTACAGAAGAAGAGTACTTGGAGATTGGCAATACATCACGTATGCCTATGGAACAAGTGTGCGCAAGTTCAAGGTCTAAGGCGTTCATTCCATAAGCCCTATCGCAGATTGAGGGTTTATCTGCGATCATGAGTAAGGAATGGATGGAGGAAATTGAAATTTGCGAAGACATCATTCGAACCACCCGCAACTTCAGAGTACTCCATTGCGCTATTGAGGGAACTGACACTCAGGAAGTTGCCTACGACCCGAAGGTCGGGAGTAATATTATATCAAGTGCATTCGCAGCACGAGTACAACCAGATGAACCCCGGTCCTTCTCCTGTAAGTATCTCAAGTGGATCGACGGCCAAATGATGGAATGTAAAGGAATCAGCCGTGTTGTGCCCGTACACATGGGACGCAACAGGATTTTCCTAGACTTCCACATTTTCGATGTCCCTAGAGGTGACAACTTCTTCCTGATTGGACAGCCAATAGAGCACCTTGCTAACCCGAACCATGATCGAGCAACGATACAGTTCAGAGTTGGTAAAGAGATCATCCCGGTCAGTCTTGTGCGGGCGGTTAACACCATCGCAGAGGCTCGATCCGAGACAGACCCAGTAGAAGAAGCAATTAGCTTGGCTCAAGCAGAGCAAGCTCAGTCATCACAGGCTGAAGATGCTAACCATTTCATTCAAGAGGCAGAAACAGACGGCTTTATGAAACTCAACGAGGAAGAAAAGCCACAACACCCCCTCCTGAGTTGAAGCCGCTGCCTCCTGGACTCAGATACGCTTCCCTTCACAACGACCGACGCTCGCCAGTCGTCATCAGTGACAAACTGATAGAGAATGAGTCTCGGCAGCTTATCACAGTCCTAGAGAAACACCAGTCTGTCTTCGGGTATTCTCTACAGGACTTGAAGGGGATCAACCCCAGTTTATGCACCCATCGTATACCTATGGAGCCAGACCATACGCCGTCTAGAGAACATCAAAGATGGCTGAATGATGTGATGAGGGAGGTAGTCAAGAAAGAAGTGTTGAAGCTTCTGCATGCGGGTATAATCTATCACGTGCAAGACAGTGAATGGGTCAGCCCAGTTCAAGTTGTGCCAAAGAATGGTGGAATGACAGTTATCCAGAACGAAAAGAACGAGCTTATTCCTCAGAGGACCATTACTGGATGGAGGATGTGTATCGATTACAGGAAGTTCAACAAAGCAACCCGTAAAGATCACTTCCCTCTCCCCTTCATTGACGAGATGCTTGAGCGGCTGGCAAACCACTCATTTTTCTGCTTCCTTGATGGATACTCTAGTTATCACCAAATTCCTATCCATCCCGATGACCAGAGCAAGACTACCTTCACCTGCCCATACGGAACATTCGCCTATCGGCGGATGTCTTTTGGCCTATGCAACACACCTGCTTCATTCCAGCGGTGTATGCTGGCGATATTCTCTCACCTGATTGAGCAAATCATGGAAGTATTCATGGACGACTTCACCGTCTATGGCAAAACCTTCGACCAATGTCTCAGAAATCTGGAAAAGGTTCTCGAGAGGTGCGAAGAGCATCACCTCATCCTAAATTGGGAGAAGTGCCACTTCATGGTCAGAGAAGGAATTGTGCTGGTGCACAAGGTGTCAGATAAAGGGATAGAAGTTGACAAGACAAAAATAGAAGTTATCGAACAACTACCTCCCCCGACAAATGTCAAGGGTGTGCAAAGTTTTCTGGGCCATGCTGGCTTCTACCGAAGATTCATCAAAGATTTTTCTCGGGTAGCCAGACCTCTTACAAGCCTATTGGCTAAAGAAGCACCCTTCAACTTCGACGATGATTGCCTTCTCGCCTTCTACACCCTTAAGAAGGCACTTATCTCAGCTCCCATCATACAACCACCCGACTGGAATCTTCCATTCGAGATAATGTGCGACGCTAGCGACTATGCAGTCGGGGCAGTGCTCGGTCAATGCAAGGATAAATAGCATTACGCCATATCCTATGCAAGCAAGACATTGACCGGAGCTTAGTTGAACTACGCAACAACGGAGAAGGAACTCCTGGCAGTGGTGTTTGCCATGGATAAGTTCAGATCTTACTTGGTTGGTGCTAAGGTGATAGTATACACAGACCATGCTGCACTGAAGTACCTCTTGACCAAGAAAGACGCTAAGCCACGACTCATCCGTTGGATTCTGCTCCTTCAAGAGTTTGATTTAGAAATACGAGACAAGAAGGGGATAAATAATTGTGTGGCAGATCATCTCTCAAGAATGCAAGTTCAAGGGTCGAACCTTCCGATCAATGATTACCTCAGAGATGATACTCTCCTCAAGGTCACCACATCCGGTCCGTGGTATGCAAATTTGGTAAATTTCATGGTGACTAGGTATGTGCCTCCGGGAGAAGACAAGAAGAAGTTAATCTACCTCAGCAAATGTCACCTATGGGATGACCCTTACCTATTCAAAGTATGTGCTGATGGATTACTCCGAAGATGCATCCCTCACGAGGAAACACACAAGGTTCTTGACCGCTGCCACTCATCACCGTACGGAGGGCATTACGAAACTTTCTGAACCCATGCAAAGGTCTGGAAAAAAAAGTGGATTCTTCTGGCCAACTATGTATGGATACGCTAAGGAATTCGTACGGAGATGTGCCAGGTGTCAGAAACACGGGAATATCAACGCCCGTGATGCTATGCCACTGCAAAATAACCTCCAATTGGAGATTTTCGACGTGTGGGGAATAGACTTTATGGGTCCCTTCCCCACATCCGAGCAGTGTGAATATATCCTGGTGGCAGTCGACTATGTTTCCAAATGGGTGGAGGCACTTCCTTGCACGGCAGCCGACTCGAAGAATTCAAAAAGATGTTCGAAGAAGTCATCTTTCCACGTTTTTGAGTACCCCGAGTCGTGATCAGTGATGGAGGACCACACTTCATCGACAAGACATTCCGGAAGTGCCTAAGCGACTTAGGAGTAAACCATCGAATGGCTACACCTTATCACCCCAGACCAGCAGGCAAGCAGAAACATCAAACAAACAAATTAAAACATTCTGCAAAAGACGGTCAATGCAATGGGAACAAGGTGGAAGCGAAAGCTACCGGAAGCACTATGGGCCTATAGAACAGCATTCAAGACACCGATAGGGATAACTCCCTACCAACTGGTATACGGCAAGACATGCCACTTACCAGTTGAGCTCGAATTCAAATCCCATTGGGCGATCAAGAGGTGGAATATGGATCTCCAGACAGGCGGACTCAAAAGAAGAATGCAATTGGCTGAATTAGATGAATGGAGGGAGAAGGCCTACCATAACGCCAAGCTTTATAAAGAAAGAACAAAGAGATGGCACGACAAGTGCATCAAGATCAAGCATTTCAAAGCGGGAGATCAGGTATTGCTCTTCAACTCCCGTATTCATTTGTTTGGTCATGCTAAGCTTAGAAGTAAGTGGGAATGTCCTTTTAAAGTCTTAGATGCCGCTGATCATGGCACGATAACCCTCCAGGATAATGACGGAAATACTTTCAAGGCCAATGGCCAAAGATTGAAAATATTTCCCGAATCTGAAATGTCGAAGCTCAAAAAGATGGACGTCTATGAGCTTACCGAGTTACCCAGTCCAGGTCCGGGCGGGACCTAAAAATGACCCTTATCTAGGATAGATTTCTTTTTTTCTTTTCCTTTTCTTTAAACTTTTTCTAGCCAAATCTAAGGAATTTTCTGGTAGAAGAGAGAGGGGAGCTAGCACGAAAAATTTCAGAAGCACCCGGGGAAAAAGTAAAATACTATTGAGGGAACATTGAGTAACTGTATTACTTGATGGATATCAGACAAGGAGGCTTTGCCTAGTGAAGCTGATGTGCCTGTGAAATCAAGGATGTCATCGACCAACTGATATGCTATGCCCTGGCAGAGGGAGTGTAGCCATGTAGGTCATTTCAACAGTTCATGGATAGCAAAAATATCAACAGCTTCTGGATAAGGAAAAATACAACACACCAAGTGTCTGCCGTACTGATAAGCAAGAGCTTGTACTTCTGTTGTTTGCCCAGCGAGGACAGCAATAGCCTTACAGCTGTTTGAAATCAATGCAGCTGTCTTGTAGTATGTCTTCTGCAAATAATAGTCCATGCTGTACAAGTATCCATGAAAAGGTGTCAGTGTCACATTAAGTAAAATATTACAAAGTGTTGGGTTGTCACACAGTTGATTGATATGGTTTTAATGAACCTATCTAGCATTCCTTTCTTTTCTTGAGGTTATCCAAAGTTTTTAGTAGATGGGTTATCACCAATGATCCGTTTGATTGTGATGAGCATGTCATTGGTAGTTAACATTCCTCTTGGACTTTGGTGATAGCTGATGAAAAGTAATATCAGTACATATCCACGGCAAGATAAACAGCTACTTGCACACATATAACAACAAAAATAATGAAGACTTAAAGAATCAACTGACGTGACAGCATATTCTACTGCACTATTCTGATACCTCTACACTAGCACCCCACATCACACCTCAACATTCCTCCTGGACTTTGGTGATAGTTGATGAAAAGTAATATCAGTACATATACACGGCAAGATAAACAGCTACTTGCACACATAACAACCAAAATAATGAAGAGTTAAAGAATCAACTAAGCGTAACAGCATATTGCACACTATTCTGATACCTCTACACTAGCACCCCACATCACACCTCAACCTTATCAAAGTTTATGAGTACCATCTTTCATTAGCACTGGAGAATAGCTTGATGCAAGAAAATAAGATGAATTGGATATCTACCTGCAGCGCTGTGCTGGAGTTATTGACATCTGCATAAGCTCACCAGTAACAAGATTGTTTACAGCAGTTGCTAGCAATGATACAACCTGCAGCATCAAAATAATTTTGGTATCTTGATGTTATGAAGATGTAAAGATACAGACTGGAAAGGAACGAAATGGATAAAGATGCTGAGTGTCATGGCAGCTCACATGCTAAAATAAATTGATTTTGTTCTTTGTGTGGTAATTTTATAGCCTCCATTCGTAGCATAATTTATCCTAATAGCAACATTCCCAACAAAATTGAACAAACATGAAGGCAGATAATATAATTTGTTGGCCTTTATACAGGAGAAACGTCACACCTCAATGTTGTCAAGAGCCACAGCAGCAGAAAATGCCCTGAAAAGTAGAAAATCACCAGCCAACACAGCAAGCTGGAAAGGTAGCATCAGCTTTACTAACTGTTCTGAAGGTATTGTGAATATGACACAAGATATACTACTCACAAAAAAGAATGACACAAGATATACTTTGACTTGCATTTTGCAAAGTTTACAGCATGGCTTGGTGGGCTTCATTTTATATCTTTTAGAAGAACATGGCCTGTACAATTGAGATGAAGATGTGGTGGATAAAAGATATAAACATTGCGGTTATTCATTTTCAGATGCATGAAACATAAAATTGGGCTTGCTTGCTCATTAAATAAGAAATTGTTGATATTTTGGTCTCTAAGAACTACAAAAATGGCTAAAATAAAAAATACTTCAATGCAGCTATGAAGCAGCTACTAATTGATTTTGGACACAATTATCTGTCCATATTTAACACGACATAGTTAAAATGAGATCCTTCAGAATTCCTTTTCCATTATTTTTATGATCAGAATAATTACTAAACGTTTTTCCTGTATTAAAAATAGAAGTTAGCTATTGCAGAAAAAGAAAGTATATAGCATTACCTTGTTTCCCACTGTGACGTTCAATGAGTTCATGCCACGCCTAGTATCAGCATCGTCCAAAACATCATGAATAAGGCTTGATATCTGAGATGCAAGGGAGAATACAAGTCATTCAAATAGCTATTTCTGAAGGTTTTTGAGACTCGAATGGAATAAGATGCCAAGGATGTGTACATGAATTATTTCAGTTATCTCAGCAACACGTATATGCCTTGCACGAGGCCTATTCTCTAAGCCATCAGTCATGTCCATGCTTACAGCTGAAGCCATCAATAGTAGAACCTGAAACATCAATGATCACAAAGATGAAACTGAACGAGCAGATTATATATACTCCTGCGTGCTAAAACAGTATGGTAACTATGGTATAATGATAAGAAATTCAAGAACACATTATGAAGTCTGGTCTTACAGTAGGACAAGTTCTTTTCCCTTCAGCTCCAGCTCTGAAGAAGTATCCAGCTGCCGATGTCAGTTCAGGCACCTGTGGAGATAACTATATATTGAGCTCATGCGCCAACTACCTCACCCAAAAGCTTAAGCTATTGGGAATCAATAGTATTTCATGATACAGAAAAAAGGTGAAAGTACCATCATTTGGCAGAATTTAAGCAAAGATTGCAATTAAATTATGCACCTCAGCAACCACCATTGAACGCAATTGATCTGTCACTTCAGAGACTTGATCTTTAATCAGCGCAAAAGGGTCTATCTGCTCCTACTACACAGAAAAAGGAACTGTTCCATTAGGAGACCAGAATGGCACATGTACAGTAATTTCCTTTTTGCGGCTCCCAAACTTTACATGGTTGAGACAAAAGCGACATGACTATACAGTGACAATAACAATCCAGTTGTTTCCCTTATTATGCACTTAATAGGCTCACCACCTCTAATTCATGCTTAAGTAGAATAAAATAATCCATATAGCGTCATGAAAGGAGTCTGTATGACCATATCTACCTTAGCTGTTAGCCCTGCTGTTCTGGAAGAATAATCACTTGTGCTGTGAAAATAACATGAAGTCCATCTGTCCCAATAGCATATATTCTGTGAAGAAAGAAGCCAAGGTGGTGTCATAGCATTATAGTATAGTGAATTTAGGATACTGGAAACATTTGACTTGCGTGCATACATGTTGGTTTAATTTGAATGGGCAATTGAAATGCATTCTAAACATAACCAAACTTATGTTTAACTGCGTGCTATTATTGGAGCATGTGGGTGTGGATTTCCACTTTCTAGTAGCTGTGTTCTTGTAGCAAGTGGGCATGGTTCCAGTTTCCCACTTCTTTGGTAGCTAATATATGTCAAACAAACGATTATGTTTAGCGACCTAAGTGTGTCAATATTCCATCAAGCCTGAAAGAAATAATCTTTCTTGTAAACTGCATAGTTGTTGCAGGGAGGAAATCAACACGCCGCTGTAGTAGCAAAACGCATGCGAGCTGCACAAAGGATATTAACAAGCTCTAACGTAGATGGACAATCCAACAGCTAAACCGCATAGTCTGACAATCAGTGAAATCGAATGAACTAACCAAGAATTAACAACTAAGTACATATTGCCTCCTCGTGCTAAAATGCCTAATATCAAGAAAAGGAAGCCATAGTTTTAAGAGGGGAACATGATGACGTATCAGTGATTCTGCAAAGGCAGCCTCTGCTACTGGAGCAGATAAATTAACCAATTTGCATTGAAGTTTCAAACTACGGAACATCATTTTTGCCAGGCCCCCATTTGGCACAAGCATTGCTGGAATGACCCTACAACCTACATGTCTTTGACATTGAGTACAATTTTGCTAAAGCCACTACGGCACTAAAGCTACGGTGTACATTTCAATACAGGGCATAATGCATCTCTGCAAGGTGGAGAAATGGAGATGCAAAATGCATCAGTGTCTCACAATGAAACCGCAGATCTAGATTCGTTCCCTCTCAGATATCGGACAGCAGCGCATCGACGTGACAAAAAGAGATCTTCGCAAAATCACAGAGGGGCAAAGAAAAGGTATGCCCAAATGAGGAACTCAGAGATGCGGAAACCATAGAAGTCTCACCTTTGGCATTCGAGGAGCGGAGGAAGCGGTGGAGGCTGAGCGCAGGAGCCCAGAGAGAAGAAGGCGTCCCGGCAGCATCATGGCCGGCGCAATCGCCGAGGAGGCCGCCTGAGGCCTGAACCGCTGCCAGCGAGATGCGTTGACCAGAGCCTGCGGCCGGAATACCAAATGCCCTTTTATTCTCTTTCTTTAAACTTTCGATGCATAATAGGTTAACGGCGTGTCAGAAATCTCACATCAAACCAGCAAAATTAACGAGAAATCCTACATTTTATTTTTCAAATAACGGTTATACTAGTGCAGAGACTATGATTGCAAACCTAATTTTATAGAAATGACTATAATTCATAAAAGAGATTTAAATTAATACTCTCTCGTTTCAAATTATAAGCCGTTTTGGCATTTTAGATACATAGATTTTAGTATGTATGTAGATATATATATCTAGATTATATTTATGTAACTAGAAAGCCAAAACAACGTATAATACAATGTAAGCATTTTTAAGGATAGAACAAAACTAAATGGGTTGATAGGTTGGTGAAGAGTTGATAGGTTGGTGAGAATACAAGGGTTTTTCTTACACGGTGTTGGTGTCACTGGTGATGAAATCGATGACCAGCGGTGACGGAGGGAGACTCCAACGACTGCTCCCTCCATCCAAGATGCTCAAAATTGTACCACAATGTAAGCATTTTTAAGGATAGAACAAAACTAAATGGGTTGATAGGTTGGTGAAGAGTTGATAGGTAGTGTAAAATGGGATATATAGGTTTTTATCAGTTGAGATATTTTTGCATCTGAATGCTTCAAATGCTTACATTGTGGGACGGATACATTGTGGGACGGAGGGAGTAGCTAGCTAAGGAAATTCTATCTCCTACGTGAAGAAGAAAAAGGAAGAGAGAGTGATAGCTACCAACAAATAGCTAGTATATTTCACGTAGTTTAAGAAAATGAGAGGATAACAAATGAGACCGATAATCTATTTAAAAAAGGGATACAAATTAATTTTATCTTTTTTTTCTCTCATCTCCATCTCAGCTACGTAGCTACTGCCACTGCGGATGTCCTGATCTGGGGATGCAGCTGAGCAGGAAGGCCGGAAGAGTAAGGCCTTGTTTAGTTCACCAAATCTTTTCGTAAAAAGATTTCGAGTTTTGATTTTACCGATTTAGAAGTAGTAAATGTAAAAAAAGGTGAAAAGTTATATGGATAGGGTGGAAATCTCGAGACGAATCTAACGATGGTAATTAGAGGGTAATTAATCCATAATTAGCGGATGGTTACTGTAGTAGTGCTGTTGCAAATCCTGGATTAAGTAGGCTCATTAGATTCGTCTCGTGATTTACAGCCTATCCATATAACTTTTCACTTTTTCGTCTACATTTAATACTTCATGCATTTAAGATTCTTCTTTGATTTGATTGGTGAAAAAATTTTGGGTGGAAACTAAACACGGGCTAAGCAAGAGTGACATGCTGCACTCATAACATGACTTTTTTCTTTTGTCGGACCAAAAAGTATACCATCAAGGGTGATTTCTCTCCTCTATCATCTGCATGGAACATAGATGGAGGAATATTTCCACGCTTGACAGAATTAGTAGGTAAACAACTTGGGCTTCTATCTCTTAGTTGACAAAAAAATACGAAGCGACCTGGGATTTGAACATGCTGGTATTCCAATTAGGGCTGGACGCCAAGCCAAGAACTCGCGAGCTGGCTCGGGCTCGTTCACGGCTCGGCTCAGCTCGGCTCGGCTCGATGGACTTTTTAACGAGCCGAGCTGCTAATTTTGCTCGTTTGGATAACGAGCTAGCTCGAGCCAGCTCGCGAGCTGCTCGCAAGCCAACCAAGCTAGAAGGATAAGGTCTTAACAAAGGGAGCCGAGCTATTGGAGCCCAACCGAGCTCATTGAGCCAGGCCATGCATAGTGAATTTTGAAGTTTATAATTGTATTATAACATTTTTATATTATATATGTTGAGGTGGTAATACTAAATTTAGATTTGGCTCCAGAGCTCGTTCGAGCTTAACGAGCTGGCTCGCGAGCCTAACGAGCCGAGCCGAGCCAGCCTTTTTTGCTCGTTTTGCTAATGAGCCGAGCCGAGCCAGCTCATTAACCTAACGAGCCAGGCCGAGTCAAGCCGAGCTGGCTCGGCGTCCAGCCCTGATTCCAATGCACATAGCCATCTTTCTTTTACTGATTCTAAATTACAAGTTTTTGAACAACGACATAGCACGCGCCCACCAAAAGGGTAACCGAAGGCACAGGAAGCGCCCACCAAAAAAGAAACTGAAGCACCATGACAGAATCATGCTTGGGATTCTGTCTTCATTCTGAAATCATCATGTACAGACTGCAGAGGATCTAAAACCAAGAAATTCCTAGTCAGATAAAGTTTACAGGGTGCGATCAGCTACTGAGAGAAGTGTATAAAGTCACGAACTAGCATTATCCTTATAATGTTCTCTAAAATGGCGATATATACATGGTACATAACCACCCACTTAAAGTTCTCGTGAAAAGGTAACTACAGACTGCTGAAAGATACATTTACATTTTGATAAATGAGATCAGCTGGCGAGAAACAAGTGACACCATAGGAAAACTAAAAATGAGTGATGTGTTATACGCCTATACTTGCACAAGTTCCTAGTGTACAACATAGTACCTCTAATTGTAAGTCAACAGAACAGAATATTGACATGTGACTTTGCAACCTTCTTGCTATGGCTTTGCTCCAACCATATAGGACTTTATGTTTCCGGCATAGTTGCGCTTGGCTATGAATAGTGACATCAAATATTTGATGTGTCCCTAGAACATCCCATTTCCAGTCTTGTATTCCTCATTTCCTTATCCATCCACGTTAGATGATTTAGAATTTCAGATGTAGCTGCAGTGCTGCTAACTGACCTTTTTCTTCGAAAAGACACTGCTAACTGACCTTCCTTTTCTTTCTGCATCCAATCCACATCGTCCTCGTAGCTGGACAGGCGCATGTGCAACCCACAGGGTGAGAAATTGAAAGATCGTACTTGTCTTTCTCCCTATCTCCTGATCATGCCATTGCAACATCTTTCCTTTCCTAGGTCCCTGAAAAGTTCTCCATGTTCTCATGCTTGTTCTCCGTGAGCTCGTGCTTCTCAACCATAATGTATGCAGCGCCATGTTTTGGTTTCCAAAGCATTTGGTAGACTCTCGCTTCATCATTTTTGCAGAAGTAATCTATTGCCTTTGGCAGCATGATCCCTTCAAGTTGCCCCAAGGTGAAGTCTGTATGCAAGCAATGCTGCTCCTCGCTGTAGATTGCAGGTATTGCGGGACTTTTATCCACAAGTAGGATGTCTTCTAAATGTCCATGAGGCGTAAGGAGGACTCCAACTTTCAGATGTGGAGATCTTGTAGAGAGTTTTTGGTTTCAAACAATAAGGACCTATGTTGGTTGCACTCCAAGAGTGAGACATGGCATTGCAGATGTACTTCAATAACTGGTCCTAGTGGGACATCTGGTAATCTTGACTTGTTTAACTTTCTACCATGATAGAGCTTTTGCTGATCATTCTGCTTGCAACATAATGGATTTGGGCGAAACCAATCAGTGCCAAAGGTGTGAAGATTGTCCCAATGTTCTTTGTGGCGTGTATCAACATCTAGCACCCATGAGAACTCTTCTCTAGATAGTTGCATAAGTTCTTTCCTAATGGTTTCAACTGTAGACTTGAAAAGAGGGCCATACAGCTGTAGACACTTAATTGCGGTTCCTACTATGTCTGTACTCTCTGAAAGCTGTAGCATTAAAGAAAGGAAAAAGTCATCCTCCGGCGCATTACCGTCTGTCCGAATAAAGATGAGTCTAGCCTCAATTCCATGATCTGCAGTAGTATAGGGCACCAACTGTAGAAACAAAGGGCATTTGTTTGCTCGAATGATTATGTGCTGTAGTTTCTTGCCTGCAAGAAGGTGCCTCGTAAGAGGGTCAAGGGCATGTGACAACGTGGCGTGCCACCAAGCTCTACTAATCTCAAAAACTCGCTAGCACCATCTGCAAACCACTCAAATCTTCGAATGGAACTGTTCGATTCGTCTTTGCTGGGTTGAAGATGGAGAAAGCAAGTGACTTAGTTGTATGTGATACGTACAGGAAATGAGGATTCTCTCACCCTCCCTTCTGCCTCTTCATCTTCCAGGATCCTCTGTTTGCATCTATGCAGCGTGTCATCACACTCTTGGGCAGCACGCTTCAGCTTACTGCGCCAACGCAACAAGGATGCATCAGTGATCTGCCACCTTTCCGAAGTCTCAACAGCAGCCTTCAGCCTGATGTGTGTCATCTCTAGCCTCTCCAAGTTTCTGTTCGCATTTGATTCCTCTTTCTCCTCATAATTATGAACCAGATTAGATAGGATTTGGCTAACTGTCTCGTGGACAACTGCAGAACTGACAATCTCCGCCATCAGGATTCAAGGATCTGCAGTATCCCTTCCCTGTTCAGGAGATTCAACACATAACAGCAAACATGAGAAACAAAATATATCAACTTTGGATCACAAACAAAGATTTAGCTTAGCAGCTGTAAAAGAGCCTACCTTAGACTGAATCACATGGACAGCAATCCTCCGTATGTAGAGATATCCCTAGGGTAAAATGACACAACGAGGCAATATGAGAACTTGAGAATTCAGTGATGTGAAAGACTTCGACGGGGAAAACGAGGTATGCAAGACTGCGAGCCAATGACGAGGGATGTGGAAGATCTGGTCTCTACCAAGGGAAAAGAGAGGTAGGTAGGCAAGTGAGCAAGTCCTTCAAGCAGGCTTATCTGACTTCAGTCAACAATGAGGGGTCTCCACTCGGTTACATTCCAGGACAATAATTGGCCAAAAGGCACTGAGTGGAGAAAGCAGGAGAGGTGCGTTCGAGTTGGTGTGGAAAATCAGATGAAGAACGGTGTGAATGCACGTGTGATAAGCTAACGAAAGGGAAATAAGGTGAAGCGCAACTTGAGATTACTTTAGAATGTCTTGGTCTTGCAGATAAAACAATCTTGAATTCCTTTTTGCGAGTCTTGGTCAGCAGTTGGACAGGAACATGGAAAAGCCATGGCGGCTTGTCACTTGTCAGTGGCAACCATTTGTATTAGTATATGAATGAAGCTAATGCTGAAGCCTTTGCATAATCGCAAGGGGCCCTGCCTGGCAGGCGCCGCCAGGGTTGATAGAATCCGCTGCGGTGGCCGGCGGCGGGCGGGCTGGCGGAAGGAGGTCGGGCAAACAAGCGGGGATGGGTGGATCCGGCGAAGACGCACCTGATTCATTCAGTGGCGCCGTTCATGTCCGCCGCAGCTCTCGCCGCCAGGGCCCTCTGGTTGCCGCTGCGGCTGGGGGGATGGCAGCCCCACCACCGTGGTGTGGCCGCGAGGCCGAGGCTTTCCTCGGCCTCCCACTTCGCTGGCTCCGCGCCGTTGGCGGATCTCGCCGTCGCCGCCCGCCGTGTATGATGTTTCCGCCGCCGCCAACCCGGTGCCCCCTCCATCAGTTTCCACCGCAAGGCGACCTCCCCATACCACCAGGCGGCCGATTCCGCCACCTCCCGGTCTCCTCCACTTGCTCCTCTCCGTTCGCCTGAGCTGCAGGAAGGAGCTCGGCCATGGCCGGAGGAATGGGAGCAGAGCGGCTCTGTCTCCATCTCAGTCTCGCTCGCCCGTCTCTCTTGGGCCTGAAGGCTCTAATTGCCTAGTAAAGCCCACTAAATAATGTGGCTGGACGCGTGTGCTATATGGACCCAAATCCTCAGCCCATAAACTGCAGATCAGATAGAAGACAATAGTGTGGACGAGGTTAAATATTAAGAGTAAAATGGATGGGGGTCTTTGAACTTGATCGAGTTCGAAAACTAATGATTTCCATATGCAGTGTGAAGTGTGAACGCGATGTTAAAATTTTATTGATTGGATCAACATAATATGGACTTGTTTAAAGTGCTGGAATAGATGGTATTATATTCGGGCATTTTGTGTTGGACTTGAAATTCGATGAACTGCTAAATCCCGAAGAGCTCGATATATCAGATCCTCACGTGGTAAAAACGGCTGGCTGGCTATTTGCATGGCTTGTTATAGAAGAAATCGGATTACAACACGTAAACTATCTCCAACCTGATAATATATAAATATATTATTCAGTATTATATTAACTAGTAGAGTGCACGTGCCACAGGCACGTGTAAATTGAAGTGAAGATGTTTCATACATCAGTAATATAAAGCTGCAATAAAATTAACATTGTATAAAGGTCATGCAACCCAATGTTTTTCATTTAATCATGTTTACAAAATATAGCAAGCACAATGGAAGGAGTACGGGCACAGATTCATGGCATACTACAGACATTGTAGTCCACGCATCCAGCATACCATACAGAATGAACATTGTATACATCACTGCAAGCATGATCGTGCAATCTCATCGTGTGGACGACGACACTGCAAAGAAAGAAGATTGTAGTCACCATGAAATCATCAAAAGCTATATATGGGCAGATGGTAAAGTTGCATACAGCCGAAGAGTCACACTAAGTAAAGTCAGACAATTTGTAGTAATTACAGAAGCGCATCTCGATGTTTGCCTAATCTCAAGATTTAATCAAAGTCCAAAAAAAATATATCAAATGGACACTTGTATTCAGCTCTCACTTTAGAGTGCAGATGAACATACAAGAAGATCGATATTACATTCTTCAAATTCACATATTTTTGCTATGCTCCTATGACGACCCTATACACAATGTTCTTCGTTCTCTTGCCGGTTGGATCATCATCGAGATTAGGCTTGGCCAAAACCCATGTAGTCTTCCTAGAAACGCCTCTGAAGAACGCAACATACAACTGCCCATGCGCGAAAACCGGCTCAGGTAGGTATATGCCAACATTGGGTATGCTCTGCCCCTGAGCTTTGTTAATAGTCATAGCAAAGCTAAGCCTAATAGGAAACTGTCACTACCGGATTCGCCGCCTTTGTCGTGTGCTTCAGGCACACGGCAAAGGCCCCGGCTTGGGCCCACCTGGCGCGGTCTTTGCCGTGCGCCGTCCCCTGTGGCACACGGCAAAGGACTTTGCCGTGTGCGGCTCACGGCAAAGGGCACACGGCAAAGATTGGCCGGCAAAGGCCATCTTTGCCATGAGCCCAACGCGGGCACACGGCAAATCTTTGCCGTGTGCCAAGTCTTTGCCGTGTGTCAGTTTGGGCTTAACGGCCGTAGCCGTTACGAATCTTTGCCGTGGGCCGTCACGGCGGGCTCACGGCAAAGATTGGCGCCAGGTGGGCCAAGCAGGGGTCTTGCCGTCTTTGCCGTGTGCCATAGGGGCCGGCCCACGGCAAAGATTGCCGCCAGGTGGGCCCAACCTGGGGCCTTTGCCGTGTGCCACAGGGGCCGGCCCACGGTAAAGGCCGCGCCAGGTGGGCCCAAACTGGGGCCTTTGCCGTGCGCTTAGGAAAAAGCTCACGGCAAAGACCCGGCCTTTGCCGTGAGCCGTGGTAGATACTCACGGCAAAGGCTGGGTCTTTGCCGTGTGCTTTTACCTTAGCACACGGCAAAGGCCGGGGCAGATCCCCCTTTTCTTTTCTTTATTTCAATCATGCCCCCAATACAAAACATCACAGGCAGTTTATATATCATAATACACATCACAGGCAGTTTGTATACCACAATACACATCACAGGCAGTTTATATAGCCCAATCATCCACATATGCAAATAAAAGTCCATATAAGTGCATAGAAGTTCATACAAACTCATACAAGTCCATAAAAGTCCATGCAACTCGATCCTAAGCAACTACGAGTCCATGTACGTCCATACAATGCAATTTCATAAAACTCACGCAGATGGCGGCGGGTGTGGCGGGTCCTGCAAGAAGGGCGAGCCGTGAGGGGGTGGCGGGTACGGCGAGCTCATCGGTGGCATGCCGGGTCTCATCTGCGGCCACTGCTGGTACGGTCCGCCAGGAGGGAGGGGCGTCCACGGGCCGTACTGCGTCCACGGAGGCGGGATAGGAGACACCTGAGGGGGCGACATGTCCACGGGCCCATCGTTCGACGCCGCTGACAGGTTCTGCACAAACGATACAAAATACAACACAATCGCTAAGGTATGATCATTCTAGGTTTCTAAGTCACTATGTGGAATCCAACTAGATGATATATCCTAAGTCATAAGTTCTAAGTCACTATGAGGAATGAAACTTCAGGGTTTTCAAGCGACTCACCGGAGTAAGCTCTCTAACATTTGGCGGAGCGACTAACATCGGTGGCGGTGGCGTATGACCTACCACCGTCCCAAGGTTGCTCAAGTACTGGTACATCTGAGCATACCGCATCCGCTCGGCTTCCCGCTCGGCCCGCTCGGCTTCCCGCTTGGCCCGCTCAGCTGCCTCCTTGCGCTCAATCTCGGCATAAATTGCCTGCTTCTCCGCTGCCCACTCCTCCCTTTGAGCTCTCATGCGGTCCTCCATCTGGGCCTGCATTTTTCATGTCAATGTGACAATACAAAGCAAGCACTAGCGATAATCAATTAGCAACAGGTAAAACAGAATTTACCTTAAATTGATCCATCTGGATCTGTGTAGTACTCTGCCGTGGGCGTATGGGTGGGGTCGAGTCCGTGGCCCTGGCTTTAAGCGAGGAGAGAGTCGGAGTACTAGCCGTGTCCACTAGGCTGTTGGCTACGCTGTACCGGCCATGCTTCTTGCCTCCTCCCGACCTCATGAGCACTTCTCCATCAATTTGCTCGGTGATCGGATCGAACTCCGGCCCGTGGACCTCCCTTGCCATCTCTGAGTAGTCACTGAGGCGGCTGTGGACGCTCGGATTTGAGTACGTCTCGGGCCCGTCCAGCGGGTTGTAGACGTTGTCAGGGGCAGTCGCCTTGTCCTTGTGAGACAAAACGTATGCCATGAGCAGGGGGCAAGGCTGACCACCATGTGTTTGAGACTGCAAAAAAAATATAAAGCCAGATTTCATGAATTATTCAAGATTGAAAATTGAGTGTACTTAGTTTAAGACACATACCCATCTCTGGCCGTACGCCGCGAGGTCGCGGTTGCCTTGGTGGTGTGGTTTACCAGACATCATCAAACGCCTCCGCTGGGCTTCGTTGTGGGTCGCCTCCCAACCATCAGCGCACCACTTGTCCACTATCATCTCCCAGCACCTCCTGTGGGGGGCGCACCAATGCGGAACGGCCTGCACATCATCAAGTACACATAAGTAGAGTAAACTGAGCGTAACTAATTTAAGAGATAGTGTATATTTACCCGTATGTATTCTGCCCTCGTCAGCCTCATGTTTCTGGCGTCCGTCTTGGTCAGTTTGACTTTCAAGAATTTGCGGTAGTATTACACCACTGCCTGAATGCGAGCCTCGTAGTGCATGTCAGTGACCAGTTTGCGGCAGGCTGTGTTAGCCACAACCATTGCTCGGTCCTTGAATTCATCGTCAACTCTGAAAAAATCCTGCAAATTGATGGGATGTCAATAATGTCAAATGAAAATGTGTTGTATTGACCCATTTAGTGTGAGGAAAACTTACCCACAATTCTTCAACCACCAGGTGCGCCATGTTGTTGAACACCGCACCATTCGGATCTGGATGGGGGTCGACTGTAGCGGCGACGTAGTGGTCCCACGTAGTCGCCGGCTCCTCTCTGCCGGCGACCGTCACCAAGCCGGGAAAGTGATGCTTGCACAAAAGGCCGAGGATGCCATTGGGCAGTCGTGTCTGACTGCCCGGCTCGACCTGCTCCAACGACCTGCATAAGTGATTTACATAAATTATTAGTTTCAATATTGATTATTAACATATGACAGGAAAACAAAAAGTACAAACATTTAAAATTACTTGCCTGGACCCGTGTGGCCGAATTTTCGGCAGCTGCAAGAAAGGTATCGGTCGATCCGGGAGCTGCGAGGGGCCTCGAAGGTACGGCTCCGGTACTCCTGCGTCTCCCTCCTCCCCCTCCTCTCCCTGCTCCTGCTCTTCCTCCCCGTCCTCTCCCTCCTCCTCCTCTTCGTGCGCGGAAGGCACCTGCTCGTCCTCCTCGTCCTCGTCCTCCTCCACCACCTCCTCCTCAGGTGTGGGTTCCCTCGCCGTCCTCCCCCTCTTTCCCCGTGTCATGGCAGAGCCCTCAGGTCCAGACGAGGAACTCGCTCCACCCTTGCCTCTCCCTCGACCCTTGCCTCCACCTTGAGCCAGCGTGGAGACAACCCTCTGGTAAAGCGAGCTGACCGACCGGCGTCCTTGTCCCACCATCTTTAATCAACACCTGCTTTTAAAAAGAGTAAATAAATCAGTATATTAATTACAACAAGTAGTAATTGAATGCATAAAAGTAGTTAACTAATTAGTGCAACAAGTAAATTAAACATGGAATAAATTACTTACATATATTAGAAATAATCATCATAATCCGGATTAGCCGGATCATTATTCTCATCATCACTATCACCCATTTGCAGATAATCGGCGTTGGGGTCTACAAGAGGCTCCTCTAGCTCAATGTCATCTCCTATACGTAATTTCTCAAGTAATTTCAAGTCATTTGCGTCATCTGCGGCGTCCTCGTCAACAAGCATTTCATTGTCCTCGTCAACAATCATGTCTCCGGTTAATTCTACCTCAAACCTCCCTTCTAGCCCATCTTCTTGGAAGAACTCTCCTTCATATGTATTTGGGTCTAAGTTGTAATCTTTATTGTTTGGGACAGGTAGTTTACCATGTGGAGATACTTTGAACACAACATCCCAACCGATAAGACGTTCGTCAGTTTGGCACGGGTACGAGAGATAATAAACTTGGGTCGCCTGTTGTGCAACAATATACACATCATCCCCTGGATACATGGATGATTGTCTAATTTCAACTAGCCCAAGCTTAGGGGTCCGTCTCACTTCTTCAGGATCAAACCAATGGCATTTGAATATGACAGGTTTGAGAGATTTCGAACCAGGAAATGTGAGTTCGTATATGTCTTCAATTCTTCCATAGTATTCGACCCCATCGTCTCCTGGAGTTACACACTCCGGTATTTGTGGTTTTTCGATTGGGCCGACTCTGATCGTGTCTTGTGGTGTGAAAGCGATATCCATTGACATCATAAGCGCCAAATGACTTGACCCTAATGGCACAGCCATCGGCAACTTGTCTCAATTCGGCACTCATAGAAGCATCTGTTTGGCCATGCAAAGTCAAGCAGGTACGACATTCGTTACTAATAGACGGGTTAATTTGTGTCATCGTGCATACTAACTATTACCAAAATAGTACATTACCTTCTTTTTGAACCAAGAAATAAAATCTGGCCAATTTGCCGCACCATGTCTAACAAGGTTGTCATATTCCTGATCGGTAGGCCTCCTTGATCGATGCCAGTATGTCACAAGAAATTCCCTGTACCAACGAAAAACAAAGGGGTTGGATGTAGAAGAGTGAATAGTCAACAACAAGTTCGTGTAGAATTTACTGTATGTACGGCTCAACTTCGTCAAGGTTTTTCAAGACATATAGCATGATGTCACGCCACTCTTCGACAGTCAAGGTCTTGGTCCTCGAATGACTTGCCTTTCCGAGTTGACCACGAAAAATGCTGAGGTTCGACTCCTCTTCGTCGGCATTGTAATGAGGGGGTGGATTATGCACGCTAGGAAGGTTGTCAGAATAGTATTTGGATGTGAAATTTGACACCTCCTCCAGAATGTACGCCTCAGCAATTGAAGCTTCAATCTTGCATTTATTCTTACATTTTGTTCGAAGAACTTTTTGACATCTCTCAATAGAATAGCACTAATGGTTTTGCACGGGACCCCCCATTCGTGCCTGATACGGGAGGTGCAAAATCATATGCTGCATAGGATTGAAGAAGCCTGGTGGAAAGATTTTCTCCAACTTACAGAGCAACACATGAGCCATTTTTTCCATATCTGCAATCACAGATAGAGATACTTCCTTAGCACAGAGTTGACGAAAGAAATTGATCAACTCTGCCAGCACTAGCCATATATGATCAGGTACATAACCTCGAACCATCACCGGAAGAAGTCGCTCAAGCCATATATGGTAGTCATGACTCTTGAGCCCGTTGATTCGCATAGTCTCTAAGTTCACCCCCTCGTCAGATTAGCAGCATACCCATCAGGAAACTTTAAGATTTTGAACCATTCCAATACTTCTTTCCTTTGGGCTCTATCAAGGACGAAATCAGCCTTTGGCTTTTTCCATCGCCTGCCTTCAGCGGGAGTTGGAATTGTTAGCTTCGGCCTATCACATAACTTCGTTTGATCAACTCTAGCCTTGACATTGTCCTTCGTCTTATCAGGAATTTCCATTATTGTACCCCCAAAGTGCCTCGCCGATATTCTTTTCAGTGTGCATTGCATCAATGTTATGTGGAAGAAGAATATCTTGCATGTATGGGAGCCTCCACAAGCCGCATTTCTGAGTCCACATGTGTTCCGTCCCATATCCTTCAAAACCATCTCCATTTTCTTTAAGGATGAGAGCATCTAACTGAGCACGCACCTCGGCACCAGTCATCATTTGCGGTGGAGGGTCTTCAACTACAACACCTTTCGTAAAGTTCTTAATGTATCGTCTGAATGAATGGTCTAGAGGGAGAAATTGACGATGTTGGTCGAAAGAAGAATATTTACCACCAGCTTTCAACCAAAAGAACCGAACAGCTGCCTTGCATACTGGGCATGGATACTTCCCGTGAACACACCAGCCGCAGAACAACCCATACGCCGGCATGTCATGCAGGGAGTACTGGTACCAAACATGCATTTTGAAGTTTGTTTTGGTAGCACGATCGTATGTCAATACCCCATCATGCCAAGCAGACTCCAATTCATCAATCAGAGGTTCCATGTACACGCACATGTTATCTCCCAGATGTTCAGGAATTATCAATGATAAGAATATGTTCTGTCGTTGAAACAGGACGCCGGGAGGGAGATTGAGAGGGATAACGAACATGGGCCAACATGTGTATGGCGCACTGGACATTCCATAAGGATTGAACCCGTCTGTAGCCAGAGCCACACGAACATTACGAGCCTCTAAGGCTTTCGCATGATGAATCGTATCAAAGTGCGTCCACGATTCAGCATCCAGTGGATGTACCAGCTTATCAGGATTGTATCGACGCCCATTTTTGTGCCATGTCATTAGTTTGGCGGATTCTTCGGTCATGTAAAGCCGTTGGATCCTCGGTATGCAGGGGAGATACCGTAAGATTTTAACGGCGATTGTGGTTTGCCTCGTCTGACCATCACCAGAGTCTATCTCCAAGAACCTAGAGGCTTCACACTTTGGACAGTACTTTGCTTTTGCATACTGTTTCCTAAATAAGATGCATCCATTCGGACAAGCATGTATCTGCTCATATGGCATCTTAAGTGCCCGAAGGAGTTTCTGTGCCTCATACATGTTCTTCGGAAGAATGTGACCACCCGGAAGCAGGCTGCCAAAAACTGTCAACATGAAATCAAATGCATCTCTACCCAGACTAAACTGCAACTTTATGGCCATTAGGCGTGCAATGGCATCGAGCTGAGAAACATTAGTATGCTCGTGCAGGGGTTGTTGTGCCGCAGCCAACATATCATAAGATGCCTTTGCAGTTGGCTCTGGCTCCTCCTCCAAGCGTTGTTCATCGACTTGTGCTGCGTGAAAGTCTTCTAACATGTCTGCTATCCCGGTGTCATCATCAAGTTCCTCGATGCATTGTCTCACGACCTCGTCTCTCGTGCGCGAGTCTGCAACATTGTATTTCCACTTGGTACGGTCTCGAGTAAACCCATGCTTGCAGAGATGATTTCTAATGTCCTCCTTTGTGTGTGCACGTGTGTTCCCACATTTTCTGCACGGACACCAAGTGATAGACGCTCCTCTAACATTTGCAAATGCTAAATCCAAAAAAGACTCGGTCCTCTGAATCCAATCCAAGGTCATTTCACCCTCACGGGACCAGCCAGTGTACATCCACTCACGATCACCCATCCTCTATTATACGAATTATTGATATAATAAGCAATTGCATGAGTAATATAAAACAAATAGCATCTACACGATTATTATATTGCCTAGCTAAATGGTGAAGATAGGTCCTAATCCCACCCGAGGATGCGCAGCCGAGGTTAGTTTCCATGCTCTACGCCTATCCGAGACCGAATTTCGGCAGCATCTCCCCGCTGTTCTCCAAATACACGTCCCGAGAGGGAGAGTGTATATCCGGAGAACAACGGGGAGATGCTACCGAAATTCAGTCTCGGATTGGAGTGGAGCATGGAAACTACCCCCGGTTGCGCATCCTCCGGCTGTCCAAATAACGTGGACAATTCGAAACAGATACGGTCATAGATATGCAAAGTTCTGCATATTTCCGACCGTATCTCTTTCGAACGGGAGACGCCTAGGTTACGTTAACCACTAACATGCATGTCAAGGACAGAAAGATATTTATGTCTCACCTGAGAACGGGGGCGAGTCGGGGACGGTGACGCGCCGAGAACGGGGGCGAGCCGGGGACGGTGACGCGCCGGGAACGGGGGCGAGTCGGGGACGGTGACGCGCCGGAACGGGTGCGAGTCGGGGACGGTGCCGACACGGGGATGGTGTCACGCCTAAAACCTGCAACAACCTGAAAAAAACTGTCAAAATTTAAAAATTTCGACAGCACCTCCCCTGCACGGGGAGGTTTCAAAACCTGCAACAAAAGCAACGGCACGATGGCCGACAACCACGTAGACAACGGCACGATGACCGGCAACCACAAACGCATATATCTTTTAATTCAACTTAACTAAACAAGTAAAAAAACATATGTCCAATCACATACAAATTAATCTAATATAAGTACACCAATTCATCTCAATTCACTTTAAACTAAACAAAATGTAATTGTCTAAATGATGCTAAAATAAACTAAAGTACTAATCTCATACTAATTTAAAATAAATTAGTGACTAAATTATTTTGTCTAAATTAACTAAATATTTTGTCTAAACTAACTAAACTATTTTGTCTAAACTAACTAAACTAAATAAATAAAAAAAACAGAAAAAATAATTACCTCACGGCGGCCGGCCGGCGGAGATGGAGGTGGCCAGCGAGGGAGGGGCCGGCGGGGCTGCCGGTCGAGGGAGGGACCGGCGCGGCCGGCCGGCGAGGGAGGGACCGCGGGGCCTGCCGCCGGCGGTGCCCGCAGGCACGGCGCGCGCGGGGAGGGAGGCGGCGGCCGGCGGCGCGCGGAGGGAGGCAGCGGCGGCCGGCGCGCAGGGAGGAAAAGGCGGCGCGCGGGCGGGGAGGGAGGCGGCGGCCTGCGGTACGCGCGGGGAGGGACGGCGGCGGGGCGTGGCGGCGCGCGCGGGGAGGGACGGCGGCGTGGAGTGGCCGGCGGCGCGCTGTGACGGCGGCGGCAGCGTCGGACGGGAGCTGCTGCGGCGGCGACGGCGATTACGTGTGGGTGTGTGTGTGCGGGGCGGGATTCGAACTGGCTAAGTCTAAGGACCTTTGCCGTGTGCCCAGATCTAGGGCACACGGCAAAGGCAACCTCTTTGCCGTGAGCCAGATCTGGGCACACGGCAAAGGCCCTTTGCCGTGAGCTTTTAGGGTTTGCTCACGGCAAAGACGCTTTGCCGTGTGCCCTAGGGTTTGACACACGGCAAAGTTCAAAATTTTTTTAAAAATTTTTGCGCAGTTCAAACTTTGATAATATTTGTTACCTTGCCTACGGTCCTAAACAACTCATGTTTAAGGTTTTCACACCAAAAAAATTAGTATTTCATGCGTTTGAAATTCAAATTCGATTTAGATCATGTAAATCGTTTGAATTCAGTTTGATCAATTATTTCATCTTTGCATAACTTTGTCACATTTTGAACATGGCTTGCTTTACTCAATTAACAACATGGTTGATGAATATATGATAAGAAGTACGTTACTTCATGTATATATGTACATATGAGTTCATATTATTCCATAAAAAAATAAAAAATTATGAAATGTGTACGAAAATTTTCAAAAATTTGGTCTCGCTACATCTATGTTGCCTTTTATCTATGGAAAAACTTTTGAAGTCAAAACCTAATTCAAGTTCTGTTACGCCTCTCAATATGACCTACTCATTCTCAACTCTCAGAAACTTCTCCAGAGATTCTTCGATTTGTAAGCAGCGTACGTGACAACTTGTGCGAAACGTGTTCAACTTTTTACCACATCATATACACATGAAATCATGATGGTAGGACAAATCTGATGATTTTCAGACATGGATTTTTTTCTAAAATTTAAAAACGATTCGGCCCAACGTGCATAATCATGTTTCTTGAACCACACGCTCGAGTTTTCATTACAGTTCATGGATACGGCCTCAGAATGGACTCAATAACGTGTATGGTCCCTTTAAATCAATTATATTCCATTATTCGACACACTTGCAGCTCAAAAGTTATTTTCAACGATAAATCCAAGAAAAGAAATAAAATAACTAAATATAGCAAATAATTTCCGAAATGCATCAAATCTTAACATGGAACACCAAGCAAGTTACATTGACACCACAAAATTTTTGAGTGACAAAAGATTAAAAAATAAAAAAAGCTTTACCATGGGCCCCACTTTTGCCGTGGGCCAGGGTCCGGGGCTCACGGCAAAGGGCTGACGTGGCCGTGTGCTAGCCCTTTGCCGTGAGCCACACGGCTAGCTCACGACAAAGGGTGACGGCCGTCGCACGCCGTCACCTTTGCCGTGGGCCGAGTCATCATGCTCACGGCAAAGGTTCCAACTTTGCCGTGTGCGGGCCTTTGCCGTGAGCCCCGGATCTGGGCTCACGGCAAAGGGGCCCCTTAGCCGTGAGATAATTCTTTGTCGTGTGCCTGTCCTCAGGGCACACGGCAAAGACACACGATGCCGTGTGCAGCGCCTTTGCCGTGAGCCTGCTTTCTGGCTCACGGCAAAGCCGGTCCTTTGCCGTGTGCCCGAGGTCATGCTCACGGCAAAGACTCAGGCACACGGCAAAGGAGCGGTTTCCGGTAGTGAGCCATTGGTGATGCTGGTTTGTGAGCCATTGGTGATGCTGGTTGAGCTCTTGGCAGATTTTTTGGGCAAAAGCTTTACTCGATCTTGTATCGATCGACGACGTCGGTGGTGATGCATCAATTTCCTTCTTGAAGGCGTCGTTTAAAAGATCGTGCCATCTTCTTCAGGTGAAATCCTTCGAACCATCATGTTGGTTTCGGCGGCGACGGCGGTATTGGCGACGTTTTCCTCTTGAGGGCGCCGCCATGGAGTTGCAGTGCCGTGGTTGAGAACTCGAGATCATGTATATTGTGGTAGTAACTACTCCATCATCAAATGTCTCTAAGTGGACGAGAGGTGAAGGATCGTTGCGGAGCGTGGATGATACAAGTTTGGAGCAAGTCAAGGATGAACATCGAAGGTTAGTCTTTATTTTCTCGCTTAATCTTTAACTTTCTTTCTTGTTGTTTTGAGTTTCTCTGTGTGCAGAGATAGAGTCTAAGTACTCATTGTATTTTTGGCTGTATACATTCCCTTTGTGAGTGTATCCTTAATCTAAAAATATGAAATAGTATGTTAGAGCTCGTTTCATGCCTTAAAATAGATTTGGTGTTTATGGATGATTAATCTTTTACTAAAATATCTTTACAACTAGAACTGGTGAAGCTCCTTCTGTTAGTTTACCTGTGTGCTTTGCTTTTACAGAAAATTGTGCGAAATAATGAAATTGTTGTTTAACAATGCTTTTACGGTTGGTTCATGTACAGCTAGGATAGGGTATGAGTTGTGTAGCAAATTCATATCAGTTCTCTTTCAAGCCAGAAACTAATCGTCATGATAGGTTGCACAGTT
This sequence comes from Urochloa ruziziensis, assembly GCA_015476505.1. Taxonomy (NCBI): domain Eukaryota; kingdom Viridiplantae; phylum Streptophyta; class Magnoliopsida; order Poales; family Poaceae; genus Urochloa; species Urochloa ruziziensis. The sequence continues at coordinate 23,752,363 of CM027119.1, forward strand.
AAAAGATGTTAGGACTTGTAGGATAGCTTTGAGGTGGTAGTGTTCACTAAATTGTTGCACGTCTTGTCCAAAAATCAGTAAAGCCATTTTTTGTGTGTGCTTAATTAAGACATGTGCTGGTCTACTGGTCTCCCTACTCAAGCTGTATGCACTCCGGAAATAGTTAAGAGCTACTAGGAAAATTCTGTTGGCGTATAAATTAGTTGGCATAGTTAATAGTTTATTATTTATTAGCTTGTTAACAGTGTCCTGCACCATGTTCCTTTATCTTATTGATTAGTAAACGACCGCCCTTTTGTTATTAAAAAAATATATATATTAATGCTGCATTGCACCGTTGCATGTAGAAATCGTAACAGAGGACATAAGTACGTTTACTCCCTCCGGTTTAGTATTAGAAGTCGTTTTGGACAAGGTTTGAGTCAAACATTGGGAATATAAATCATGAATAACATTTAAGTCATTGAGTTTGGAAATGTGAAAATCACATAAATAGATTGGTCTTGAAAATTACTTTAATAAAAATATACATATATAACTATTCAAGAAATATTTTTATAGAAAAAAGGAGTCAAAGTTTTGCTTTGGTGACTATGTCGCTGTCCTAAACGACTTCTAATACTACACCGGAGAGAGTACATCGCGGGGAGTTTTGGAGGGCTAGGGGAGCCTCTCCTGTTCCTGCCTGTTGGATGGTGCCACCTGTCTTATGGCCTTTTTTCTCTCTGACTGTTATTGTGGGTTGTTTATGTCCTAGATTTTGGGCTGGTTCACGTGTTGGGCCTCTATAACGTAAGGACCTCTTCATTTTTTTGGCCTCATTTTGTGCCTTTGGGCTCCTCTCCGTCTTATCATCTTTTTGCCTGGCATGGGCTGTGTCATGGCAGTGCTATTTTGATGGTGTCCAAGAATTTGCTGGCCTGTTTCTTAAAAAAAAAAGAAGAATTTGCTGGCCACCAGAGGCATGTGTTACATTTGTCAAGTAAAATTATTTACAGCCTGCCAAAAGCACCACTACACTCTTTGGGGACATAGAATTCCTGCACGTTTGTCTCTACGGCCCGCATAAACTGTACTCCCTCCGTCCAAAAAGGATGATGTTATGGGAAGCGTGCCGGCCAAACTTTTTCAATTTTGACTAAATTTATAGAAAAAACGTGCGACATTTATATTTCAAATAAATTTGTTAAAAAACTAGACTTAAATATCTTTCTGATAATACTAATTACTTAGCATAAATATTTATATATTTTAAAATACAATTGCCGGCATTTTAAAAACGTTGACTTCTCGAGAAGCGAGAATGGCATCTATTTTGAGACGGAGGGAGTACACACCATTTCGTGTTGACTGTTGCACCGTTCGTGTCTCGTGAAAAAATTGACGAGTTTCTGCGTCATACACTCTTGCTCTATTCTTACAAACTCGCCTCACCTCCTTTGCCTGTCCATCTCGCCTCCGCCTCCGCCTCCCCTCTACTATGATGCCTGTTTTAGAGCTTTTATCGGGTGGAAGCAACACGACGATTACCCATCGTCGTCGCAAATGCCGTGACGTCCACCACGGAAGATAGAGGCATCTGAGAGCCCTAGCAATGGGCGGTGAGCGATGCGCAAGTCTCAATGCGTAGTTTCATTGTATAGTTAATAAGACTGAGAACTAGATAACTGTACCGGATAAGTTAACATATTAAACTTATATTGAACTTATGAAACTTCATTTTTGGCCCGTCTACATCACTTTATTATTCTTGCCCTTGTGCGGTTGTGGTTGGCTTCTAGCCAGTGAGGGATCAGACGGCTTTTGGATTCCGGCGATTCAAAGGTATGGCCACTAGATATCCTGAGTATGGCATAAATCTACAATAATTACTGCCATTCTTAGGACATCTCATCACAAATTCACATACAGTGACAACAATAGCGTTAGTAAAAACAGAACTAAAAGGTGCCTTGACCTGACCACTGTCCCTACACAGAATTAGGTACAGGTACTCTCATAGTCTCATCAACAGTCTTGCTGCTGCATACATACTGTATTTATGCAAATTGCGATCCATGTTGGCCCTGTCCCCCAGGTACGAGTACGACACCACGCCAATGACAGCGAACAAGCAAGCACAATTGCCTCAGGCTCAAACAGCGACCTGATGCGGCTATTTCGTATCTGCAATCGTGTAAAAACGGTCACCATGTGTAAATTAATGCATCATGATCAACATCAAACCAACTCATACACAATAGAAAACCGCATCAGCACTGTCAGTCTGACGGGCGCGGCGCAGCGCGCCTCCCGTCCTAGTGGTGTATGAGTTGGGGAGCAGAAGCAGCCGCAGCAGGTGATCCAGCCGGAGGACCAGGAGCCTCAGGGAATGCTTGGGCAGCAACAAGACCCGGCCCAAGGCCTAGATAATACTAACCTCGTGCAATAAAGGCAAGATCCGGAGCATAACCCTTCTTTTAAAATTATAATTATTTATAATTTACGCATTTATGTTTTCATGAGTTGAATGAAACCATAGATGCCGTGCTTAATTAAGTCTGGTAGAAGACGAGTGATTTCCAGTCACTCGCGACATATAGGATTACTTGGTACTTCAGTTAATTCTGGAAACTGGTTCACATGATAAATTGGAGACCAGTCGGAGATGTGGATTATTATGTTATTGTTGGTTACTATCTCCGCCTGTGTCGATCAAGGACCGAACTGTTGTTGGCTGTGTTGATCGAGTTTGAACAGTACTAATCACATGCTGGTAGGAGGAGGTAGTCGAACTCGGTAAACCTATGTGCTTTGTTGATTCGCTCCGGAGTTGGAACTCCTTCCTGCCCTCCTAGGGTAGCGCAAGTGGCCGCGGAGAATTTGGAATGTACTTTTACTTTTGGTGGTCTCTCGTAGGGCTTGGCTGACTAGTGCGGGCGGGGCAAATCCGGCTTCCGGTAGCAAAGTTAAGAACGGTTGGCACGTGTTGTTCGACGGGGCATGCATGTGACGTGTGGTTAGATTTTCCTTAAAAGGGTTAAAATCAAATCGATTCGCCGCCGCTCTCGGATAAGAGAACCTCAATCACTTCGCCACATCGTAGTAAAAAAGTGAAATTTATGACGATGATAATATTATTGTTTGATTAAGTATTATCTATCATGGTTGTCATAGCTATGCAAATTTAGAACATAGCTTCTCTCACATTTAATTTGGCTAAAATATTGAAAGTAAGGATCCACTATTAGTTGCTTTTTGGCAAAACAAATGTAACGTCCCGCCTCCTCGAGGCCGGGCCCGCTTACCCTGACAGTTCTCTAGGACATTAAGACTATCCTCACAGACCAACACGTGTCTTTTCTGTGCACTTTGTCCTCACTCATGCGCACCCGGGATGGACTTCCCGGTCGGTCACCCATCCCGAAATTGCTCCGGGCCAAGTACGCTTAACCCCGGAGTTCTTTCAAGATGAGCTTTCGGAAAAGAAGTTGCAACTATATGCGCTCACCTTCATGTTGATACTATATGCGCTCACCTTCGCTTAACCCCTATCATGTTGATACTATATGCGCTCACCTTCGCGTGAGACTACTGGTGTTTGTTTCGATCGAGATTCTTGAATCGTGGCTGAATCGGGAGTTACTCGACTGGCTGTCGAATTATGCCATTCTAAATGCGTGTTGAGCGGATGTTGACGGCTATTAAGCACCAAATATGGCCATCAATATTCTCAATAATAAAGAAGAACTAGAATCCCTTGGGTGCATATTTAGTTTGGAATAAAGTAGTTTCATATGTCCTTGATATTATTTGAGTGTAGGAGAAATAAAGACAAAAGGATGGAGAACATGCACTCCCATGGTGGAGAAACACAACTCCAACCAATGAGAGGGCGCCACCTGGGCAGCACATGGATCCATGGGCCCACAAGAGAGAGAAAAAACACACTCTCAACCAATTAGGTGCAAGCACACGGATTAGAGGGCCCACTTCTGGGGTTAAACAACCTAGAAACACTCGAGGCATACCCATACCCACTTGAGGACCCACATGGCATTCTCCTAGAGAAAGGTGGTTGTGAATGGGACCTACAGGGGGTCGGCTGAACCCCTGGTTCGGCCGAACCACCCTTGTCTCCTCTCTTCTTCAGCCGCCATGTGTCCTGTCCAGGGAATATTTGTTCGGTGATCCCCTCGTACAACCGCCTCCAAGTGCCTACAAATATGAGTGGAGTGGCTCCATTCTAAGCACCATAAGTTGAAGCACTCTCTCTCTCACTTTTAATCTTTAAGATAGTGGTGTCGAACATGGAGGCCTAGGGCCCACATGGACGTAGGAAGACTCCAAGGAAGGATATGGAAACGAGTAGAGGTCGTGGCATAGGATGGCACATGACTCTACAATATATGGAAACTAGTTGTTATATATAGAAAGTACTCGCATAGCGAGTTGTACGAGTTACTACTCAAACTAGACTAGGATTCCACTCTTTCCGTCCTGTAACCCTGCTCGCAAGTATATAAGGCTGGGCAGGGACCCCTCTCAAAGCAAATTCAACAAGTCTTATTGATCAATACACAAGATCGATAGGGGCAACCCTGTACTCATATCCACACTACGTAATACAAGATCAACAACAGGACGTAGGGTATTACGCCTAGTTGGCGGCCCGAACCTATACAAATCTCGTGTCACGTAACCATCGAATTCCTGATTCTACGAACACTCCACCAAAACTCTACTACTTAGGGATACCCTTCGATGGAATTGCCGGTAAAACACCAAACATTCCACCAACCTACCCCGGATTCTTAGGACCGGTTCATGGACAAGTAACCCGGCAAAATAGCGCAACCGTGAGACCTAATGGGCTCCAGGACTGGCAAGTAATTAGTATAATCCTTGTTCCATCTACATCATGGTTGTTTGAGTGGCATGAGAGGGGGCAACTGCAGTGTTGGTTTTGCCACACTGTTAGAGGTGAAACCTTAGTGGGTGTAAGACGAACTTGGAGGAGCTTTGTAACGGGCCTAATGGCCTTGTAGTGTTGGCTTGGCTGATCACCTTGGAAATGTGAAGCGTAATGGGAAACATGACTCATGGTGAAAGTGTGCGACCTCTGCAGAGTGTAAAACTGATATATCAGCTGTGCTCACGGTCAAGAGTGGGCCTGGTCTTCTTCGTGATTAGTGGAGCTTGGAGGTGGATGGTTGGCTTGATGGTGGTTCGGATGGATTTCCGATGGGTTGGTTCTAGTTGAGATGGTGGTTTCACATCTAGTAAATAGGTGCTAAGCAATTAACATTAATTTAAGGGTATGTTAACCCCAAAAGCCCTCCTATTTAAGTCGAGTGTCATTTTCTTTTCCCACACTTGCGGAGTACAATTCGTTGTACTCACCCCTCCTTTGTCCCCCTGCTAGCCCAGACCTCAAGGATGATGCAAAGTTTGCTGAAGACGACGACTTCGATCAGACGCTCGGTTCTATGCTGGTGCACCCCCGGTCGACTGCTTGTGGAGATGGAGTCCCTTTCTGCTGAAGAACCGATATATCTATGTATTTTTCTTTCACACCTTGGGTCATTTTATAATGAAGTTTATCGTTGTGTGATAACATTAGCTGTGATTTCACTCTTGCAAATGTCACATGTATGAATAAACTGATCCTGGCAAACATGTGAGGGAATTCGGTTTTATTTATATAACCGGTTGTGACATGTTACCTTTTCAAAGGGACACGTCCCATCCGCTATGTCTGGGTCCTTCGAGTACTTGAAACAAGCAGATGCAAATCAAGTCCAAGAGAAGATACCCAATAAAGTTCAATGGACTCAAAAATGATTATTCTCCCAAGAAATCTTCAAAGGAAAACAAACAGTCATAATCAAGTCCAAAACAAAGAATACCTATTTTTTAGGATCTCTGAGTGCTTATTTCCAAGAGAAATAGCTCAAATCGAGAGATAACTAATGAGGTACACTGACCTTATAGCAGCACCACAGTCTGAACCAGGAAAAAAGTCCAAAAGGGTGGAAGAGCATGGCAGGCAAACCACTCGGCTACACTGGTCTCAGAAAGCAGTCGAATCTGATTCGAGTACTTTCACATAAGTACAAATGAGAAATATGAACAACGAATAGTTCATCCAAAACTATTCGACCAGATTCTTAACTAATTAGACTTCAAGAAAGTCACATGAATTACTCAAATAACCATGTATCTACATGCAACAAGGGGACTCAAAAAGAGTTATGGTAAACAAGTTGGGAAATGTACATCAACGGCCGCATCGAACAAAGCAAACGTTCCACGGCAGTAGTACGAGAAGCACATGTTGTTTCTACTCTTCCATTCACCTCAAAAAGAGTAATTCTTTTTCATTGCATAGCAGGAAAACAAGTCTACAATGAAACAGACTCCATTACATAATTACTCGAGGTCTAATTTGTCTACAACTTGTTCTGTGATCTTACACTCTAAGTGATCCTAGAAATGAACGTCGATACAATCTCTAGTTCTACCATTTGAAACATTGTCTAAATTAATGTCAGGATGGAAAGACCGAACAGCTGCAAGGGCACTATTGGTAACAAAGGTGCAAGTATGTCGCAGATACGAGTCAAATTTTGTAGGCAGCTCCGAAAGACGATCGAGAAGCGGTCGAGGACGAGTACCAGCAGGAACTAGTGCAATGGAGTCTGCAACCATCATAGCAGCTGCCACCAAATCTTCGTAGCATTTAACAAGAGCCTCCTGATCAGCCTTCAGAGCATTATACGATCCGTGAAGACTCTTGGGGGACTGTATCAACCTCTCATTCTCTTCAGTAAGATTGAACACCCCGTTCCTCGAGTTGTTATGATCAACTTGGAGCTCCATGTAGTTGACTTCCAGGTCTGATAGGGAAAGGAGGAGTTCATGAGCAAATAACAAAGATGAAACGAGACAAAAAACCAAAGTCAGAACTTACTCTGCATTTTTTAGTCAAAGCTTAGAGCTCAGTAGCATGCGTGGCCCTGACAACATCAATATTGATGTAATTATCAATATTTCGTATAATCCTGTCGGTAGCCTCACCATGTTCCCGAATGCTCTTCCATCGGGCAGCCTCTAACTCATCATAGCGAGCTTTGAGATCAGAATTAAGTCTCTTGAGCTTCATCACTTCCGATTCTAGAGAAGACACCTTCTGCCTCAAGAACAAAGATTCACCAAGCGAACTCTTCAATGAATCATCGACTGAAGGAGTAGAGCACTCCCCTCTCCGGGAATCACCAGCGCCCGAGTGCAAGGCAGCAACAACGACTACTTCTTCAGCAGAAACAGGTGTCACTTCAGCCGCGATTGACTCATCGGCAGAACTTGGCCTCATGACTGCCTTGTCAGCAGTACTCGGTCCTACGTCGACGGAAGGCTCAACTCGAGTATCTACTGCTTTCTAAAAAGCACTCTCCTTCACGAAAGAGCAAGTACCATCCTTTCCTGGCACGGCCAAGTTAGAAGATGAACCAGTCGAAGATTTCTTCAAATCGGACAAGAGAATCGATACTCTGCAAAAGACAAAAACGATCAGGAAAAAGTCCTCGACATCTAACCTGTCTGAACCAGTTGTATGGAGATGAGGAGCGCCAAATACCAACTTCTTTGATTTCTTCCCAGTGGCACTTGGCTTCTCGGGCAATGAGGACCCCGCGGCCGACGAGTCAACCACGACGCCCCTATCATTTGCCTGGACGACATCACGACAATGGTCTCTACAACTTTCCCTGAAGCCGACGGAGCATTCTTCTCTTCAAAGTTCGGCTCGGGGGCTGGCGGAGGCAAATCTTCAAGATCGTTTGTACTACAAATCAAGCAGTTATAAGGGTCTTATCAAAAGCCATAAAGAGGAGATGTAAAACTCGTCAAGGAGGCAGAATTACCCAGAACCAAGTCCTTCAAGATCGGAAGAAATCAATTGAGACGCATCTCGAGGAATCTTAACTTTGTGAACACATACTCTTGGTGTTCGTTTCACCCCAAGATCACCGAGAAGGGGTCCACCGTACTTCCAATGGTCATTCTCTTCCTCATCTTTAGCCAGTGGAGGAGGACTAGGAACCTACAAGAATGAAGCGTCAAGCACTCGAACACACAAACCAATCGGGACAACAAACAAGTCTACCAATTACCTGATAAGGAGGATGCTCCTGATCATACAGCCGTGGGACAAAGGGTTTCTCAACAACCCCAGGAAGCATCAGTCGAACCTGCTCCAAGATCTCTCCCTCAGTCAAATCCTCATCACTCAGACAAGAAGGGTCGCATTGACCATTGTACTCGTAACCGATGCTTTCCCTCAACATTAGGGGCTGCACTCTACGCTCAATCCAACTGTATACAACTGACGTCACTGTCACCCCTTGCTTTTTTAAGTACTCAATGGTCTTGAAAAAAGACAACAACCTTTTGGAATCACCGCCGGTTGGAACCTCGCTCCAGCAAGGCTCATTCACGGGTGCTTTTCCGGTAAACTCCGGCCCGACAGGCGGATGATTCCCAACATACCACCACAACTGCCTCCACTCAGTTCCAGACGCAGGCAGGGAGTAATCGAGGTACCTTTGCCTCGAACCCAGTCAAAATTGAACAACTACACTGCCAACAGGAGAGACAAAGAACTCTTTTGGGAAAGACGTGAGGATGAACAATTCACAGAACAAGTCGAAGTTTGGATAGATCCCAAGAAAAGCTTCAATTTGCAGAAGTGGACAAAAACAGATATATGGAAAATCCCATTGGGATCAAGATTGTGGAGTTCTAGATGATAAAAATCAAGGAGGTCGCGAAGGAAGCGACAAGTAGGAAATCCAAGGCCCCTCTCAACAAAAGAATTAAAAACACAAATCTTGTCGACTGGATCCATGGGATGCATCTCAGTCATAGGAGGAGGAGCCCATTGAAGAATCACTTGGTCTTTCAACAGACCAAGATCCAAAAGACGCTGCAGATCAGCATGCTTTACCACTGACCTCTTGATATAAGTCGGTCGTGGAGGATAATGCGGTCCATCAACCCTCCCAAGCTTTGGAGGGGGAAGAACCGGATCTAAACCAGCACGCTTCCGCTACATGGACTTCTTCTTCACAGGCATTTGCCTCGACGTTACGAGCTTCTTCTGACGCATTGCGCTAAAGGGCTCAAGAAGAGGAAGATCAAGGAGGGGCGCACAAGCAAAACAACGTCGGCAGCGGCAGTCCGACGACAATAAAAGGAAGGAGCGGTTTTTCACTGAAGCATGGTGAAAAGTAAAAAAAACCTAAAAGGTTATCTTTATTACCAAAGACACGGAAACCTAGGAAAAAACATCTATTTGGATAACAGACATCGTCCAACCTTTAAAAGAGGAAAAGATGTTATCTGGATCTTTATTTTTAGAAGAGCTCCTAAACTTAAAGATCTATTTAATATTCTTAGCCTATTTTAATTTTGGGGACTTCCATTATCCATCTAACCCTAAGCCACGAGTACCTGTGATCCTTCTCATCACGCCAAGACATCGTTCAAGGCTCGGGGGCTACAAGGTACAAGGGTCACCAATGTGAAGTTTTTTTTTTCAAATTTCCACCCAAGTTTCAAGATTTTTTTCAGGACCTTCAGCTTGAATCATTGATTCAACCTATAGCTCGGGGGTACTTCATATGAAGTGCAATTTTAAATCGCACTCCGAAGATCAAGAACATCATGGGGCTTGAGCACCTCACGGCCTCGCCCTAAGCCAAGACCTACGGACCAAGGAAGTACTCAAAGATCTTCAAGGAAGCTCTAAGAAGTACTCGAACCAACGGGCCAAGCACTCTCAAGACAGAAAGAACTCGGCTATGAAACACTCGGGGGCTTGTTAGACATGGAGGCCTAGGGCCCACTCTTTTCGTCATGTAAACCTGCTGGCTAGTATATAAGGCTGGGCAGGGAGCCCTCTCAAAACAGATTCAACAAGTCTTATTGATCAATACACAAGATCGATAGGGCAACCCTGTACTCATATCCACACTACGTAATACAAGATCAGCAACATGACGTAGGGTATTACGCCTAGTTGGCGGCCCAAACCTGTAAAATCTCGTGTCACGTAACCATCGAATTCCTGATTCTATGAACACTCCACCAAAACTCTACTACTTAGGGATACCCCTCGATGGGATTGCCGGTTAAACACCGACAAGTGGAGTTAGGCTAGAGTAGTTCTACATAGGTTCCAGGTCTTTTTGGAGCTAGGGTATGGCTCTTGTAGCTTCTAGTTCTAGGATGACTTTGCTCTACTACAAAGATACATCTTTCTTATATAATGTTTGTCTTAGTCATGATATGTGTGAGTTGTGTTCAAGTTCTTGCCTTCTCCACATGCTTGGCTTATATGCTCTTGATTCGATCATATACCCTTGCATTGATTGCCTTGAATTGAGTGCCCTCATGTGTATTAGACTTTGCCTTAGTTCGTGTAGAGTATGCTTTCATGCCATGTATAGTCTCCATGATCTATGCCACGGTATAGGTCCAATGATCCTCATGTTGGATGGTTCTAGTTCTAGTATGCGTACTCTAGAGGGGGCTAGACTGTTGTTCGGTAATGCAAGCATGGTGCTTGGGTTGTTGGCTTCCATTGGATACGAGCATGCCCCACGGTTTGGCCGGGGTAGGTCGCATGTGGTGACGGCCTTGTTGGACCCTCTGAAATCCCCCATGTTTGGGTACCCTGTAGGAGTTTGTAAATGAGTAGCAACCTTGTCATGCGTAAGTGGTGAGGGGGGCTATCTCCCCAAGTACCTAGGTGCATAGTCTTAGTCTGTATAATGTGTATGTTTGGCTCTCTAACATAATATGTGCAGTATATAGAAAGTACATTAGAACCAAGAGCTAACTCTTAGTCCTTCTCTCTAGCCTTAGACTATCTTATCTTGAGTGTTATTATCTTCTGTGTCATACTAACCTGCTATTATCTTCACCCCTGTTGAGCTTTGCTTTATCATATCAAGATATAACTCATAAGCATAGTAAAATCTCTTGACCAACCCGCCATCCTTTGGGAAATATGATACCCTTGGGAATACTCATGGGTTAAGGGCTACAATGGTACATCTGTGCGCTTGTGGACTCATTTTCATTCGTTAGAATGTCACCAAGCATCTTCTTGCGGTATTGCCGGATACACCAATATGGTAGTGACGTTAAGAAATACCCACAAGCATTTTTGGCGCCGTTGCCGGGGAAGGCACTAGTTAAGAATTTTACTAATGTTCTATGATTGTATCCTTGATTGGTAGCTTTTGCTCATATATGTTTATCCTTATTTTGTTTTCTCTCCCAAGTCAAAATAGGTAGGGTACTCGTGATAGCTTGCCGATAATTTTCATTGAGAATCCAGAGTCATTGGTGGGAAGAGTACATTCTTGTATCGTCCCTCCTTGAATAATCCACTCGGCAGCCAAACCAGCTTTTGTTGCACCATCAACATTCAACGTGATGGCCCAGAAGACACTCGCCGAGTTCTCATATCCCTTATCCTCCTAGGTTCCTAGTGGACCTAAGGTTGACACTGGGAACATGAACTTTGAGATCAAGGCGGGTCTCATCAATATGGTGCAGGCTAGCCCATTCAATGGGAAAGCCAATGAGGACGCAAGCGCCCATCTTCAACAATTCCTAGAGCTATGCAGCACCTTCACCATTAGAGGGGTGAGTGAAGATGCTATTCGCCTCGGTTGTTCCCATTCTCTCTACTCGGGAGAGCGAAGCAGTGGTTCTACATGAATCGGGAGACGATAGACTCTTGGGATAAATGTTTCGAGGAGTTGCTCATGAAGTTCTTCCCATTGGGCAAAATCAATGCCCTTCGTGAAAGGATTTCTAGTTTCCAGCAAGCACTTATGGAGTCAATACCCGAGGCGTGGGAAAGGCTTCAAGATTACATCTTGGCCTGTCCTCACCAAGGTATGGATGATCGGCTCATTCTTCGTATCTTCTACAACGGGTTATCTCTGACAGACCGTGACTATATTCATGTGCTGTTGGAGGAGCCTTCTTCTCTTTGACCATTGAAAATGTCAAAAATGATTGAGAAGATGGTCTCCAACCAAGGGTGGAGTGATGTGCAACTCCGACGTCATCTGGACGTATTGGACATGAACGACAACAGTAATGGGTATCGTTCAGAAGGAGGCCAGGAGTACGATCAACCACACCCTAATTACCAAGGAGGTAACACAAGTAACGATGTCAATTCTATTCACTTCTCCTTGGAAAATCTTGTGTTTGGCCAAGCAAAAATAATTGAATCCCTCTCTAAAAAGTTTGTTGCCAATGAACAAATTTTGGAAAGCCTATCCTCTGCTTTAAGAACCAACTGAACTTGAATAAAAAGTTAGAAACCACGATAGCTCAGTTGGATGTTGCAATGCCTTATTCTGGAAATGAAGAGAATTTGGGGAAACCCAAACATTTTTGTGAAAATGTTTGTGCGGTAATCGAGAAGTGGAAAACACCTTCTCGAAATCCATACTATGTTAACACTGCAACAAAGTATGAAGAGGAGAAAGGCAAGAAACCTCCTCCAGGGAGGAGTTCCCCATTCAATCAACCTAAGCCAAGAAGGAGGGATCCCGGCTACCCAATGCTCTAGTGCTCGATCTGGGAGTACCATGCCAAGCATTGTCTCTGTGACCTTGGATCAAGCATCAACATCATGCCAATGGTAATATATGATGAAATCAATTATCCTCCCTTGTGCCCTACAAGAATGTGTCTCTAGATGGCCAACGGGACAGACTGCTATCCCGTGGGTATTGCATGGAGTGTTCCGGTGAAAATCTCTCCATGGATTTTGTGGTCATTGACATGGAAGCCAACTCGGAAGTATCACTCATTCTTGGACGACCGTTCTTGAACACCGAGAAGGCGAAGATCAATGTGAATGGTAAGAAAATCCAGCTTCACCTTCGGGGAAAGATTGCAGAATACAAGTTCAAGGAACCACGTCATCAGGTAAAGAGACCAAAGTGGAGAGTTGCTACACAGCCTCCACAGTCCGAGGAATCATTGCCCCCACCATTGCAACAACTGAAGATCAAAGAAGGTGTGGTGGACAGTGAAAGACAATCATCCGAAATCCACTTCTCCAGGATTGGATGACACAACATCTAGCTGAACATGATGGAGAAGAAACTCGCTTATCAGACTAAAAATGGTGAGTCCTTCGCCGAAAGGTAAAATTAGTAGCTATCTCATATTTCCATTTTCTAAAATTTGACTTTCGAAGTGCATATTTGATTTTCCATATTTGCATGCTGGAATTCTTTCTGGCCAATTTCCCTTCCAAAAATAAAAATTCTGAAAACAAACTGAGTTGATCTTGTTCGGAAAGTCTTTTGAGTCTTTGTCAAGGACAAATTTGGCCAAACCTAATCTTGCAATATCTCACATGATTGCAAGGAAGTTTTGTTGCACCAAAGGGGTAGCCAATGAGACCTATCGTGGGTCGGTCAAATCTCTGATTCGACCGAGTCAATTGATGTTAGGCCTCACTTGCCTCAACGGCTTCTAGCCATCGCCCTTGGCCATTATTTGACCATTTGTCCTCCTAAGATCTACAAGGGCTAAAGGGGAAGAGGAGTCTTTTCCATCCATGGCATGCATTCCTCTCTTGAAATTGGTTTTTTGATTCTTTCAACAAATTTCACTCAGGAAAGGGAAGCAAGGAAATTCTCTTCCTCAATTTGTTCTTTGCTGTGGGTTTGAGTTTGGAAGAACAATCATTTGGATAAAGTCTTAGGACACTGCCCATTTGAATGCAACCCCATACTCGGACCTTTGTTTTGCAAGTTTGGATTTTCAGCTTGTCAAGCAGCTTCAACAGCAACAAATGGAGGAAATGAGGGCTTATCGCTGTTGAGCGTGGTACAACTCCAACCAATAGCATGGCCTGATTCTAGCTTGGGGGAGGACCTCCACATGAGGTAACTTGTATCATTTCCACTTTCAGAATATGCATGATAAAAAAAAAGACGAAAAAGACCAAGAATGCTATAGTTCTTCATGTTTGAAATGATGAATAGTTGCTCTCTCGGTTTTCTCTCATGTGCCTAAGTTGCAACTTTATATCCTACCCATGTTCTTGAGTTTGTTGGCTTGCATGATCAAAGCTTAGCTTGAAACTTGTGGGTAGCAAAAAAGAATGATCCAAGTCTAGATTGTTGTGAGATATGATATGGTATAATAAAGTTGCTATGATCTCGTTCTATGTAATGCTTCATATCCGGAGTTTAGTTTTTGAAAATGACAAAATGATGATTTCCTCAATGATGAGAAATTCCTATCCAAGGCCATATGTTGATCCTATCTTATAGCCTCCACATATGCTGCATGTTATCTCATTGAGCTTTATCAAATCGTTGTGACCCTTTGTGAGATGCTTTTCATACTTCCATGATCAAGATCACGTACATACCACCATCACATGCTAAACTTCTACACTGAAAGTTAGCAAACATGCCATCCATCCATCCACAAAATAAAGCTCCATGTTTCCCTACGACATCTCTCTCCAAAGTTATTCTTGTAAAAGAGACATGGGCTATGTAAAAAAAAAGAATAAAAGATGCATTCCCGAAGAAGGTATGCCACATGCTCACAAGGCAAGTAAAAAAACATGCTCATGAAAGCATGATAAAAAAAAGAAAAAAAAGAGCAAAAGAAAAAAGAAAAGAGATAGCCCATGTCAAAAGAAAAAGAAAAGGAGAGAGATGGATCATACAAAAAGGAGTCCATAGACCATCCACCATATCCACCATCCACACACATGCACATCTTGATCAGGTTGTATGAATTGCTTCTCCAAAGGATACGGTCTTTGAATTCGCAATATATGAGAAACATGTATACCTTTCATCTTCCCTACCTACATCTCCACATATAAGCCTATTAGGAGTTGGTTGTGAAAGAAAGGCAAAATCAAGCCTTGATGAGAAATCATACACATTGAGCGATCCAAGAGTATCATTTGAGGAACTTTCATTTCTTTTAGAAAACTTTGCAAAACCTCCGGACTGATAGCTGATCAGAAAATGAGTGAATGGTACTATATAAAACCGTTCTATCTCTCAACCGCCCAAGACAAGGAGAAGTTACATGCCCCATAGAGCAAGGTAAGAGGTAAGATTAATGCATATGTTAGAAATATAACATAGTAGCAACTCTTGATAAACCAAAACCTAAGTCATAGTGCTTGCTTGGGACGAGCAAGAGGCTAGCTTAGGGGAGTTGTTGACGATTGTCAAGTACTAAATATGACCGCCAATATTCTCAATAATAAAGAATAACTAGCATCCCTTGCAAGCATATTTCGTTTGGAATAATGTAGTTCCACATGTTGACGGTTGGAGTTGCTTTAATGTGGTTTTTGCTTGCCTAGTGCAACCCTGGCTCGATCAGTACTAGAAGATGCTGGCGCCTCTGTTGCAACTGATTTGGGGTTGCTCTCATGGCTGTAGTTTTAAGATGAGGTTTAGTGAGTGTTGTGTTGTACATGAATCTGCGTTAGTTGAGTGACCCAGCATGTTTAATGTACTATGGTAGTGATTGGTAGGATGCATAAGACTTAGCCTGGTTAAGAGTAGCCCATGACCGGCCCAAGCCAGGCTTCTCCCGTCATTTTGGCCCGTGATTGGTAGGCCACATAAGGAGTTTTGGCCCGCACAACATTGTGATTGGTAGGCTGCACAAGACTGATAGAATAACCTTGCACAACCCACTGGTGAAGTTACCATACAATAATTTCCTACTCTTTCTTCTTCTCACCTCTCTCTCTTGGTCTGGGCGGCGGCGTGTGAGATGGGGTCAGGGTGCCCTCGGCATCGACGACATGCGAGATAGGGCCGGGTGGCACGAGATGGAGCTGCCCTCATCCTGGCCGGCGGAGCGCGAGATCGGGTCGCGACGGTGCGAGCTCTAGGCGGCGGCCGACAGGAGATCCAGGCGCAGGCGGCGGCGGCGGCCTACGCGTGGTCCTGCTAAGGGCGGAGGCTGGAGTCCCACACGAGCTAGGGGAGCAAGCTCTGGTGCGGCTAGCTCGGGAGGAAGTGGAGGATGAGATCTAGCGCGGCAGCTCTGGCGCGGTCCCCTTTGACGCGCCGACGGCCATGCAGGCGAGATCCGCCAGGGTGGGCGGCCTCCGCTGCAGCGCCTTCATCACCTGGGCGGGCACGCTCCGACGCGGCTCACCGCCAGCCATGCAGGCGGCCTCCACGGCGGCTCCCTTCGGTGCCTAGGCGAGCGAGCTCCGGCGTGGCTCGCTGTCGGTCGTGTGGGCGACCTCCGCCGCGACTCCCTTCGGTGCCTGGGCAAGAGAGCTCTGGCGCGGCTCGCCGCCAGCCGTGCGGGCGGCCTCTGCCGTGGGTCCTTTTGGTGCCTGGGCGAGCAAGCTCCGTGCTCCGGCGGTGGGCAGAGGAGGAAGATGAGGAATGATTCTTTTTCCCCGCTGACGGCTTGTGCAAGCCTGCACAAGCGGAAACGCAACTCCCACTCGTTTCCCCCTATGCAGGCCGCACATGGGCTTTTGCACACCTGAAACCTGGCTAATTAACATGCCTATGCAGGCTACCAAACACTAGCAAGCTGCATTACACAAGCCTGGTTAGGTCTTATGCAGCCTACCAATCACTACCTATGCTACTATGTCTATATATGTGAAGTAAACGACTCTAGGTGGTAAACTAAGATGACTATGAATCATTATGCTACGGCGATTAGCTTTTCCAGTTCCACTGTGAAATTCTAGTAACGTTTGGGGGATGATGCGTTTACTACTTATACTGTGTGTACATTCAGTTGTGCCAATACACCCAACTGTGAGAAGACTGATGGTGTATGTGCAGCTGTGCTGAGCGGTCCGTGCTTGTCCAAGTAGCCGGCTGCCTATAGCTGGTAATAAGGATATCGTGTAGGTCGGTTTCTATACTTAGACTAGTAATGGGCACGTGCCCATGCGCGCGTAGAATTTTCACAATTTCATCTGAGATTTAAAATGGAATTGGACTTGTATGCGAGTCATTGTTGTAGAGAAATTATGAAAAACGAAATGATTTAACATATTCAAGATTGCGTGAAAGAAAATGTGCATTATACATCTTTGAAATTACCGAATTCGACAAAAAACTATGCACAATTCAACAGAACTTGACAAGGTCTATACTATTTTTCAACTGCATAGCCTGCCCTATCCAGCTATCCAATAAGACTGAGGTTTGATTCGCAATAAATCTTGTCACTGAGCACGATACTGAATTCAACAGAATAGTCTTTTCATGTAGCTCCAGGAATTTTCTTTGTGACATTGGTGCTTCAGGGAAAAACAAACTTGCAGAGAGGTGAGCTCAGAGGATATGGACAAAGTGTTCAAAAAGAAACTAACAGCATGATTATCGTTGGACCAATACCAAGAACAACGCAACAAAAAAATATGTTAACTTACTGATGAGCCCATGACGATGCCGACTCTAAACATTTACTAAACAAATTAAAGAGCTTGTGATTTTTTTGTCCCAAGGTTAAAATATCACCAAGTTTCACATTTTTAACAAAAAGGAACAACAATAGTCTAAAGAAACATGATATAGCATGCCAAAACGAACCAAAGTTTGACTTCTTGGTTCAGAAAAGGTCAAGTTGTCTAAGTATTGTTATTCTGTAACCATTCCACCCATGTCTCTTGAAGCATGAAATGAGAAGTTTACCTGCACATGTCCTGCATTTGTTGGTACCGTATCATGTAATCACTTTTTTTTGCCACGTTAGCCGCCATAGAAATGATCAACGTTTACAATCAAAGATTGTTGCCTAATGGGATTCATATCATTTCCTGTAAGGGGTTGAAGGGAAATGTCAGTAAAAAGTGAAGGTGAGAAGAGAAACTGTGATGTGTAAAAAAAGGAAACTGAAGTGCTATATTTAAGCCAGTTGCAAGTCAGTAGTTAAAATCTAATTGGAATAGTACGTCAAGTGATATGTGTGTTAAAGAAACAAACTCAGCTAACATATTAATTTTTGGTTAGTCAGAGGCTTTATTAGGGACCGAAAAAATAAATAATTTAAACGGAGGATACTGGTCAATTAAAGAAGCAATTCATACATGATTTCATCAAGCAGAACACCAAATGGGCAGCACTCAGCAGCCAAGGGCAATAAAAGCAATCTGGTATTTATGGCATCAATATGTGCTTTGCAAATCTTAATAGTTGAATAGTACTTTGTAATGAATTACCTGGCCATTGTCACCCCACGCTGAAGAATATAATAAAATGCTAACAACATAGAAATTATCAGGACATGCTACTCTTCCAGATAAAACAAAAGAATGGTACATTCGTCATCATTTCTTGCATATTGTCAGTAGTTGGTACCTTTACACAAATTGGCGAGAAGAACTGCAACAGATACAGTCTTTGTTGTTTCTTTGTATCCTCGTTTGCCTAACATCAACAAAGGTTTGAGATGGAAATGCAAAAAAAAAAAAAAAATCTCGAACTACGCAGGAGAGCTGCACGTCATTTCATTAAGGTAGAAAAAGGCAAGAATGCCTACACAGATAACAAAAACACTGCACACCCAAACACAGAAACACACATAAAACAGGAACACAAAACAAAACAGAAGCGCTATACACAAGAAAAAATAGGAGACGACCAGGGATAAGAGTCTCCTGGACAGGCCCTTCCCCAAAAAAAGACACTGTGACCATTAGCTCTTGAAGCTTTTTTGCTCCAGCTTTACACCAAAGGCTTCCTTCTTCCCTGATAGCCAAAAGAACCTCCTGAACATTGGGCCTGTTTTTTTCAAACACGCAGGAATTATGATGCTTCCAAATTTTCCAAGTGACAAGGATGATCAAGGAATTTAGACCCTTCCTCATGTCTTTGGGAGCAGTTGATAATACTGTCCACCACCATTTTGAGAAGCGAACTGCCGAGGTATCTGGCGCCAATGAAGGAAGGCCCAAGTGATGAATGTTCTCCTCAGCTTGATCACATAACGGGCACAACTTCGGGTGAGGCAAGCCTCTTTTTGCAAGGCGATCAGCCGTCCAACATCGATTATGAAACACCAACCAAATGAAGAACTTACAGCGAGGAGGTGCCCAACTCTTCCAGATTCTTCTCCATGGTCCAAATTTGATGGTCCCAATGAAGTAAGCACTATATGCTGACTTAATCGTGTATATACCAGATGGTGTTAATTTCCACAAAAATTGATCTGGCACTTCCTGCTGCAGAACCAGACCATCTACCATGCCCCAAATCTGTAGGTACTCGAAAATAACTTGGACAGTAAGTGCTCCTTTGATGTCATCCACCCATCTACTATTTTGGAATGCTTGAGCTACGGTCCGTCTCTTGGCTGTCCGCTTGGGGACAGTACTAAACAAATTAGGTGCCAGTTCAGACACGGTATGATGGAAATGCAAAATGAGCATTAAATCAATGTCAACAAATGGTTGCAACACCAATAATGGAATTGTTCTCCAAACAAACAATAAAAAAAATAATTGTGCAGAGGTGAAATGTGCAATACAAAGGAAAGAATAAGCTAATTAGATACAATCGTATGTGTTGGTGCATTTATGTGAACACACGCAGACAATGACACATTCTAATGAAAAGAATAGAAACATATTCATTTTATTTACTGAATTATGACTTCTATTTTTCAAAGTATTGAAAGGGATAATCATATAACTATGTAAGCAGGAACATTTCGTGAGAGAATTTGGTCGACAAATGACAATGAATATGTCAGTTGTGTGCTGACCTTAGAATTTTTTTTTATTCACCTTTGTTACTCTTAAAGGCAGCATCCTGAAAATGGGCACAACACAGCAATAAGTATTCTTGAACAAAATTTTCCATCTCCTAAGATACATGTCTGAAAATTTGAACACCAGAAGAGCAGCTTGAACTGTTAGTTTGGAAGTCAGATGTCATACAAAGGATAAAGACACAATGACCAATGAGGCAAATATACAGGAGCAGAATCGTAGTGTAAACGTTAATATAATCTAGATGATTGCTCCATGTGATAATAAAGCATCTCAGGAACTAAAATTTAGTATAAAATTGCAGGAATGGTAAACACCGGATGTCATGTTGTGTACGGTCACTTGTTAAATCAAATATATTTAGGAAAAGTACATCAAGTTCTCAAGATTGACCCGTTTAATTAAACAAATGGAAATAGAAGAGTAGTAACTTCCTGCTGACCTGAACTCAGAGATGATCTGATTCACTACTTTGAAAGTAGATCATGATTTCTTTGGCGTGCACACAAACATGGTAGGAACATGTAGTTGGACAAAGATGATGGTAAATGTGAGGGCCAGTTTTATAATAAAAGGGCAAACATTTCTATACAAATAAAAAAGAATAAGTATAATCAACTCCTGAAAAAGCATTCTCCAAGTTTGAGATGTAGTTAAGAGGCTAATAATTTTGTTTCTAAATTATGTATTTTATAGAAAAGGGGCAACAACGCAGAAAAGGTTAGTCCAAAGAGGTAGTCCTTGGAGATCTAAATATCTGAGGGTAAACCTCCGTACATACCAGGAAAATGGTGTTATGTCCAAAATAAAAGAAGTTGTGTGGATAAGCTAATATATCACATTATGGTAAGTAAGGGCAAGCACTAGCTCAAGCTAAATTTGCACAAGTTGTTCTTATTGCAATCAAAATAGCAGGGGCATACAAGCACATTTCTTAATTTGACCTATGCTGAATATTTTCAGTTTGCCATTTGATATTCTTAATAGCAGATTATTCAGGAGGTTGTGTCTTACCCCAGATTACTTTAACAAAATTCACAACCGATTGATCTCCCTAAGTATTTTTGTCATCAATTTCTGATTGATCCACCACCATGACCATTCAATGAAGCTTCAGATTTGTCAAACAAAAGGGAGCAAGTAACATCCTCTGAAGTAGAAATTTCAGTCGGGCACTGCAAAGTGCAGGACCTGATATTAGGAACCAATTCTTAAGAATAAAAAAAACAGCATAACGCACAGGTGAACCAATCTGTAAAATTAGACAAAGGAGGTATAAAGAGATGTAAGGGATACCTATATTGCAATACTTCTTCCATCGGAGGCCAGCCGTGCTGCACCATAGAACGTGGGAATTAGTGGTTACGGGCTGAAGCAGATGAACGGAAGTGGAGGGAACTGGCTGGCTTGCTGGGTGCCAGGGATAGGGAGGAGGAGGACGCCCAGGCCCGTGCCTCACCGGATTCGACCTCGGCAGCCGTACCTCCGCTACTCTCGCGCCGGCCAGTGACAAAGGGGCTGAGGCCGACATACCGCCTCGCGCGCGGCCGCGTTGGATGCCGATTCTTGACGAGGGGAGATGCGAGAGACAGGAGAGGAAGAGATAAGGCAGTGGGGGTCGCTGACCTGCTTTGAGGCGGCGGCGGCGGCGGGATCCACGAGGTTGAGGACGGCGAGGAAGCGCGAGGAACTGCCGTCGGGAGGAGCAGCCCGCGGCGCCGGCCGCCGTCGGCGTTTGGTGGGGAGAGGAGGAGAGGACATATATTTTTGCCGAGGACTGCGGGTTGGATTTTCAGAAAACGCATGGTCCTAAATGCAAAATGTCGCTGGCAACTGTCTGCTCTGCCGTCGGATCGTCGATCGGACGGCCGAAAAAAAATGAACTGACGTGGACCAATCGGCAAGCCGGGGACTCCGGCGCCTCTAATGATATCTAATAACGATGATGACAAGGTCATCAATTGGGCTCTGTTGCGTCTTTTTAATTTGCTGCTGTCCCTTGCCTCCAACGAAAAAAATCCAAGGATCCTCCCGCTGCTGTTGGATCACAACAACAAATCATATACTCCCTCCGTCATAAAAAAAACCGTCACGGACATAGAGGATCAAAATATTTTTCATGGGCACAGGTTTAGGACGATAAAACCCAGTTGATTTTTTTGCCTGTTGCCATATCTTCTCTATTTGAAAAGAACAACAATCGAATTATCAGCCCGTCATATTTTCAGCCCACAAAGGCCCATGACCGGATCACAAGATCGGATCCGACGGCTAGCAACGCCGCAACAGGTTTTTGCCATCCCCTCTATCCATCTCGCTCTCTTCTCTCGCGCCGGCGCCGCACTTCCCGTCTCGTCTGATCTGCCCACCAAGCCCTAGCAGCAGGTAAGCGGAGCCTTCCTTCCTTCTTGCTCTGCTCCTGATCCGCGTTCAAAGCTCCGTTGGATTTGTTCTGCAGTGTTGACCTCGCCGCCACGTCTCATCTTTTTCGCGTCTGTTTTCCCCTCTACAGGTGGATCGGTGATCGACGGACAGCGGCCATGAGGTACATACCCACCACCAACCTTTGATCCCTTGTTGTTCCTCACCAGTTAATTTTTCGTCGGATTGACCATTTATCTCTCTCATTGTTGTGTGGTTTCGTGTGATTATCACGTCGAGGTAGTTGTAAGGGTTAAAGATCCCGCTGGTCCTGAGAATATAGTGGACTACACACAATTTTTTTTCATGCGTAAATAAAAGGAGTCCTTGAATGAATAGAGAAGATGTGAAACTCGTGGATTGTCATTCTGGATGTTCTTACCATGATCAAAATTGCTAATATACAGTACCAGCCATTCGCTTCTGAATTCCAACAAATAAATGAAATCAGTCTCTATGTTAAACGGCGATTCGAGGTGTAATCATTTTGACACACTGTAATTCAATCAGGCTTTCACCATATCTAATTCATCTTTGATACACTGTAACCATTTTGACACCTGTGCTCTGCTTTACAGTAAGTTGCAAACTGAGGTCCTCAAAGATGCCATCTCCCAGGTCGTGTCTGAGGCCAGGGAGAAGAACAGGAAGTTCACAGAGACCATCGAGCTCCAGATCGGCCTCAAGAACTACGACCCGCAGAAGGACAAGCGTTTCAGTGGCTCCGTTAAGCTGCCCCACATCCCTCGCCCCAAGATGAAGGTCTGCATGCTTGGTGATGCGCAGCACGTGGAGGAGGTACACCTTTTATGATGATATACTGTTGTTGCATTGTTATTCTCAAAAACTGTGGTAGAATCTTCATAGTACACTGTTGAGTGTTGTAAAATGCGACCGATCATCTTACTGCATGTTGATATCCAGATTCGTGCTACAAAACCTGTACATTGTTCGAAATTGGATCCCAAATCTTTGAACTGCATAGACATTGTCTTCTCTGTTTAAACTTTTTTTTTTGTTATGATGTTGTGTATTCGTCTGTTTGCAGGCTGAGAAGATTGGTCTTGATTACATGGATGTTGAAGCTCTTAAAAAGATGAACAAGAACAAGAAGCTTGTCAAGAAGCTTGCCAAGAAGTACCATGCTTTCTTAGCCTCTGAGGCTATTATCAAGCAGATTCCCCGTCTCCTTGGTCCTGGTCTCAACAAGGCAGGCAAGTATTCTGATCTTTTGACAGCTGACTTCAATCCTTCTTAGTTAGAACAAACTTTATCTGTTCTTGCTGTACAATTCTACTATTGTTATATCTTATATGTGATGGGTCTGTTACTTTTCTGTCGAAAGGTATTTATCCGCCTCATTTTATTATTACGTTTTCAGTTTCATGTGTGGCATTCCCTTAGCATATACAAAGATATGGCTTATTTTTGTACAGCTTAGCTGTATTTCCAAGACTTTGAACCTTGTTAGCTTTTGCAGCTCCACATTATTTGTCAAACTTACTCTGTAATGAAAGCTCATTTTCTTTAGAACTGGAATATACTGTTTGTAGTGTAAGCTAATGTAACTGCTTTTTATTTCTATATCTTAGCTGGCATTATATCACATTAGATACCCAGGTGATGAGAAATGAATGTCTCATTGGAATCACAAATTGACTTGCTGGGGTTGATTGTGGTTATTGACCATCGTGTTTTCATATCATTGCAGGCAAGTTCCCAACTTTGGTTACTCACCAGGAGTCTCTGGAGTCAAAGGTGAACGAGACGAAAGCTACAGTCAAGTTCCAGCTGAAGAAGGTTCTTTGCATGGGTGTGGCTGTGGGCAACCTGTCGATGGAGGAGAAGCAGATCCAGCAAAACATCCAGATGAGCGTCAACTTCCTGGTTTCGTTGCTGAAGAAGAATTGGCAGAACGTGAGTCATGCATGCTTTCAACCCTCTGTTTTTTGGTTGCATCTTCTGTGTTCAATCAAGTGAATATGTAAAACAGAGTAACCAACTGAAATTCAAACCGGAAGTTGACTTAGTGCTATGATTTTATTTTGCAGGTGAGGTGCCTGTACATCAAGAGCACCATGGGGAAGCCAAACAGAGTGTTTTAAGTTCCTGTATCCATGCCATCTAAAATCAGTGCCTTAGTGGAGTTTGTTATGGGATATATGTTTATGTAGTGATCTATCGTACTGTTATGCAAATTTTGTGTCTGAAGTGAACACGAGGAGCTTTGTGATACACTAATGTTTTTTACCTTGCACTTGGGCTGATGGGACAACATGCATGAGGTTGCGTTACGCTGCTGCTAGCGGCATAGCCGCATAGGTCTTGTGAATGAACGTGTACGCTGCTGCTGCGTTCATGCCCGGTGTATCGGTTGGCTCGCGTGATTAGGTGTCTCCTGAACTGTTCAGTCATGCGGAACGATCATGGTGCTGTCAACTTATGCAAAAGCTGTTGACTTAAATATGTATCTGTTGTGAGGAATTTATACAAACTAACCCCTAGTGTCACTTCGATTTTTAGTTTCACAGAAATAAGCCATTTTGTTGAAAATTAAACGTGATAAAACCTAAATCAGTTTGAGGTGTGGCGTTTTTTATTTTTTCAACGAAGGTAAAGTGGGGTGGCCGGCCATTTGCAATGAAAAGACAACTCAAAAACGAAGTTACATAACATGCTCTTATGCTTTTGGGCTGTAAGGATGCCCATAAAACAGGCCCAGCCCGATTGCAGCCTTCACTCATAACGTAACCCAACCCAACCCACGCCACGCTAACGAGCGATGGCGTCGCTTGCGCCTCCTCCGCCTTCTTCCCTCCGCCTCCGCGCCCTCCGCCGCGACCCAATCCTCTCCTCCGCCGGCCGATTCCCCAGTATCCCCGGATGCCTTCTTCCCCGCAGCTCTCTCCGGTCCGGTGGCCGCGCCGGACGCGTCTACTGCCTCTTCTCCGGCGGCGACAACCGCAAGAAACAGGTGCCTCGCAACGCAGCACTGCTCTCGTTTGATTGATTATAGCCCGCGAAACCCGCGGGTTCCTTAGTGTCTCGATCTATCTGGGAATGATTATTTCGAGGAATCCCGTAGTGAATCGTCGTCATATCTGGTGATGACCCCAGATTCTAGCGTTGCAGGGTTGAGTTGGTCTGCCCATGGGACTGAACACGCTGCGCGGTAAGAACTAAGATAATGGGATTGGCTAGACGTGTTTACAGTATTTGATGTGGACACCTGTATGGGGGATCATGTGGACATTTATATCGGAAACCCCTTGTTTAGCACCAGCACATTTCTGAAAAGATTCTTTTGGGGATGTGTATAATACTGAGTGCTGTAATGTAGGCTGATAGTGAACGAATCAAGACTGATACATTGCAACGCTTATTATGTTAGTGTCATTTCCCTCCTGTTTGTGCGTTGTGGCTAATGTTTAGACAAACCAGTTGTTGCAGAATTGCACATTTCCTTGGTTCAAAGGCACTATTTGGCTGTTTGGCATGTGATGCTGATTTTCTTTATACAGAAATCAGGCACTGTTGTATGCAAGACTGTATTAAGCTAAGTAATGCTTCTGATTTTCGCAACAATCCACGATGACGTACACAACATTAGCTTAAATTGAGCACAAATGTCCTCAATGGACGAAGCAGTGCTGACTGGAAAATCTTATTACTTTGATTATTCTAGGGATGTATATAATGCTGAATGATGTAATGCAGCCACATAGTAATAGAATAAATTTGACAACAACTTATTCTAGTTCATTCATAGGATATAATGATCCCCTCATCGACATG
Source organism: Urochloa ruziziensis (assembly GCA_015476505.1). Taxonomy (NCBI): domain Eukaryota; kingdom Viridiplantae; phylum Streptophyta; class Magnoliopsida; order Poales; family Poaceae; genus Urochloa; species Urochloa ruziziensis. The sequence goes on from CM027119.1 coordinate 23,778,404, forward strand.
CAGCTTTTAAAAAACTCTACTATTTTCTTTGTGAATCAAAACTAAACGTATAAATTATTGCAAAATTGAACGGTATTTCTGTACAGGATGAAGCTAGGAGAGCGCTGGAAAATGCCCTGGGGCCGAAGAAGGCAGAGTTTGACAAATGGGATGTGGACATTGAGAGGAGGCAGCGTAGGGGCCGGCCTGGAGGTCCTGCTGCTGGTGGTGGAGGATGGTCAGGAGGAGGCCGGTGGTTCAGATGGCTTACCAGTGGAGATTTCTGGGATGCAGCAAAACAAACTGTTCTTACAATCCTCGGCATTATCGCAGCGGTAAAGAAAAGGCCTTATTACATTTTTGAGCTCCCATTACAAATCTCTGCTTACGGTTGCTCAATTTGCTTTGCAGTTTTTCCTGATTGCAAACTTCAATGTACTGGTAGCTGCTGTTATCAATTCATTGCTGCTTGTGCTGCGTCTAATACGGCGCACACTCTCCTTCATAGCTCGTTGTGTTTTCCAGAATGGATTGGTTGAAAGGCCTGGACCAAAATCAAGTACCCTGGACAGCAACAATGTGGCTGCAGCGCCTGTGAAAGAAAGAGCCGGAATGTCAGCGAGAGAAAGAGTTGTAAGGAAATGGGGAACAGACTAAAATTAGAGGGTAATGTCTTGTGAGGCGATGAGCTATCGTCCTGTTCAGAGTTTTGCAGTCACCGTACCACCACTGTTTGTCATGTTCTTTTTCGAGATGGAAATCATAGAAGTTCTAGTTAGTATTTGTGAATTATATACCTTGGGCATGTCACAATTTTCTTTGTAGCTTATGATTGATCTGATAACTGAACTTTATCCTCAATACTAAATGGAAGCATTTTTTTTATACCGGCTTCACCCGCTCATTTTGAAGTATTCAGCGTGCAGATTGTTTGGAATTGCTTTACTAGAAGCTTTCCCGATTCTTCTGTAAACTCACCTACTCTGTAAGCCTGGCTCTACGTGTTTTGTGAGTTATTGATTGTCTCCAAGCTTTGCTTCTGAAGATGAACTGTGGGCCTCTCTGTGTGGATGGTTTTGAACAGCTACAATCGTGTTCCATGTATACACACATGAAACCATGAAACCACTGCAAAAGTTAAAGATGGGCATCTGGTGTCCGGACTTCCTGAAAACAGTCAGCTTCCCATAGACCCATAGTAAACCAACATGTACCTTCTAAATATTGTTTAGAGTTAAATACACCAGGGGTACCTTCTAAACCAACATGTACATAAACTTGTCTCGAGATGCCACTTAGGTCCACGAACTTGAAAAATGCACATTTGGCTCCCGAAACTTGTTAAAGTATACCACTTAGGTCCATACCCCTTCGATATATGCAAAAGACCCTTCCTTTTCTATTTTCTTTACATTTTCATCCTAATCTTCATCTCCCTCTCCTCTCTCAAGCCCGGCAGCCGCCTCCGCTGCCGCCGGCCGCCTGCAGCGGCCGCTCCTCACCACGCCGCCCGCCAGCTCCTCCCTGCGCGCCGGCTGCTTCTCCACGCGCCAGTCGCCACCCGCTCTTCCCGCGTCGACCGCCTGCTCGCCCCCACGCCAGATGTCCGCTGTGGCGAACCAGGTGGTGGCCGGCGGGCGGGAAGCTCCGGCGGCCGAGGTCGCTACCGGCCGGATGTCTCCCGGTGAGCCAGGTGCTCGACCGGCCGGATGTCTCCCAGCGACGCGCGGCGGCCGACGGCGGCAGGGGAGCAGCCGGGGATGTCGGTGGCGCGACTGGCGCAGGCGGGCGCGTGGCGAGGATGCAGCCGCTGCAGGCGGCCAACGGCGGCGGAGGTGGGCCCGTGTGCGCCATCTGCCTGGCTGCCGGCGGCGTGATGAGGAGTGGCCGACGCGCTGCGTGCGGGGAGGAGCTGGCAGGCGGCGTGGGGGTGAGCAGGCGGTCGGCGCGGGAAGAGCGGTCGGCGACCGGCGTGCAGAGGAGCAGCTGACGGGTGGCGTGGTGAGGAGCGACCGCTGCAGGTGGCCGGCGGCGGCGGAGGCGGCTGCCGGGTTTGAGAGAGGAGAAGGAGATGAAGATTAGGATGAAAATGTAAAAGAAAATAGAAAAGGAAGGGTCTTTTGCATATATCGTATGGACCTAAGTAGCATACTTTAACAAGTTCTGGTAGCCAGATGTGCATTTTTCAAGTTCGTGAACCTAAGTGGCATCTCGGGACAAGTTTATGTACCCGTGATGTATTTAACTCTATTGTTTAACTAGCGCCAGGCATTCTAGATAAACACCAAAAGCTTGATGGCGATAGGCTATACCAGAATGATAAATATTATTGGAGATATATATACAGCAGCAAGAGGCACACAGTGCATTCGGTTTGAACATTTCAACAAGATGTGATGAGCACATTGCTGGTGGCATTCAGGAAAACCAGTGTCTAGAGGTTGAATAGAAAACCAGTAATTTCAAACCAGCACATTGCTGGTGGCATTCAGGAAAACATCATCAGGAACAGAATTCTAGTTGCACCACCAGAGAGCTGGAACCTGAGGTAACATGGTGCACATAACACATACAGCTCCCTATCATGCCTACGGAAAGTTTTGCAGTACTGAGGTAACATGGAGCACATAACACATACAACTAACAACATAAA